>CAJVRN010000087.1:7175000-7285000 GCA_911728415.1 Lagocephalus sceleratus | reverse complement strand
ACATGTTATGATTCTCCTGAACTTCCACATGCGTGCAAACACACGCTCTCTTTAATCCCCCCGACACTTTACACCGAATCACTGAGCTCAGGAGACACACACACACACACACACACACACACACACACACACACACTCTCGAGTGTCTCCTCTTGTTAACTAGAGAGCCGCTCGCCGACAGAGAGGAAATCTGTTTGCTTACGGCAGTTTTGACATTTAAGCTGAGTCTCTGCGGCTGAGGGAAGTCCTAAAGATTAATGACCGGGGCCGCCGCGGGGTCCCCGCCTGACTCGTGTGTGTGTGTGTGTGTGTGTGTGTGTGAGAGAGTGTGTGTGTGAGTGTGTGTGTGTGTGTGTGTGTGTGAGAGCGAGGCGTCCTTAATCACACAGGAGTTTTGCAGCAGGACGCTCTGATTTATGTCCTGGTCTGCAGGTTGGGAGGAAAACAGCCCCCCCCCCACCCTCAGGAGGTTCCTGTGCCCCCCCGAGACAGAGGGGGCGGGGCCACGCCGGGGGAGGCTCCCCGTGATTGGCCCTGAGGTTTCACGGGCTGGCGGCGCGTCCCCGCCCTCACCTGCTGCAAGGTCGCTGCGGTGACTGACGCGTGAGCGATGAGGCGCTCGCCTCCCCCGTGGGGGCGGCGTTGGGGGGGCTTCGTGAATACCGATGTCGTCCGCTGCCCTTGAACTGACAGAGGCGCCTCTGAGACGGGAGAGGACCAACGGGACCGCAGCTACCGCCCCGATGACGTCATCGGCCCATCAGACCCGGGGTGTCGCAAGACACCTGACACGTGGGCGGGGCTTCTGGGAAACGAGGGGGGGCGGGGGGGGCTAACCGCGGGCTTCAGGGACGCGTGAGGTCGTTTTTTCCTCCACCGCCAGAGTGATTGATGGAGGCTCGCCTCGCGGGACTGGTGGGACGCGTGGGGTGGGGGGGGCGGGGAGGTGGGGTTGGGGTCATCCGGGGGGGTCATTCGATGGGGGGGCTGTTGGGCCTCCTAGGGGTCCTCCTCGAGGTCAAGGACACCCCCTCGTGCAAACAAAGTCGATGAATCGCAGAAACACCGAACAGAAGGTTACCTATAAAAGTGGGCGGGGCTTGTTTGGGTTGGTACCAGTGGGGGGGCGGGTCTGAGGGGGGTTAGCCCATTCCGGGTCTGATTGATTGATTGAGTAATGTCGTTTTAAAGGATCGCCGGTCACCACGAGCTTCCGGGGGAATCGGATTACGGAAAATCTCTTAATGAAGCCGGTTTGCTGGGGGGGGGTTAACGAGGAGGGGGGGGGATAACGAGGAGGGGGGTTCTCCTGCAGCAGCATCTGTCCTCAGACGCCCTCTAATCCAGCAGGAGACGCCCCCCCCCACCAGTGGTTGTGAAGGGGGGGTCCAAACCCGCGGTCCAGATTATCATTTAAGCCCCGCTGCGATTGCGTAACCTCATCGGCGCTTTGATCCGCGCGCACAAACATCATAAATAAAAAGCAGGTCGATACCGACCCCCCCCCACACACACACACACACACACACACCCATCCCTCCCTCCGATGACGTCATGCCGGATTCCTTGGAAGCGCGTCACGGATCCCAGAATCAAGTCGGGAAATCTGAACCGAACCGAACGAGATGATAGTGGCGGTTCGGGGGGGCCGTGACCCCGTGGTCAATACAGAGTTAATCTGCTGGTTCCGACGGGGGTGTGACTGGGATGCGTCCGATTAAGAGATTAAAAAAGACCCGTGTTTTAATCTGGTGATGAAGGAGGTTCGGTTCTGATGCAGCAGAACCCCCCCCACCCATGAACACCTGTTCTCATGGGGGGGGGGTAGCGGGGGTGAGCACGGGGTTCGGAGCGGCGCCGCGAACCGAACCGGGCGGTTCTGGAGCGGGAACAGCTTCAAAATAAAAGCACGCGTTTCACCCCGCGTCGCTGCGGCTGGTGTGTGTGTGTGTGTGTGTACATGTGTGTGTGTACGTGTGTGTGCGTCTGTGTGAGTGTGTGTGTTGCGTCGACGCGGCCGCAACACGCGGCTGACCCCCCCCCCCCTTTCCTCTCTTATTGTGAAGGCGTCGCCGCGCCGCTTCCTGTGCCGCTCCGCGTCGCGCCCGCTTGCCGCATCGCTCCTCATCCTCCTCTCAGACAATGAATGGAGCCGGTCCGGGGGGGGCGGGGGTCCCGGCCCCCCCCCCACCACCACACAGGTACCCCAACGCCCTCCCAACCCCCCGGCGGCCCCGCAGCGCCCGGACCAGCCCGCAGCCTCACGCACGCTCCCGCCGCCCACCGCCGCGCCGCGTCGCTCCCGCCGCGCCGCTCCCGCCGCGCCGCGCCGCTCCCGGGGGTTAAGACGAACGGGGGGGCGTTCGGGGGGAGCTGGAGTACCGACAGCGGGGGGCGCGCCGGGGCGGGGCGGGGCCGCGGGGCCGAGGTTACCTGCGGGATGCTCAAGTTCACTTCTCTGCGGCGCGGCCGCGGCTCCTCCAGCGGCGTCAAGGCGGCGGAAGCGCGGACGGGAAGCGCTCGGCCCGCCTTTCACAATAAAAGAGGGAGGGGGGGGGCGGTCCGGGTGCTGCTGGGAGGGAGGGGGGGTTCCGGGTCCAGCGGTGCGGTAGCCAGATGTTGGGCGTCAGACCGGAAGTTTCGCGTGCGTGAATTGACGCGTTTTTTTTTTTTTTTTTAAGCGCCACCTCGTTTAACCTGGTCGGGACGACCAACACCTGGAGGCCTCTCCACATCTGGGGGGGGGCTCTCCTCCAGATGTGGGCTCCAAAGCTGAAGAGGCGAGAGCTTGAGTTCGAGCACACAAAAAGTCGCCCCCCGGTTTCTTCCATTTACGACAAAAGCCGGCGAACCTGCAGATACCGGAGCTCTGCGTCACAACCTGTTCGTAATGCGCGAAGACGAACGAAGTCCCCGAAGTCCCGAGAAAAACACTCTTGTGGGCCCCCCGGGGCTCCACCCAGCTTGTTTGTCTGTGTGGTTGCCAGGACCCCCCCAGAGGAGGAGGATGATGAAGGCCCCCCCAGAGGAGGAGGATGATGAAGGCCCCCCAAAGGAAGAAGATGATGATGAAGGCCCCCCAGAGGAAGAGATGATGATGATGAAGGTCCCCCCATGAGGAGGAGGATGATGATGAAGGCCCCCCAGAGGAAGAAGATGATGATGATGAAGGTCCCCCCCAGAGGAAGAAGATGATGATGATGAAGGTCCCCCCCAGAGGAGGAGGATGATGAAGGTCCCCCCCATGAGGAGGAGGATGATGATGAAGGCCCCCCCCAGAGGAAGAAGATGATGATGATGAAGGTCCCCCCCAGAGGAGGAGGAGGATGATGATGATGATGAAGGCCCCCCCAGAGGAGGAGGATGAAAGGATGATGAAGGCCCCCAGAGGAAGAAGATGATGATGATGAAGGCCCCCAGAGGAGGAGGATGATGATGATGAAGGCCCCCCCCAGAGGAGGAGGATGACGATGAAGGTCCCCCAAAGAGGATGACGATGATGATGAAGGCCCCCCCCAAAGAGGAGGATGAGGAGGAGGATGATGATGATGAAGGCCCCCCCAGAGGAGGAGGATGATGATGATGAAGGGCCCCCCCCAGAGGAGGATGATGATGATGAAGGCCCCCCCCAAAGAGGAGGGTGATGATGATGAAGGTCCCCCCCAGAGGAGGAGGATGACGATGAAGGTCCCCCCAAAGAGGATGACGATGATGATGAAGGCCCCCCCCAAAGAGGAGGATGAGGAGGAGATGATGATGAAGGCCCCCCAGAGGAGGAGTGATGATGATGAAGGTCCCCCCCAGAGGAGGATGATGATGATGAAGGCCCCCCCCAAAGAGGAGGGTGATGATGATGAAGGCCCCCCCCAGAGGAGGTGATGATGATGAAGGCCCCCAAAGAGGAGGGTGATGATGATGATGAAGGCCCCCCCCAAAGAGGAGGAGGATGATGATGATGAAGGCCCCCCCCAGAGGAGGATGATGATGATGATGAAGGCCCCCCCCAGAGGAGGAGGATGAAGGTCCCCCAAAGAGGATGAGATGATGATGAAGGCCCCCCCCAAAGAGGAGGATGAGGAGGAGGATGATGATGATGAAGGCCCCCCCCAAAGAGGAGGATGATGATGATGAAGGCCCCCCCCAAAGAGGAGGATGATGATGATGATGATGAAGGCCCCCCAGAGGAGGATGATGATGATGATGATGAAGGCCCCCCCCCCAGAGGAGGATGATGATGATGAAGGCCCCCCAGAGGAGGATGATGATGATGAAGGCCCCCCCCAAAGAGGAGTGATGATGATGATGATGATGAAGGTCCCCCCCAAAGAGGAGGATGATGATGATGAAGGCCCCCCCCAACTCCGACCAGAGGGCCGGAGCAGCGTTCCCGATCCCTTAACGGGCTTACGGTCCAGCTGCTCCGGTTGCGTAAGCGCATTAGCGCGCCCCGCTGCTCACATCTGGCTGCCGGTCACGCCGTTTCGGGTCGCGTCGCCACTCGTCTGCAGACGTGGGCGGCCCCCCCGGCGAGACGCCTCCACCTTCTCCTGGCTGTGGGGGGGGGCCTCTGGAGCCCCCTTTGTCCCATTGACCCCCCCCCACCCTGAAAAAAGAGGTTTCACTTTCGTTCTCAGGCTGTCAGAGAGGCCACGCCCCCTCCCAGAAGAGGGCGGGGCAACCTCCTCCTGAAGTGGGAATTCTGGTTCTTCCCCGGCGGAGCCTGAACGGGAGATGACCTCATGCTGATCATGTGACGCGTGTGTGTGTGTGTGTGTGTGTGAGAGGACCCTCAGGAGGAAGAACCACGTGACCAGGGTCACGTGATCAAACCGCCCCCCCCCCCCCCCTCCGGGAGCAGGAAAAGGGAAGTTTCTGGGAAGTCTAGACCTCGATGGGTCGTACTGGTTCACCAAACTGGTCCGACGGCGCCACCTGCTGGACAAACCCGGCAATCACCCATCAGGCCTTTATTGACGAAAAGGACAAATCAAAGACATCAAAGCAGCCCGGAGGCTGATCAAAGCGAGTGGAGACGGACGTACAGAGAACCGTATAAAAGAGGGATAAAGTCGCGCACGAGTCGGTACAAAAAAATCTCTTTGGGTCTAAACGGGCCTCCGGAGGTTCTGGCCCGATACACGAGGAACGATTACCTGAGCCGGGGGGCGGGGCTACGGGGGTCTGAACCGGGAAAAAGGGGGGAGGGCTTTTGGGGGGGGCGGGGCTTCAGCTGAAGTCCCTGTTGGGGAGCACCAGCGGGGCCACCAGGGTCCAGGCGTAGAGGCCCAGCCCGATCCAGCTGGAGCACGCCTTCACCCACACCGTCGGCATGGCGGTCCGCATCGCCTGGTAGTCCGCGCCGGGCCTGGGGGGGGAGGGGGAGGGGGTCAGCGGGGGGTCTGGGGGGGGGGGGGAGGCGGGGGCGTACCTGTACCAGTTGGTGAGCGTCATCATGATGTAGAGCGAGGCGAGGAAGAGGCAGAAGTGGAAGAAGGAGTAGCTGTAGGTGACGCCGTCCTCCTCGTTGTCCACCGCCCGCCGGGCGCCGTCCTCGCCCACGCCCGCCTCCGCCACCGTCAGGACCTGCCCCTCCTCCGTCTGCATCAGCCGGTTCACCTGCGCGTTGTTGGACGACCGGATGCTGCGGGGGAAGGGGGGGGAGGCGTCGTGAGGCCCCGCCCACCCCCTGCCATCGCGTAGGCGGGGCCTCAGGGCTGGGGGCGGGGCCTCAGGGCTGGGGGCGGGGCCTCATGGCGGGGGGCGGGGCCTACCTGGCGTAGAGCGTGCAGAAGAGGAAGATGATGAGGCCCACGATGCCCTGAGCGTCCCACCACTGCGCGTCGGCGGGGGCCGCGGTGGGGGGGGGCGGGGCCGGGGCCGGGTTCGCCGACGACGGCTGGACCAAAGCCAGCAGGCTGGGGTTGCACTTCCTGTCTGGGGGGGGAGAGGGAAGTCAAGGTCGTGCCCCTTGAGGGGGGGTCAGGTGGGGGCGGGGCTTACCAGGGTTGTTGGTCATGGCCGACCAGGTGAGGTACATGACGTAGAGGGAGATGACGGAGGCCTGGAGGAGACCGGAGCTGGGCTGGGCCTCCTGGAAGAGTCAGAGGGTGAGGGGACGGGGGGACGGGGGGGGACAAGGGGGGACAGGAGGGGACAAGAGGGGGAGAGGAGGGACAAGACGGGGAGAGGAGGGGGACGGGGGGACAGGGGGGACAAGAGAGCAGACGGGTAGGGGGGAGGAGGGGAGAAGAGAGGGACGGGGGGGACAGGATGGACAAGGGGGGAGAGGAGGGGGACAGGATGGACAAGAGGGGGAGAGGAGGGGGACAGGATGGACAAGAGGGGGAGAGGAGGGGGACAGGATGGACAAGACGGGGAGAGGAGGGACAAGACGGGGAGAGGAGGGGGACGGGGGGGACGGGGGGACAAGGGGGGACAGGAGGGACAAGAGGGGGAGAGGAGGGGGACGGGGGGGGACAGGGGGACAAGGGGGACAGGAGGGACAAGAGGGGGAGAGGAGGGACAAGACGGGGAGAGGAGGGACAAGACGGGGAGAGGAGGGGGACGGGGGGGACAGGGGGACAAGAGAGCAGACGGGTAGGGGGGGAGGAGGGGAGAAGAGAGGGAGAGGAGGGGGACAGGATGGACAAGAGGGGGAGAGGAGGGACAAGACGGGGAGAGGAGGGGGACGGGGGGGGACAGGGGGGACAAGGGGGGACAGGAGGGACAAGAGGGGGAGAGGAGGGGGACAGGATGGACAAGAGGGGGAGAGGAGGGGGACAGGATGGACAAGAGGGGGAGAGGAGGGGGACAGGATGGACAAGAGGGGGAGAGGAGGGGGACAGGATGGACAAGAGGGGGAGAGGAGGGACAAGACGGGGAGAGGAGGGGGACGGGGGGGACAGGAGGGACAAGAGGGGGAGAGGAGGGGGACGGGGGGGGACAGGGGGACAAGGGGGGACAGGAGGGGGACAGGATGGACAAGAGGGGGAGAGGAGGGGGACAGGATGGACAAGAGGGGGAGAGGAGGGGGACAGGATGGACAAGAGGGGGAGAGGAGGGACAAGACGGGGAGAGGAGGGGGACGGGGGGGGACAGGGGGGACAAGGGGGGACAGGAGGGACAAGAGGGGGAGAGGAGGGGGACGGGGGGGACAGGGGGGACAAGGGGGGACAGGAGGGACAAGAGGGGGAGAGGAGGGACAAGAGGGGGAGAGGGAGGGGGACGGGGGGGACAGGGGGGACAAGGGGGGACAGGAGGGACAAGAGGGGGAGAGGAGGGACAAGAGGGGGAGAGGTGGGACAAGAGGGGGAGAGGAGGGGGAGAGGAGGGGGACAGGAGGGACAAGAGGGAGAGAGGGAGGGACAAGAGGGGGAGAGGAGGGGGAGAGGAGGGGGACAGGAGGGACAAGAGGGAGAGAGGAGGGGGACAGGAGGGACAAAGGGGGAGAGGAGGGACAAAGGGGGAGAGGAGGGGGAGAGGAGGGACAAAGGGGGAGAGGAGGGACAAGAGGGGGAGAGGAGGGGGACAGGAGGGACAAAGGGGGAGAGGAGGGGGAGAGGAGGGACAAGAGGGGGAGAGGAGGGGGACAGGAGGGACAAAGGGGGGAGAGGAGGGGGAGAGGAGGGACAAGAGGGGGAGAGGAGGGGGACAGGACAGGAGAGGAGGGGGGAGGGGAGAATACAGGAGGGGACAGGAGGGGAGGCTCACCTGGACTTTGGGCAGGACGGAGACGATGGACACGGCGGTGCAGAAGAGCAGGTTGAGGCTGATGATGACCTTGTGCTCGGCGCAGCCGTCGGGCGTGGTGTAGAAGACGTAGAAGAGCACCACGGCGGAGAACGCCAGCGCGTAGTTCAGCACGGTGACGGTCAGCAGGGCTGCGGGGCACAGGCAGCGCCTCAGAAGCCGACGCCCCCTCGGGCCCCGCCCCCCCCCAGGCCCCGCCCCCAAACTCACCTCCGTACCAGCACTTCCGGTTCCCGTCCTCGGCGTTCTGCAGCCAGGCGAGGTTCCAGGAGTGGGCGAAGTCCACCAGCAGGATGAGCTGGATGATGATGAAGATGAAGGAGCCCACCACGCCGAAGTAGTACCACACTGGGGGGGGAGGGGTTAAGCGTTGACCGCCGAGGGAGGGGGCGGGGCTCCTCACCTGCGTTAAAGTCGCCGTCGGGGATGAAGAACGCCCCCACCATGAGGCCGACCAGCGCCAGGAGCTTGAAGAACCAGAACCTGAGGGGGGGAGAGGGGTGAGGGGAGCGCCTGAGGGGGGAGGAGGGGGGAGGGGAGGGGGGACACGGACCCGTTCTGGACGGCGGCGCGGGGGTCCTTGCTGCTGCGCACGCGGATCATGAGGACGGCGAAGAGGAAGAAGAAGCACGCCATGGCGAAGCAGACGCGGTACACCGACTTGTAGCCCACGACCACGTCGCAGTTCACCCGCCCGCTCACGCCCGGGATGGAGGCCCCGCCCACGCAGAAGCCCGGGATCTGGGGGGACAGGGAGGTCAGGGGGGGTCGGGGGGCCGGGGGGAAGGTCAAAGGGGGTTGGGGGAGGTTGAGGGGGTCAGGGGAGGTCTAGGGGGGTCAGGTGGAGGTCAAGGGGGGTCAGGGGAGGTCTAGGGGGGGTTGGGGGAGGTCTAGGGGGTCGAGGGGGTCAGGGGAGGTTGACGGGGGTCAGGGAGAGGTCGACGGGGGGTCAGGGGGCCGAGGGGGGTCAGGTGAGTTTGAGGGGGGTCGGGGGGTTGACGGGGGTCAGGGGAGGTCGACAGGGTCAGGGTGAGGTCGACCGGGGACAGGGGGGGGTCAGGGAGAGGTTGAGGGGGGTCGGGGGGTCGAGGGGGTCAGGGGGAGTCGAGGGGGTCAGGGGGAGGTTGAGGGGGGTCGGGGGGTCAAGGGGGTCAGGGGGAGGTTGAGGGGGGTCGGGGGGCGAGGGGGGTCAGGGGGAGGTCGAGGGGGTCGGGGGGGCCGAGGGGGTCAGGGGGAGGTTGAGGGGGGTCAGGGGGAGGTTGAGGGGGTCGGGGGGGTCAGAGGGAGGTTGAGGGGGGTCAGAGGGAGGTTGAGGGGGGTCGGGGGGGGTCGAGGGGGTCAGGGGGAGGTCGAGGGGGTCGGGGGGTCAGGGGGAGGTTGAGGGGGTCGGGGGGGTTGAGGGGGTCAGAGGGAGGTTGAGGGGGGTCGGGGGGGGTCGAGGGGGGTCAGAGTGAGGTTGAGGGGGGTCGGGGGGTCAAGGGGGTCTCACCTGCTTCAGGTGCTCCTCCATCCCCGGGAGGATCATGACCACGGACACGAGCGCGCCCAGCAGCAGCAGCGCGGAGAAGGCCAGGCGGCTGACGGTGGAGTTGTAGGCCGACGGGCAGCAGGAGGAGAGCAGGCAGGAGGCGGAGCCACACAGGCAGGAGGCCTGGGGGGGGGGGGATCAAAGCATCAGCAGGGGACATCAAAGGGTGTGTGTGTGGGCGTGTCTCTGTCTGTGAGTGTGTGTGGGGGGGTTCAAATCAGCCCTCCTTCACTGCTGGGGGGCCCCGACTGGAACGACCCCCCCTCCCAGTCAGACCACCGCCCCCCTCGTGACGTCACTGACGGTCGGTCAGGTGACCTAGAAAAGTCTGTGACGCAACGCCGCCAACCCGGAAGTGCGCACTTTATTTTTCTTTAAACAAAATAAGTTAAACTGGTCACTTTTAGGCGTTAGTCTTCAACAAAACCCGTCGGTTGTGACGCTCTAAAGACGCCGACGTGGAGAAAAACGAGTAAATCTGAAATTCTGTTGACTTTGAGGCCAGATTCTGCACGGCCGATTCTCAGCGTTTCACCTCAAAATAAATGTTGAATAGAGAATAAATGTTGTTTAATGTGGTTCAAAGGTCAGTTTAAAGGTCAGTTTAGAGGAGAAACAACGATAAAGTCTTTAAAAAAAACACACATTTAGAGCCGAAAACGTGACTTCCTACAGCAGCGAAGAGAAGTTAAAGACGGAAAACAAAGAGAAAAACACTGAAAATACCCCATTAACAAACTTAGTGGATTTAGTTATATGAGAATTTGATAATCTACACACAAATTTAGAATTATTTCTACTTTTTAAGTTAATTCGCGTGACGTCATCTGACCCTAAAGTCCAAACAACGTCGTTAAATCTGAGAATAAAGACTCACACAGCTGGCCAGAGAGCCCAGAGCCAAACAGGCACCCATGCTTCTGGTCCCCGGAGCCCGACAGAAAGTCAACAAAAGTCAACAAAAGTCAACAAAAGTTAACAAAAAGTCAACAAAGATCAACAAGTCCGCCAGTGAAACTGAACCAGAATGGCGCCGTCAAGTCGGTTTCATAAAGCTGGCCCGCATCCGCCCGTCTCCTTCAAAGTAAAAGCTCCACGTCGGCGTAAACGTCGCATCCCCTCCGTTTTAGGGAAAAATCACTCAATAAGCACAAGATGTGACCCAGTTCTGTTATTCTAGCGATTACCGTTGGAGGTGAAAAAACACCCGCTTCGACCTGTACGTTATTGAGCTGACAGATGGGCCAGGTTTTATTTTGAAGGCCTGAGAACACTACTTCCGGTAATGTTTAACCGGCTGAGACGAATTTCTGTCGACGCCCAAACGTCAATTTTAGTTTTTCCTCAAATTTATATTTAATAACTTTATCAAACGTCAACGCGCATTTAGACTAATATCTACATTAAAGCCACCAGCAACGAAACGTTTTGGTTGTTGAATTCGCTTTTGACCCCATTTGTTATCCATTAACACGTTTTATTGAGGTTAAACGAAAGAAACACGCAATTAAAAAATAACTTTAAACACATTTTATCAACATTCGCCACTTTAAATAAACCGAAACAATGGTCAGAAACGAGCGTTTGTCAGACGGGTGGGTCGTTATTTTAACAAACGCTCAAGAATAAACGGGATTTATTCGATAAGAATTAATGCTGCTGCGTCTTAAAGCCGCCGCGACCTTTTTATTTCTGACCAACAACTGCTTTTTCACTCAAAGTGTTGAGGAAAACGTGACTTTATTTTCCCAAATCGACAGATAAATAAAACGGTTTTAACTCCGAATCTGCGGGACGACCCGAGGACGGACCGTACCAAGAGCACGGAGGTGTTAATCCAGACCCCCCCGTTAATCCGACAATGGTACGGCCCTGAGCGGCAAGGCAGCGGCAAGCAGACCGGAAATAGAACGAAAATCCTTCAAAATAAAAGAAGACGGCTGAGGGGGGGCGACTGCATATTTTTCACCCACAACGACAAAAATGATTCAATCTGATCTTTATTTTATTTTATAATAAAACACACTTTATTTATGTCCCCCTGAGTGGAAACAGGCGGCGGATGACGGCCCCAGCTGCCGCACATCTGTCCCAACAGACCCACCCCCCGCGCTCTTACTTTGAAGGGCCATGTCTGTGCGTGTCCGCCCCCCCCGCAGCCTGCCGCTCCGCCCCCCCCCCGTCCCCAGCCCAGTATGCCGCGGCTCCGGCGCCGTCAGCTGGACCTGAGCAGCGGGCGGATCCCCTGAAGACGCGCCGGTCCTCCGCGCGATGGTGCCCGGCGGGTAGCCGCTTCCGGGGGGGCTCCGCGGTTCCGATCCGAAGCTCCGCAGCCGCAGGGTCGCGCGCGCACGCACGCACCCGCCCGGCGTCACCTGTGCGGCTCCACAGGTAGGAGTGCGTGCACGCGCGGGGCGCAGGTACGTGGAGGAACTGGAGAAAAACGACGGGAGTGACGACACCTCGGGGGGGGGTCACATGGGGGGGTTGACGCCGTCATGACGGGGCCGCAGCTCGTGCGCATCAAGTGTTCGAGCCCAAATGTCAGCCCCCCCCCCTCACACACACACACACACACACACACACACACACACACACACACACACACACACACACACACACACACACACACACACACACACACACACACACACACACACACACACACACACACACACACACACACACACACACACACACACACACACACACACACACTCACACACACACACACACACACACACACACACACACACACACACACACACACACACACACACACACACACACACACACACACACACACACACTCACACACACACACTCACACACACACACACACTCACACACACACACACACACACACACACACACACTCACACACACACACACTCACACACACACACACACACACACACACACACACACACACACACACACACACACACACACTCACACACACTCACACACACACACACACACACACACACACTCTCTCACACTCACACACACACACACTCACACACACACACACACACTCACACACACACACACTCACACACACACTCACACACACACACTCACACACACACACACACTCACACACTCTCACACACACACACACACATCTCTCACACACTCACACACACACACTCACACACACACACACACACACACACACACACACCTGGATCAACACCCAAAGGTGCCAACGGTGACCTTCAGGTGATGCATGAGGGGGGCGAGGCGAGACCTCGTGGGCTCTTCGCCGTCGTGGACGTCGGAGCGCCCGATATCGATGTGGCGTTGAGTTCGACGGAGTTGATTCCGACCAGCAGGGGGCAGCACGGAGGGGGGTCGGGTCGTCTCCGTCGCCACGAGCGACGAGCGTAAAAGAACGCTCCGGCCGACGTCCCGTTTCCGCTCGGCTACGTCGGGACGGCGGGTCGGCGGTCGCCCGGCCCGGGCGGGCGAAGGCGGGATTACCGTTGTCGTTCGCCCGGCGAGCGTCTTATCTGATTAGAGCCGCTCGGCCTCCTCGCCTCCACCGCCCGGTAACAGGTTTAATCAACACGTTGGAGTCATTCGGGCCCCTCAGACCGATATCGAGCGATGGATGGGGGGTCGAGGGGGGTCGAGGGGGCGGAGGGGGGATGCTGCATCGAACAGCGACCTGTGAGGATGGAGCTGGTTGACCTTTAGGTTGGCCCGTGGATGCTGTCGGGGGGGGGGGGAGTTTGTCTGCTGATAAACCACCCCCCCCCCCTGCCCCCCTGCCCCCCACCCCTCCCCCCCCCACCCCTCCCCCACCCCCCCAACCTGCGTCTAGAGGACACGATGCTCAGGGAACGCGTCTCTAATCAGATGAGTCGGCGATGACCTCCACCTCTGCGCGTCTCAGCAGCAGTCTGGAGGTGTGCTGCAGCCCCCCCCCCCCCTCCCCCCCCCCCCGACCCCCCATCATCGGAACGCGAGGCGAGGCGGGACGGCGCAGACAAAGGCGAGATTGTCGTTCCCGTGACCGCGACCTTTTCCCTGTCCACACGCTGGGATCGGCCGCTCCGGTTTTTCCCTCCCTGCAATTAGCACGTGGAATTCCATCTGCCCTAGAAACAGGCACGGTTCCTCATGGGGGGGGTCAAGGGGGGGGGGACATCAAACCCGATGAGCTCATTAGGCCCGCTGGTTAATCGAGGGCCTGACAGTCATCTGAATTAACTCCCACATCGGAGCTCCCGTCATCCCGATGTGGAGGAAACCGGAACGCAGGCTGGAATTCCGACGAGGACTCTCCTCTCCGATGCAGCTGCGCGCATTTAAACGCGCATCGGGTCATCGGACGTCGTCCTGGAAGTCCAAACTGGGAATTTCCTGGAAGATTTGGGAGAAAAATGAGCAAAGATTGAACGTTTATATGAGGATGAATCAGACTCCTGCAGCAACATTAAAGTGTGTGTGTGTGTGTGTGTGTGTGAGTGTGTGTGTGTGTGTGAGTGTGTGTGTGTGTGAGTGTGTGTGTGTGTGTGTGAGTGTGTGTGTGTGTGTGTGTGTGGGGTCAGAGTGTGTGAGCCCACGGCTGCTGGTCGGCGAGCAGGAGCAGCACGTGCGTCCGCGGCGCCGCTGGCGCGTCGGCCCGGGCCAGGAGAGCGCCGGAGGTCGAGGGCGGTCCGGGTTGCGCTCGTTAACGCGACGGGCTCGTCGGTGAAATATCGACGTCTCCGGCATGCGCCGGCCTCGTCGCTCACACGTGTGAGCAGATTTATTCGCTTGTCCTCGCCGCCGGCGCTAACGCCGCCAGTGTGACACAGTTATGATAAAAACCATCAGCACAACTGGAAAACATCAGTCAGTTGATGTTTGGTGCCACTGCTTTGATCTCATAATAGACGTGCTTTGATCTTGTAATGGATGTGCTTTGATCGTGTCTTGGACGTGCTTAGGGCTTGTATTGGGTATTTGATCAACATTGGGTGAGCTTTGATCTTACATTGGGCTTTTGATCACGTGTTGGGCTTGCTTTGATGTGATTACATCAAAGGGCCTCAAAGCAAACGAGGCTCGTCACCTTTACGGGAGCGCTCCGGAGGATAAGACTGGTGCGTTGATCCTTGTTTTGATGTGTGACTTCGTCGGAGTCATGCCCGAACAGAACAAAGAGACTTAACTCTGCAGCTAGCGCCCGCTGTTTTGCTCGTTAAGGAGCGTTAAGCGGGAAGAGGAACTCCAAAGCCGCCCGTTTCCGTTCTCGCCCCTCGGCTCCGTCGAGTGCGCTAATTGCCGTTAATAGCCGACACTCAGCTGTTTGGATTGACCCTCGTCAACAGCCACTCAGCCCGGCTCGTTTTTGGAGACACGCAGGTCCTCGTCGGGATAACGGGCACGTCGTCGCTGATGACGCACAACAAAGGAGAGGCCCCGGCTTTGATGTTCCCCGGCCGTGCGAGCCAACATCAAAGTGGCCAAACAACCCCGGCTCACGTTCGCTTTCCACAAGTTGCGTCAGCCGATTTAAAAACCAGACCCGGCTCCGGATATCTGGAAGTCGCCGCTCAGTCAGGTGGTTCTCGGCTCCTTCGCAAAGCTTCCCTTTGATGTTCCGGCGCCTTCGGCGGATCGCCCGAGCAGGCGCGGCCGCGAGCCGGGCGATCGCGCCGTCTCGCCGCACCGCCGCGGGCCCCCCTCCTCTCGCGCTGTTTCTTTTTTAAGCGGAACGTGCAAACGCGCGATTTCCTTCCTCCGCGAAACCGGCGAAACCGAAACCAGCGGGTTTCTTTGATGCGCCGAGCGGGACGCCGACGTCGATGAACCGAGGTCTCCTTCCAGCCGAGGAGACAGGCGGAGCGTAAAGGCAGACGTGGCCCTCGCCGCATCCCCTCCTCCACTTCATAGCTGCTCTCGTAACAATGGTGCGGTTTCCATGGCAGCGGCAGCACGTTAAGCTTCAGGACGGCAGCGGGAAAAGTGGGGAGAAGGACAGGGAATAATCACAGGGTATGCCGGGCTAAAAATAGCCCGGGACTTAATCCCAGCCATGATTTATTCATCTGAAACTTCTTGGGTCGGCGGCGGCGGTCGTGTAAACAACGCTTCCTCCGCTCATCCTCGCTTGACCCGAAGCTGCCGAGCATCAGCGGCCGTCCGCCGCCGAGCCGGATGGCGAAGGGGGGGGGGGGGGAGAGCGCCTCCGGATTACCGAGGGAAAGCCGCCTTCACGGCGGTGGGTCGGAGGCTCTCTGTGCGGGAGGCCGGCGCTGCTGCGGCCGCTTGGCGGAGGTCGGCCCCGGGCGGACGGCGGCTACGGTGACGGACGCAGTCACGGTTTCGCGGTTCGATGCGTCGGGTCTTTTTACGATGGCGGTACCGTTAAAGTCCGCTAAAGCAGAAAACAGCTGGAACTGTAGATAACGCGAACTGAAAGGTAAAACCCTTTTCACTTATTCTGGGTCTTTGTTTTCCTTTTGAACAAATATGCTTGTTTTATTGATCTATTTTATTGATCAGGGTTGGAGCTAAACTGGTCTGGGATCGGCCCGATGTGGATGTCTGCTTTGATCTTCTTTGATCTTCGTCCTAGAGACAAAGTGTACCGAAGAAAAGCTCAGAAATGTCCTCAGGTCTGTGAGGAGGGTTCGCTTTAAACGTTCTCTTCGCTCAACGTGCTAAGAGATGCGACATGCTCTAGCTCCACGGCGGTGGGAGGAGCCGGGAATGTCGGTGGAATAGTCGTAACGCCGTCGGATGGACGCCGACGGCGCTTTGACGCTGACCTTTCAGACGTCTGGTTTGTGCCCGTGTGGACACGAGGCCTCTCGCCCTCCCTCGCTGTCCGTGGTGCTGAAACACGCCGGTCTTCCCTCTCCGCTCCTGCAAGGATTCGCCCGTAGAGGAGCGCCGACGTCCGCCTGAGGGGAGACGGGAAGACGTTTTTTTGTAGCCGGACAGGCAGCGAATCCGATATTTTCACCGGCCAGAGCGCCCCAGGAGGCGACCTCAAACCCAAATATAAAACAAACCGGCCTCAACCCCGGCGTTCTACGTTGATGATCTCAGAAGTGCGTCCGAGCGCCTCACCCCCCCCCCGCGCCACGCCGCTGCTATTTTTGGCGGCGTCTCCGCAAACAGGCGCCGACCTCCGACGGTCCGACAGTTGCGCAACATACCTGCGGCCTGTTGGGAGCCGGCGAGGCCTTCACGGCATGTAGGTCAATTTACTTGACAGGATAATCCCATCTAAACTGCTGGATTATCAGATAAAAGCGTCCTCAGATGGGTCTCTCTTTGTTCAGTGTTTAATCCAGCAGATTAATGAAAGTTACCAAACAGATGTTCTAATTTGGGACAGGCGGTGTTGGGGTCAGATTACTGAGGCGTTGGGTTATTAACGTTCCTCCTCCTGTCGGGACGTCCTGGAGGTGGGTTATTCCTCGCGCCAGCAGCAGATGGAGACGTGGAGGCCCGGCTCCCGAAGATCCGTTTCCCTACATTCATCAGCGAGCTCCGTGCTAATCCTGTGTTTCGGAATGTCGGGGTGGGTGGGGGGGGGGCGCTCTGGATGGAGCTTCTCCCGCCGCAGGTTTTTAAAGACCAGCGCCGGCATTACGGAACTCATTGTCTGGGCCAAGCGCACGATTTTAATTATCCAGATTAACACGCAAATTTGACGGGCCTGCCAGAGAGTCGGGCGGGCAGGAAACAGAGGCGTTATCCGGCCGCTTAGCCCCGATTAGGTGTCTATTGTTGGACTTTTATCTGAACTGAGGCCAGAAACTGAGGACGAAACCCAGAAAAGCGTTCCGGGACGGCCGACGTTCCAACTTCGGATCCATGAGAGTTCATCCCTTTGTCGGCTTTCCAGAGGTCCGGCGCCGTTCGTTACTGGTCTATACGCCGCGAACTCGGTCGGTCCCAAATAACGATGTCGTACGGCGACGGGAGCGCCCGATGGCGAACAGATGGCTGACGCGTGACCGTTATCTCCAGACCTCCGGGTGCTTTGATCTGCGCGTCACTCCTTTGTTCGGAGGAGATAAAGAGTTTTCCTCCCGCGAGTGAGGAAACGTGAAAGGATCTGACTGGTGTTTACCTGCCAAGGGTGCTTTTTCCCCTGTGCCGTTGCCATAGCAACATGGCCGGCGTGCGCGCGCGTGTGTGTGTGTGTGTGGCGGAGGACGTAATTCTGCCTGTCACCACAGTCGCCCAGAGCTCCGTCCCCAGCTGCTGGTTGCCATGAGACCAGACAGACACATCCTCCGCTATACGAGTCCTTTCTGCCCGCTCCAGTCAGTAGAACGATGAGGCCGCGTCATTTACAAGATTATGAACTCGCCGTTCAGCGAAAAAAAAAAAAAGATTTGTCGACACAAAAAAAACGTTTATATGATTAAAACTTCTTTGATCTTTGCACTCAAGTCAGGCTGCAGCTTCTCTAACAGTTTTAACGAACAGCCTCGTAGCACTCTCGCAAGAGAAACAGAAACTTCTATGTGAGCTGTTGTTGGACGGAGATAAAAGCAGGAAAGAAAATTGTGCATTTAGCCAGATGCTAAAGTGAGCACACTTCCTGATTCAGCAACGAAAATGTAACATTTTACAACTAAATAATTGAAAATAAAAAAATGTTTGATTTTAGCTTGAGAGACTTTTGCATTCATTGAGAGAATGTGCTTGAAAATTGTTGATTGGTTTCATTATATTGATGATCAGTTGTAAAATTTAGACAATTACTTTGAAGATATTGATGATTGCTTTGAAGAAATTAATGATTGCTTTGAAGATACTGATGATTGCTTTGAGGATATTCACATTTGCTTTCAAGATATTGATGATTGCTTTGAGGATATTCACATTTGCTTTCAAGATATTGATGATTGCTTTGAGGATATTCACATTTGCTTTCAAGATATCGACGGCTTCTTTGAAGATATTAATGATTGCTTTGAAGATATTGTTTTTATCAGTGGATAAAGTTTAAATTGTGTCCTCCAGGGGTCCTGAGATGACAGAAGTGGAGCCCGTGTTGGACTTTGCCTCGTCTGGGCGCTCTGGAAGAAGAAACGCCCTCCCCGACATCCTGGGCTCTCCGGCGGGGGTCAACCCCGGAGACCTGCCTCTCAAACTGGCCGAACTGAACCTCAAAGGTGAAGCCCGACCTTGAAATAGCGCCCAGGGTCAAGCCCCTCTAAGGGGGTTGGGGGGGGCGGGTTCTTTGTTAAGTGAGGCGGGGCTGCTTAGACCCACATCGAGGACCGCGGGGGTCCAGAGAGTCCTCGAATCGCGCAAAGGAACGGTGTAGTTCGGTACCGACTCCGGACGGAGACGCCCAAGAACCAGGAGGGCGGTTCATCGGTCCGTGTTTGCGAAGACGCTTACGTGTTAGCGAAGCTGTTGTTTCCCCGTGTGTTTCCCCACGCCGCTCACCTTCCCGTCCCTCTTGGGTTCTGTGCGCAGATGGTCCGGGCGGGGCCCAGTCGCCCTCGGCGGAGGACTCCCCGGCGCCGCCGGAGAGCACGGAGGGGAAGGACGGCTCGTAGGGACTCGCCCGCTCGCCCCCGGAGGGAACCTGCCGACACGAGAGACTAAAGCGGGGATGGGGGTGGGGGGGGGAGGCGCCTGTCGCCACGGCGATGCGGATGGTCAGCTGACCTGTCGGGAGGGGGGGGGGGTCCGACGGAGCCGGACCTCTTTGGACTGTTGGGGACTCGACAGTGACTGAAACGAATCAGACATCACTTAGTAATGAACAATGAGTGTGTGTGTGTGTGTGTGTGTGTGTGTGTGTGTGTAGTCCACAGATTGTTTACTGTAAACTACTATTTTTGTATGATTTCCTCAGAAGGGTCAGACAGTAGGCGGAGACCCCTCGCCGGTCTCTTTGATGTCCTGACGTGAGTCCTTTTACACTAAATGTATAGTTTGTGTTCGGCGCTACCGTTAACCATGATCTCTGTACCTGTACAGTTTTTACCCCCCCCACACTGACCCCCCCCCCCCGGACCTTCAGAGGCTGCTGACAGCTTTACCCTCCCCCCCTTCCCCCCCTCTCCCCCTCCTCGCTGCAGCATACGGCCGCCGCCGAGGTGCCGAGGACCGAGTGTGTTCGCGCTCATCAACACGTGAGCGGAGCCGCGAATGGGGGGGGGGGTGTTTGGAGGGGGAAGGGGGGGTGTTTGGAGGGAGGAGGGGGGGCAGGGTGGCCCAGCATCCCCTCCCTGATGCTGTGTATATATCGTGCTGTACTGTTAAGTATCCCGTGTTGTCCTCCACGCCGTGTCCTCGGCGTGCTGTCCCCGGGGGGGCGGTGCTGGGGGAGGGGGGTGCTGGGGGGGGGGGGGGGGCGGTGCTGGGGGGTCCTGTAATGGTCTCTGTGTGCTGGTGTCCTCATCTCTGCTGACTGTATCTGACTTCGCCCGGCTGGATCCCGCGTGGTGGAACCATTAAACCCACGAGCTTCACGTCCACGCCTGTGTCCGACAGCACCGCTCCTACGCCCGGGTGGGGGGGGGGTTGTTGGTTGGGGGGGTTGGTTGGTTGGGGGGGGGCTCACAAGTCAGCATTCAGCACCGTTAGTGGAACACTAATCAACTAATTAATTAAAATCCAATTAAAAATGCCACGACAGCAGAATCAGGTCGCTGGGATCGTTAGCAGCTGATTCTAACTGTGTGTGTGTGTGGGGGGCGGCGGGGGGGGGGCGAAAGGCCGCCGGTGCCCGATGGTGTGAACACAGCTCGTGGTGATAAATACGGTTTCTGTTCGGGGGGGGCGCCCCCTCCTGGTGGAGCTCCAATGTTTTCATCATGTAGCTGCAGCCGCAATAAAAGAACCTGAAACATCCCGGAGGGGGGGGGTCTCACTGATTGTTGCTGTACGGGGCGAAGGCGGCGCTCCAGCACTGTTTACATCCGCCGTGGGGGGGCTGGGGGGTGCGGGGGGGCGCACGTGGGGCTGTGCATGAGGAGCGACGCGTACTTCTGCGCTGTTGCATAATGCAGCAGTTGCTGCGGGTGTGCAGCAGATGGAGACATTTGCTCGATTATCATTCAGCCCTCGTCACGTTTCCCCTCCACGGGGGGGTTGGGGGGTGAGTGAGTATGGGGGGGGCGCTTTGTTATGTCTGCCACAAAGAGCCCGACCGAGCCGGGCTGGGTCCACGGAGGTGCGGACGCAGGAGGGAGCGTCCTGAAAGGCAGCTTCTATTTTTGGGCTCCTCTGACTCTTTGGGGGGGGGGTGAGGGAGGGTGAGGGAGGGTGAGGGGGGTGAGGTTGCCTGGCTGCATCCCAGCGTCCCCAGACCCTCCTCGTACCCGGGGGGCAGGGGGGGCCCGGGCGGTAAACACCGTGGCGTTATATAACCGGGACATTATTTATTTAACACAAAGCAGCGGCTCCACTTAGCGCCGGCCCATTCAGCCGTCTCCCCCCCCCCCCCCCCCCCGCCATGCCCCCCCCTCGGCTGCTGTTGTCCAGACAGCCCTCCACGTAACTTGTTGCTAGGGTAACCGAGCCTTGAGGAAAGCTGGGACTCGCGCGAGGAAGCGATTGGCGGGTCCGCCTGAATGTCGGCGGGAGCGTTTTTTTTTTGCCTCGGCGTTCAGACGCGGGGAAGCGATTCGCCCGCTTCGCCCGCCCGACGCGGCGGCGGGGGTTGGCGAGGGGGCGGCTGGGAGGACGGGCTCCCCACAGCGCCGGGCCGCTGGTTTTCCTGGAGATAATGGTCTCTGGGCTCCAAGAGGCAAATGAAGGCCGCCGCTCTCCCCCCTCGCCCTCCTCAACCGAGGGGGGCGAGGGGGGGGGGGCGAGGGGGGCGGCGTGCCAGGATCCTCCGGAGGAGCGACGTTGGCGAGTCGGAGGACACATTCATGAAGGGAGGGAGGGAGGGGGGCTGGTGGCCTCATTTCGATGCTCTGCCCCTCGTCTGACAGCTGGAGCTCTACCCCTCTGGTCGGGGACTTTTTTTTTTTTGGCCCCCGCCGCTGTGGGACGGCTCTGCCGTAACCATGACAACCGGGATCCTGTAGCCGCCCCCCCCCCGTCTCCTGATCCTCCTCGAACGTACGCCAAAGGAGAAACGGGCGGGCGAGGCGGCGCCCCCCCGCGTGTTCGTCTTCGATCACAAGACACGGAACACGCGGAGACATGACATCATTCCAGCGGCGGGGAGGGCGGAGCCTGGCGGCGTAAGCGTGGCCTCGCCATAAGCCCCCCGTCAGACGGCTCAGTGTGACGGCGCCCTCGCTGTGGCCTCGTCCTCCTCCTCTTCCTCCTCCTCCTCCTCTTCCTTCTCCTCCCTCCCCCTCCTCTTTCTCTTCCTCCTCCTCTTCCTTCTCATGTTCCTCCTCTTTCTCCCCCTCTTCCTCTTTCTCCCTGTCCTCCTCTTCCTTCTCCTCCCTCCCCCTCCTCTTTCTCTTCTTCCTCCTCCTCTTCCTTCTCCTCTTCCTCCTCCTCCTCTTCCTTCTCCTCTTCCTCCTCCTCTTCCTCCTCCTCTTCCTCTTTCTCCATGTCCTCCTCTTCCTCCTCCTCCTCTTCCTTCTCCTCTTCCTCCTCCTCTTCCTCCTCCTCTTCCTCTTTCTCCATGTCCTCCTCTTCCTCCTCCTCTTCCTCCTCTTTCTCCCTGTCCTCCTCTTCCTTCTCCTCCCTCCCCCTCCTCTTTCTCTTCCTTCTCCTCTTCCTCCTCCTTCTCCCCATCCTCCTCTTCCTTCTCCTCTTACTCCTTTCCCTCCCCTACCTTTTTCTCTTCCTGCTCCTCTTCCCCCCTTTCTCTTCCTTCTCCTCCTCCTCCTCCCCATCCTCTTCTTCCTTCTCCTCTTCCTCCTCCTCCTCTTTCTCTTCCTTCTCCTCTTCCTTTTCCTCCCCCTGTTCCTCCTCTTTCTCCTTGTTCTCCTCTTCCTCCTCCTCCTCTTTCTCTTCCTTCTCCTCTTCCTTTTCCTCCCCCTGTTCCTCCTCTTTCTCCTTGTTCTCCTCTTCCTTCTTCTTTCCCTCCCCCACCTCTTTCTCCCTGTCCTTTCTTCTCCTCCTCTTCCCCCCTTTCTCTTCTTCCTCTTCCTCCTCCTTCTCTTCCTCCTCCTCTTCCTCCCCATCCTCTTCTTCCTTCTCCTCTTCCTTTCCCTCCCCCTCCTCTTTCTCTTCCTCCCCCTGTTCCTCCTCTTTCTCCCTGTCCTCCTCTTCCTTCTCCTCCTCTTCTTTTTTCCCTCCCGCTCCTCTTTCTTCTCCTCTTACCCCCCTTTCTCTTCCTTGTCTTCTTCCTCCTCTTTCTCTTCCTCCGCCTCTTCCTCCTCCTCTTCCTCCTTTCCCTCCCCCTCCTCTTTCTCTTCCTTCTCCTCTTCCTCCTCCTCCTATTTCGAGGTCAACCAACGGTCCCTCTAACCGAAATTCCCAGATCCGCAGCTCGATTTAATGCCTCTCCATCGGATCAATCCTGATCCTGACCCACGGGCCGACCAGCAGACGGGCGGAAAACATGACCTGACTGCTCGGCGGAGGGGGGGGGGACTGGCCCCGCCCCCTGAGCCGCCCCAGATCTAATCGGAAGCGGCGTTTTCTTCCATCCAGTCAGACCGGGCCGAAGGGGGCTCCGGTCTGGTGGCCGGGGCGACGATCAGACGGATAACGCTCTGAAATTAACCGGGATGAGCCCCCCCCGCACACGCACACATCTGGCTCAGATAACATCAGGATTACACTTAGGGTCCAGATTGGGATTATGATCATCACAACACGGTCGCCGCCGCCCTAATCTGGAGGCTACACGGAGATATGTACACAATAAGGGGGTCAAACGCGGGTTTTCTGCTCCGGCCACGCCCACTCGGCGGCCACGCCCACCCGGCGACCACGCCCACCCGGCTGCCACGCCCACGTCTGTTTTACAACAATCGAATCACAGGGATGAAAACCTGATTTGTAGCGGTGCGGTCGCCCCCGCAGCCATCTGGGGGTCGTCTCTGCAGGTCGCCATCGCTGACCCCCCTTCACCCCTCTCCCCCCCCTCCTCCCCCCCTCCCTCGGGCCCGTCTCACCCCTTTGTTCCCCTGCTCCCCGCGTCCCCGGGCCCACGCCACCGTCCCAGCGGAGCCCCGCGAGGGCAACAATCCCTGACTCAACAGCTCTCTCCACGCCGCGCCCCCCGGGGGTGTTTTCAACATGTGCAGGAGCCCGTCCCAAGCGTCCCAAGCCCTGTTTCACCCCCCCGGGAACGTCACCAAGGAGCAGGAAGGCGAGGCGGACATGAAATATGAACCCCAGCATGAATATGGAGGAGGACATCAAAGCCTCGCGCCGACGCCCCTGCGGTTTGTCCCCGCACGGGTCGGAGGCTCTCGGCTGCTGAGAGATTCCGCTAAGTGCTTGCACCGGATTAAATTTTTAAAGACGCTGTCGACATAAAAGGAATCCCGACGGGAGAGGGGGGGGGGCTGGTTAACCTGTGGGCGACCGTCAGAGGGCGAAAACCCAGTACAGCGAAAGGGGGGGGGGCTAGATTACACCTAGGAAACATCGTAATCCTAATCCAGGGCTGCAGGGCGGAAGCGATATCCTCCTCCTCGCATCCTGAAATGAATCGTTTTTCCGCCTCTGCTCGGGGATTCCGTTTCCCGGTGACCAGATGGTTCCACCTGTTGTCCGGCGATGGCGCGGTGGCGCCGGGGGGAAGGAGGGTGGAGGCCCTGTGACCCGGGGTGACCCCTGCCGGGGCTCCCAGGACCGCGGACGCCTGAAAACGATCGCTCAGGAGGGGAAGGATGGCGCGCACGTCGATGGCGAACCCCCCCCTCGACGTCACCTGAGGTGCGCCAGGGTCGTGTGGTACCTGTCCTCGCCACTAGAGGGAGCCAGATCTCTCACGCCGGACCTCGCCCTCGCGCCGTGTCGCACAGCGTCGCTCTGCGGTTCGCCGCCAGACGTTCCTCACGTGCGTACGTACATGCGTGGGGGGGGCAGGGACCGCTCCACTGCAGCCTCCCAGGGATGCGAGCGGCTGACTCGGTGATTATGTAACCCGTGGTTACGTAAAAGTTGTCGCTTCTCTTAAACGTGCCGCCAATTTAAATATTTACGCGCCGCGGCGAGCTCGCGGTTGGGGGCGGGGGGCTCGACCGTCGCAGCGGGGGAGCTTCCTGTGGTTTGACACAGCAGCAGCTCTGATTACTAACAGCGCCCCCCCCTCCGCTGCCCTTCATCCCAACATTTGTCTCCTCTGTCATCACACGGGGGGCGCTCCTCGGCGGGGACAGCTGAACTTTCTCCATCTTGGGGGGGGGGTGTGTCCTGATATCTGATGCATGTCTCAGAATTGTGACGTCTCCCTCAGCAGTCTTGGACCGATCCCTCCCCTCGCCCCCCATCTTTGCCCGTATCCTGTCCGTCCTGGGGGGCCGGGGGGGGGGGGCTGATGCTGGCAGGCCGCGGACGCCATCTGCTCCTCTTCAATGAGAGGAGCTCGTCCAGGCCGGACTCAGAGGGACCGGGCAGTCGGGATCAACCGCCGCTCACGTCCAGCTTTTCCCTCAAAACCCAGGAAATCGTTCGTTGGGGGTTCGCCGCAGACTTCGCCGCAGACTTCGCCAGGGAGACGAGCGGAAACGAGCCCGTTAGGGACGAGCCTACGTTAACGAGGGCGCCGCCGTCGGGCTGGCTAAACCCCGGGTTTGGCCTGACCGTTGGCGAGGCGGACGGGAACGTGGAGCCTCAGAGGGCACGCGGCCTCCGCGGGGAGCTCGGGCCGCTGACCTTTACGGAGAGACGCCCCCTCGCCGGGCGGCCCCGCCGCAACCCGGGCGAGCCCGCGCTCCCTGCGGCGCTGCCTTCAACAAGCGGCCCAAAACGCGAGAGAAAGCGACATCCGCACGACAACGGTAAAAATAGATCTAACTGTAGGCAGCATCACAGCTGATCTGCTGCCGTCTTCAATAGATTAACGTGGGACTAAAAATAGTCGGAAACTAAATAGCTGGAGTTCGGTCGGTTGAAGCCGAATTCGGCCCGGGCGTCGGGATTCGCGCGGAAAATGTTCAAGATCGGAGTCAGCGGAACGCCGAACTGGACGCGATGAGATTTAACTTCAGGGGAAACAAAGAGCTCGGACCATTAATGGGATTAATGGGGCTGTTTTTCTGGGGAGGCCGAGGCCAAACATCTCCACCTCCCGCCCAATGTAAAACATAAAAACGGGATTATGTAACTCAGACTTCCTCCAAACGCAAGGGCCGACCTTAAATACCTGCGGACGCCCGTTCGGCGCCGCCGTCCTTTGTCAGATCACCGCAACCAGCCCGGATCAGATCCCAAAAACACACACGTCACTCCCCCACCTCTGTGAGGACATAAATATATAATAAGAGTAAATCATCGCTGATGTCATTATCAAATTTAACTGAAATAACCAACGTTAACACACCTGGCACTAATCAAAAGGACACTTTTATAGTACAGTTTTCGTTTAATATCACGACATATTCTCTATTTTAACCTCTGACGCGGATTTAGATATTCCTTTAACAACGTTATTGTTAAAAAAAAGCTTATTTTCGCCGTTTAGCGGCGAGGGCCCCGAAAAACGCCATTTCCCATGAGCCCCCGCGAGGCGCCCCGCCAGCCAATCACGGGCGGCGGCCGGCGCCGGGCCACGCCCTCGCCCCATTTATGCGCGCGGTCGGGGCGGGCGCGCGCAGCCCGGACCGGCGGTGGAGCAGCAGCAGCAGCGGAGCTCGTGGGCGGAGGGTGTCGCGCGCAGCATCTCCTCGCATTTTCCCGCCTGTGAGTCCCGATTCTGATGAAATCCTCCAGGGGGGGCTCGGTTCTGGGGGGGTCGGTCCGGTTCTGGGGGGGCGGTCCGGTTCCGAGTGAGCGGCCGAGGCGGGTTTATTGTTTGATGGAGCCGGTCCCGGGGCTTTGTCTGGGGGGGGGGCGGGTCGGGAGACGGTGCCGTCCTGGGGGGGGCGGGTCGGTGTCGATGGGGGGGGCGTCTTTTGTCTGAACCCCCCTTTGTTTTAGCCGCTGACACCAGAACAACACTCGGACCCACTTTGACCGGATCCCAGCTGAGGGCGTGGATCTACGAGGGGGGGGGGTCGTCTACGAGGGGGGGGGGCGTCTACGAGGGGGGTCGTCCCCGTTGGTGTTTAAATAACCCCTGTTTCTGTTCCTCAAATGTTGGTGTCTGTGGGGGCCGTTTGTGCACGCCCCCCCAGGCTGGAGCACATGCCCCCCCCCCCCAGGAGCACATGCTGAACAGGTGCTCCCTGATGGGGCTCTTTTTGTGCCCCCCCCCCCTCCTCGATCCGGCCCGTCGGCCCCTGGCACTGCCAGCCTCGCCCACCCCCCCCCAATCACTGCCCTTTTGTTCCCCGATTACCGGTTAATTTGGCCTTGCCCCCCCCCCACCACCAACACCCCTTACCACCACGACCCCTGCCCCCCCCCACACCACCACGGTGCCCCCCCCGTGGTTAATCTCCAGAAGTTTGGAAACAATAGCTCGTGGGGCTGATGGGCGGTGGTTGCCTGCAGTACCGGAGGTGTCCGCGGGGCGTCGCTGTCCCCCCCCCGCTCTTCTCAGCCTCCACTAGAGGTCACTAACCCCCCCCGACTGTCCTACAGGTAACTGACCTGCACGAGTCTGAAGATGGCCACCCCCGAAGGTAAGCCCCCCCCCTCTTCCTCCTCGCCCCCCCTTTCCTGCTTTAATCCGAGCTTTGATCCCCAGACATCCAGGTGAAGGAGCTGGACAAGCGGGCCTCGGGCCAGGCCTTCGAGGTCATCCTCGCCACCCCCGACCCCAAGGGCGACTTCCCCCTGTCCCCCCCCAAGAAGAAGGACGTGTCGCTGGAGGAGATCCAGAGGAAGCTGGACGCCGCCGAGGAGCGGCGCAAGGTCGGCTTTGATCTCCGGCGAGGCCCCTCCCCCCTTCCCCCCCCCCCCTCCCCGGGTGACGGCGTTGTCGTTGCAGAACCACGAGGCGGAGGTGCTGAAGCACCTGGCGGAGAAGCGGGAGCACGAGAAGGAGGTGCTGCAGAAGGCCATGGAGGAGAACAACAACTTCAGCAAGATGGCGGAGGAGAAGCTCAACCAGAAGATGGAGGCCAACAAGGAGAACCGCACCGCCTTGATGGCCGCCATGAACGAGAAGTTCAAAGAGAAGGTGGGCCCCGCCCCCCTCCCTCGGCCCCGCCCCCCACCACCTCTAACCTCCGTCTCTCCCGCCAGGACAAGAAGCTGGAGGAGGTCCGGAAGAACAAGGAGACCAAAGAGGGGACCTCGGAGGACTGAGGAGGGGGCGGGGCTTGTACAGCGTTTTTTTACGTATCCAAAGATTCCTTTATTTTGTCCGGCCAGTATTTTCGTTGCGTTCGACCGCCCACCTTTTTTCTGAAAACGACGGTTTGTGGGTTTTTTTCCAGCTCCCCCGGCTTTAAGTGTACTTGCGCTGGTTTTGCGTGTCGCCCCCCCGCCCCCTCCCTCGATGTGTTAGCTCGTCGTCGCAGCTTCTGCTCTTTTTTCGGGAATTTAGCCGTGTTGCCCGTTCGAGGAAGCATGTTTCTATGCATAGGTCTTTGATCCCTACTTCATAGTTTCGGAAGGACGTTCCTGTGAGTCGCACCTGTACTCGGCACTTAGCTGTATTTAAGAAAAAAAAAAAAAAAAAAAAAAAAAAAAAACGTAAAAAAAAACGTTAAAAAAAACGTAGCACAAGGTTTGATGGAGGTATCGGTGCAGCTTCGCTACCACGTTTCCGCTAGCCCCTCCCCCTTCCCGACCCCCCCCACTTCGCAAATGTTTCTGTGCCACTGATTCTCGGCTTTTGTACGAAATAACGTCTTCAAAAGCACACGACCTCTCTCGTTCCGTAGCCGCGGACGGACGGACGGACGCGCGGGCGGGAGGACGGGACGCCGTCGCTGGCGAGCGAGCGGTCGCTCGACGAGGGCCCGCACGTGGAGTGAGCAATACACTTGGGCGTTTCCATAGATACAGTGGCTAGTTGACTTGAACTGTTGTACTAAAACAAAACAATAAAAAAACGTTCAAATGCAACACGTGTTTGTGTGTGTGTGTAAACAGCCTATAGGGGTGACGTCATCACCGGGCCTCTGTCGCCCCCTGCCGGCCGCTTCAGGTACCACACCAAAAATTGATCTACAAACCGGGATTTCAGGTGATTTAAAACGGGGGGAAAAAGACATTAATCGCACTTGTAGGATGTTGTTCCCCAAAAGGAGGGTTTTAGACTTTATAATAAGTTAAGTAAAACACCAGAGGCCTCAGATATTACATGTTTAAACGGGCTTCTTTGCGTCGGATTTGAGCAACCAGCTGAGCTACGCGGTTTAAATGAGGATAAAGGTGCATCATAATTTAATGAGGATAAAGGGGCATCATAATTTTATGAGGATAAAAGCACATCATTTTATGAGGATAAAAAGCACATTGAGGGTAAAGGTAAGTTTAATGTTTCAACCCCCTCGAGTCGACACTAGAGGGCAGTGTCCGCCCGCTTTAGCCGCCGCCCCGCGCCCATCGCTCAAGCAGATGTTTTATTAACGTAAGTGGATTAAATCGACTCGGGTTTATCTAAATATACGCACTGTTATCCCCACTGAACACCGCTGCTGCTTTATGACTCGAGCCGAGGCTGCGCCCTCAGGCCGCGGCGTGAAATGCGCCCGGGCTTAAGCGCGTCTTAATCTGGGCGCAAATGGAATGTAGCGTCGCCCGACGGGGGTGTTTAAGGTGCGGGTGTGAGGGGGGGGGGGTCACTACCTTGTTGCGGGTCCCCCGCTGCTCCGCCGCGCACGCCTCGACGCGAACGGCCGACCTCTTGACCCGGAAACACGTGACGGTCCCAGCGCGCCAAAGACCTCGACCTCGGGCAAACGTTGCGTCACGCCGACGTCATCCATCAATCAATCAATCAATCAATCAATCAGTACGCATTTATATGAAAGTAAAGATGCGGGTAACGTTTGCCATTGCTTGATTACGGGTAGATTATAACTTTTTTTTTTAACGTAAAAGACGGTTAAAAGTTAATTTCTCTTATGTATTTGAGCTGTAGTTCCCCACTTCGACCACCAGGTGGCGTCGCGTCCCGATTGAGGCTTCAAAGGCTTCAAACCCTTTAAACGAGTACGAGAGCCTCACCTGGGGCGACGGAGCACCTGAGCCTCGCGTCTAATTCGGGCCGCAATCACGCCGCCCGCTGAATCGGACGTCAAGAAAAGAGGCTACGCCTGATTAGCCCCGTCGCCCCGCCGCCAAGGAAACCGCCGCCGCCGACAGGCCCCCCTCGCCCACCTGTGACGTGGGGGTCACAGGCGGCCGGTTAATTATCGGTCTGCGTTACCGCCGTGCTAAAATAGGATGCTTTTACGCAACAGACCCTGTCATTTCTGTCCCCCCCCCCCCCCACAGGGAGAGCTGCTGATTTAACGCTAACACTTTCTCAGGAATAGATGGTTGTACCCTGTTTAAGTGAGTAACCGACAGGTTAGCCTTTACCGCGGATTTTGACGATTGCTAACAGACGATTGCCAACGTTCGCCACAATGGTCCGGCACAGGAAAGATTCCGACCTTGATAAACCTCCTGCTGTTTATTTTAGCTTGTTGAAAATTCAAATGTTTTTCAAAGCGTTGCGTCGAGAGCGGCTGCTCTGTTAAATAAAGTCTCTATTCAAGGTAAAAACTTTTGAATATTTCTTACAAAAAGCAAAACACTGGCAAAAAAAAAAATGCTCCTGAACCACAACGTGGTATCATCTCGCTGTATTTTTCGGGTTTTCTTTATCAATATAAATGGTACCTGGAGTGCTTCATCAAGGCTCCTCAACCACGGGCTCGCGGACCACAACGGGGGCGCTGCCTCAAAATCCAAGGCCGCCAACCAGCAAAAAAAACCTGCAAACAATCCAATTTTTAAGATCCTGAAAGTAGAAGATTAGCAGTTTTCGCATCAGTTTTTCAGACCTTTTTATTTCTTTAACCTCTTTTCTAAAAGTTTTGCAGCGATGAAGCACAAAGTCCGAGCGCCTTCAGTCCAGTTAGCTGTGGGAAAATCAGGAGAGGGAAAAAAAACATCAATACATTATATAAAAATATCGTCCGGACTCGCTTTAGCAGCTCGACGCCCGAAACGTACACAAATGCTAAATAACGTAGAGAGTAGGAGGATGTTCGAGAGTCACGTCTCCAAAAGCAGCACTTGTTGTGTAGGTGTCAGCAAGTCAACGGGCTCTTTACTCCCAACACACACATCGATCGCAGCTTCCAAAAACCCTGCGAGCGCGTGCGCGTGTGTGTGTGTGTGTGCGCGTGCGCGTGTGTGTGTGTGTGTGCGCGTGTGCGTGCGTGTGTGTGGGAGTAGCTAATCCATCTGCCTCGCCGTTTACCGGAGATGACCCAAAGTTAAGTCTCAGTTAAAATGTTGTTCAGTTGCTGCAACTGTTGCGAGGACCAGCGATCCCAGCGGGGGGCGGATGAACCTCCGGGCTCTCACTCCCCGAACTTGATTTATGCGACGCTAGCGCGGAAAAGCGCCGACCGGCGAGTCCGAGGCGAGCCCCCCCTGCCGAGCCGCGGCGGCTCCGGGAACGTCGGGCGGCTGCTGGTGACGGCGGCTCGATAAACAGAACAGGACATGAATCACGGGGAGCCGCGCGCTTCGGCGTCGGGATTACTCGATGGAACTGGAAGGAAGCCTAATTACACAAAGCGCGGCGCGCTACGGCGAGTTTACGTGTCCAAATACGGCGAGGCAACATCTGCAAGTTGTAGATAAAGATTTATCTGAGGAAATATGAAAGGAGAAAGTGACTCCGAACACCATCTGGAGGTGAGATCCTCATTTCCAGTCTGCTGTTGTTCTGTTTATTGGACGGCGTCCTTGAGGCGCGCCGCCGCCGCTGCCGCCGCCGTCGTTTCATTTCATAAATGTTACAGATGGAAAGCGTCTGCTTTGTATTCAGCCGACGGTTTTTTTTTCGGTCGGAGAGAGGCGAGGGCTCGGTTGAAGCGAGGGGGGGTGCGGCGGGCGGCGTAACGGGGGCCGCGGCCTTCTCGGGCGCGCACGCGGCGGCCGACGGCTACAAAAAATCAAAGAGACGCGTCAAAGAGACGCGTCAGAGTTTCTCGAGGAGCGGTCGAAACTGTTTAGCTTGTTGGGTTTATCGATACCAAGTACGGCGCCCGGTGGTTGCGAGCCAGACGGGTCGGAAAGGGGGCGTGGCCTTGAGCAAGTTTGGAGGCTACCTCCGCCGGCGGTTCGTCCCCAAGGCTCCCCGATGCTGCGTTCACGAAGCCATTGCTCACGTTGACGCATCCAGATGTTCCAGTGGCCCATCCCCCAACCTCGCCGCTGCAAATGCTAATAAACATATGGCCCCCCCCCTTTAATCACCCAGCAGCCCCCCCGTTGCCCCCCCACTGTTCCAACTATTCATCACAAGTTGCGACAATTCGGCGGACCAGTGGCGAAAGACTTTCCCGGTTACGGCTCAGCGAAGGTGCTAAAACAATACGGCTCAACCTGCCCCCCCCCCGACAGATGTGGGGGGGGGTCACCTGCTGGAGTAAAGACGGATACGGCCCTGCTCCAGCCATGACAACATGACTGATGGTTTTAATAGAGGCGGCGACTCGTGTTTACATGAACCGTGACTGTGATGAGAGGAGCCACTAAGAGCAACAGGGCCCCCCCCCGAATGATGGGGGGGGGGGGGCAAGGCTCATTGGGCAGCCGAGTCACAGCTCGCTGGAGTTACCAACTCGTAGCTTCTGTCCATTAAGGTCGTTCCTGGGAGACCCGGAATGAACCTTAATGGACGAGCGTTCCCCGGAATACCAACCGGGGGCTCTTAACCGTGCACCAGCCGCGGAGCCGCCGCATTTGTTTACCCCGCCGCGGCGCTCCTAATGTTCCCGGGCTGACTGACAGCCACACCGCCCCCCCCCGCCGAGCAGCCCTCCATAAACGCCAATTAGCGGAAATTTAAAGGTAATTAACGCCGCGTCCCGATCGGAAATCCGATTATTAAGACCCGCGGACGTCTTCGCCAAACCCATCAATCTGCCCTCGGCCCCCTCGCCCATCAGGACGTCCGCGGCGGCGGAGTGTACTTCCCGCCACCTACTGCACGTGTCGCCTTGGGGTGGGGGGGGGGAGTAATATTCCCTCATTTCCATAACGACGTCCCTGCGCGTTATAAACCTGGGCATCCATCTCACTAAGGCCCATTGAACAAGCAGCAGATTTGTACAAAATTAGAATGCAAATGGGACATAATACGGTTCTGCCGGGTACGGGCCGATAAACAGCCCACCCCCCCTCAACCCCCCCCGCTGCGTTCCCCCGGCAACCAGGAGCGCCGCACACCTACGCAGCCCTTTAAAACGACAAATATGTCATCAATCACGCTTCAAACCAATAAAGGCTTCAGCCGAGGCTGTAAACAGTCGCCGCGAAAAAACGCGGTACGCCGGGATCGGGGTGGCGGGGGGGGGCGGGGCGTCGGGAAGGGGGGTGGGGGTGGTGGGGAGGGAGGGGGCGGGTTCACCGACATCAGACAGGAGCCAAAACTTCCACTAAAGCGGGGATGATAAAGTGGAGCAAACCCGATAAAACGTCCCCAGACGCTTTTACAGCGGGCGGCGTGATGGAGTGCGTCCCGGGAAGCAGGATGAGACGCCGTCTCCGGCAGAGGAGCGCGGTGAAGTGCCCCCCCCACTCGGAACATGATGTAGTCTTCCCCCCCCCCGTCGTCCGCCAGGGTGCCCTTTAACTGAAGGACTTCTGTCCCCGTCCGGCGCCCTCCAAGTGACCTCGAGCCTCCGTCTACCTTCGCCAGTGGACGAAACTTGATAAAGTGTCCTGACCCGGGGGGGGGGCACGAGGAGTCAGGACTCTAATCTGCACCACCCCCCCCCCCGTTGCCCATGGTTACAAGGATCTGTGGTCATTTTTATGGCCTGTAAACTGTTGGTTTAGTGTTGAAGTAGCTCTGACGTCGCTAGGAGGAGGGGGGAGGGGCTTAGCTGCTGTCAGTGCGGAGTGGGCGGGGCCAGAGGCTGAGGGGGCGGATCCCTTTAGTCCAGCTAAAGTCCCTCAAGTGTCCTTTTTACCCTCGTCAGTGGATTATACTCACGAAAGTGTTCTGGGGGGGGGGGTAAAGAGGAGGAGTCAGGGCTCTAATCAGTGTCTTCCCCACTGGGGGAGGAACCCCCCCACCAAAGAAGGTGGTATTGGGTGCCCCCCCCCCCTTCCCTGTTGTAATAATCAGGTTTGAATGTGATCACCTTTATGGGCTGTCAACAATGGTTTAGTGTTCTGACGTCACTAAGAGGAGGGGGAGGGGCTTAACCGAGTGGGCGGGGCTAGAGGCTGGGGGGGGTGAATAATCAGAGAAGGTCTCTTTAGTCCCTCAAGTGTCCTTCTTTACCTTCATCAGTGGATTATACTCACTGAAGTGTCCCGGAGGGGGTGGGTGAAGACAATCGAGGCTGAGTGACCCACCAGCGAGGGTGGGAGTGCCCCCCCCCCCCACAACGCTTCATTTCTGGAACATTATTCCAAACGGCAGCAGTAAAATATTCGCGGGTGAATTAAGATGCGCGCCGGTGTGGAATCCGTCTCCGAGCGGCGGCTCCGGTTTTAGGAACGCTTTGTCACGACTCGGCTGGAAAATCATAAAAATAAAAAAAAAAAAACCCTTTTTATTCCGCAAAGAAGGGGCTCCTCATGAAATATTAATGCCCCAGTGTTCCGTCTTCATCCCCTTAACCGCGCCTGAATATCAACTCCCTGGCACTCCGGCCGGAGCGCCGTGTGCCAGAGGGCCCAATCTCTCCATCCCGCCACATTCAGATTAGATTAGCGGCCGGGATAAATCGAAGCGCCGCAAAATGCGCCGTGACAAATGCTGAGTCAGGTGGCCGCAAGCAAATCTAGATGGAAAAAAGATCCCCGGAAAATCAAATCTGGTGTTTTTATTTATTTATTTGTTCTCGGGGGAGATGAAAATGAGGCATTTGGATCGGATTGAGCCCTCGGTCTTCCCAACACTCCGAGGAAGCAGCTCCGGAAGTCCGCCAAAGGCCCCCGCAGCTCCCGATGGCGTTCTGGGATCGCTCGGATCGCGGCCTGGTGAGGGCCCGGCGATCCGAGCGAAAACCATCTGTTCGTAGCTGTTAGACAAGGCGTCAGGCCGCCGCCGCGCCGATTCATCAAACAGCCTGGGAGGTGTGAAGGCGTGACCGTTTCCACGGAACGCCGTAATAATCCGCTTTGGAGGTTCTCGTCGCTCCGAGGCTGCGGCGGAGCGGATGCTCCGGCCGTTGCCCCTGGTTACGGGGGCCCGCGGTCATCTTGTCTGCGATTTTATGGGCCGTAAACCTCAGCGTTAGTGTTGAGGCTGTAGTGAAGCAAGGGGGGAGGGGCTTAGCAGCGGGGTGGGCGGGGCCTGGTGGTGGGCGGGGCCAGAGCTGAGTGCCCCCCTGGCTGCCCTGACACAAATGTGAAATGGGCCCTTTTTTTTATTTTATTTTTTTGGTGTTTCTCGGTTTGCTGACGTTGATTGAACCCGTCAGAGCCGCATGTTTACACCTCAACTCTCAACCTGCAGACATCAAAGCACCCGCCGGGATCAAGGCAGCGGCCTGAATCTTCACCCGAGGACGCGCCGACGGACGCAGAGACGGAGCCAATGTTTGCCCCCCCGCGGGTAATTGGCTGAAGCCGCCTCAGGTTCTGACTAATAAGGGTCAGGACGTGCGGCGGGGCTGGCGGCGCTCGGCGGCGCTGGCGGCGGCGGCGTGGACTCCCGGGCCGGGCCAGCAGGGGGCAGTAGCTGGACACGGACAGAGGCCTCTGCAGCAGACCCTCGCTCTCATCCCAGATTAATATCCAGCCAGCAACACAGTTTGTTCCCGCTTTGCTTGTTTCCACGTCTCAGACTCAGTAAGCTCGCCGCGTCAGCGCCCCCCCACCCCCAACACCCACCCCCCCCCCACTGACAGACGTACCCGCAGACATCCGTATAAGAAGATTTGGTGTGTGACTGATTTATTTAGCCTTTTATAGGATTGCGGGGCTGCGGAGTGATGCTAACGATGACGGTGACTGAGACCAGCCCTTCTTCCTGATTACGGATCATTTTTTTTAATCAATTAAATAATATCGCAGCGCTGGGGAGGGCGGCGGTGGGGGGGGTGGTGGTGTTGGGGTGGGGGGGAGCTCACTTCAGACCTCTCCAGAGCTGAAAGACACACTGATTCGGTGATGAGGCCATTCATGCGTGCGTTCGGGGAACAAAAGAGCTGAAGTAATCCGATCCTTCACACGTCGGCGTCCAACGGTGACCGCCAGCCGCAGGTCGGAAACGGCGCCGCCGGCGTGGGGGGGGGGGCTGGGGGGTGGGGGGGGGGGCTGGGGGGGGTTTGTCTGCAGGCGTTCTTTGGGGTGGAGATGTGTGTTTTAAAGGTCTGGTTCCTGTTTGCGGTGCACCTCCACCTCATCCTATCAGTCATTCCATCACAACCCCCCGGCTTCACCCCCCCCCGCCAGCTTCACCCCCCCCGCCCTGCAGAGTCACCCAGGTAGAAACGTCTCCTGATGGAGGGCGACTCCTGATTTATTACCCTTTCCTCTGCTGTCAGCTAACCCTCTCACACTCCTCCCTCAGGTTCCTCCCTCCCTTCCTTCCTTCCTCACTCCCTCCCTTCCTCACTCCCTCCCTCCCTTCCTTCCTACCTCCCTTCCTCCTCCTCGTCCTCACATCCCCAGACTTCCCAGTCTGAGCTGAGCTGGAATATTTGCTGTGCAATGATGCCACAGACAGAAATAACTCCCCCTGAGGGAGGGGTGGGACACCCAATAAAAACGCGAAATCGTCTAATTTGATTTCACGTCTTTGACAAACAGCTCCGTGGCTCCGCCCCCACTCTGCCCTCGGCTGCTTTTGGAGCGCGACCTCCTTTTTCAGGGTCTGACTAAACTGTCGACTCTGGTTTGCCTCACAACTTTAAACTTTGAGCGTCTGAAACTTGTAAAAAAGTGCGAGAAAGATGGCCTGAAAGCAGCAAATATGGAGGTGGGAGAGGAAAATCTAGACGAAGGGAACAAAAAGTCTGAGTCAGATAAACTCTGTAAACAAACAAACAGACACTCTTGCGTCTCCTCTTTAGCCCACACGATGTGCTTCAAATTCGCCGTCTAAAACTCATTGTTGGATAACAACAGGGTTTCGTATCTCCCAGTCACAATCGATAAAAAACACCACGTGCGAGCCGTCTCCCCAAGGAAGAGGAGGAGCTAAATGTCGAGTGCAGTTGAGTTCGTCAGGCCCTGATGCAGGAGGTAAAGCTCCAGTCACTAGCCAAGGGCAGGCTGACAACGCCCAGGGAACACAAACTGGAGTTTTTATTTGTAATTTAGTTGTTTCGACATATATTTTTAGAGCGAAGGCGTCCTTGTTTTCTTTTTTGAGTCTAGCAAATCCCCAAACAAATCAATCCAGGATGTGAGTCTGGATGCGGGCGAAGACGAGAGAATAGCGCAGCCTCGCTCGCGGTTTGAAGTTCATCCTGTGTGAATTTGAAAACTGTGACACCCGAGCCTCACACGTCCTGCGGAGAAACACCTGAATCCAAACACAATTTCAGAGTTACGAGAAAAAAACCAGACGCAACAAAAAAAAATGTCTTTTTTTTTTTTTTTGTCGGCACAACAAAGACGAAGTTTTTAACAAACCTGTTTTCACGGCGGGAAAGAAAAACGATTTTCCCTCAATCTCCTGATGACAATCAGCGCGAATTAAAACCCGACAAACAAAATCAGGCGAAAACAGGCGGCGGGAAGGCGTTGATTCACGACGGCGGCAAGCCGAGCCGTCCTTTGTGTTCGGAGCGGACGTTAATTAGAGCCATGAAGTTTTTCTATGAGCCGTCAATAACGAAAACAGACGGGAAAATTGAATTAGGCGGAGAAACGATAGATGGTTCTCATAAAAATGAGCAGCGAAAACGGCGAAACGACACAGAGTGGTTCAAGCGAAGCGCGGATCCTCGCCCGGTGACAGTAATGGATCTCGTTTATTCATCTGCCACCGTGGCGCTGATGGCGTGGACGGAGCTACCCGGAGGTGCATCCAGGAGACGCCCCCCCCCCGTCGCGCAGAGGTCGCGAACTTTAGGGGAGGGGTCGAGTCACGTCGAAGGTCTCGCTGCGATCATCCGCTCCCTCCTGGGGTTTTTTTTTCGTTTTTTTTCGTCGGATTAACGCGGCAGCTCATCGAGGGATTAACTGAACCTGTTGTTGCTTCCCAGGTTCCACCGGATCGTCTTTGAGAGCTTCTTCCTCCTCCTCCTCCTCCTCCTCTTCCTCACCTCTTCCTTCTCTTCTTCTTCCTCCTCTAATCCTCTTTCTCCTCCTCCTCTTCCTCCTCCTCCTCTTTCTCCTCCTCTTTCTCCTCCTCCTCCTCCTCTTCCTCCTCCTCCTCTTTCTCCTCCTCCTCCTCTTCCTTCCCCTCCTCCTCTTCCTTCCCCTCCTCTTCCTCATCCCTGTCGGAGCGTCCGCGTTTGCATTCCGCGTCTAATTAAAGCCGGCACGCCTCGTCCAGATGCTGACGCCGTCTCCCACATCTGGGACGATGCTGAGAGCCGTCATCCCCTATCGGACTTCCCTCTCGGCTACGTCTTCCTAACGTCATCGCCTGACCCGGCGGGGGACTCAAGACCCTCCGCAGGATTCTGAACACGGAGCGGGGCGGGGCCGGTATTCCCGGTTTATGTAACCGACAATAAAAGTGGGTTTTCATTCAGATTAGCGGCGGCAGGCAGCCGCGGCGTGCTAATGTGTGCCAGGCGGGAACCAGTGGGCCGAAAGGAGCGGATTAGCTCCACTTCGGAGAGGAGGAGTAACTGTCACTTCGGGATTTGCAGAGGGATATCTTTATTTCTGCCGTTAAGCTCCTGCTGGAGTGTCGGGAAGAGCCCAGCCATCGGCCGTCGGCGTTCCCTCCTCCAAAAAAAAAAACCCCACCCAAGGTCAAAATCCAATCGGTTATTCCGTCCGCCGCGGCGTCCAAGGACAGCAGCTCTGCTCCGACTCAGATTGATCGGCGCCTGCTTGATTGACAGCCTCGATTAGTTTCCGGCTTCAAGGGTTTTTACGGTGGACGCAAAAAAAAAACAACACGCTCGAGAGCGATGAGGCACCGTTTACGGCCGCGAGGCGCCCTCGTCCAAATTGAAACTCGGAGAACGACGCAGTTAGGAGCGCTGAGCGTCACGAGATCCATCGCTTAGTGCTCCTCCCGGGGCAGCCGGGCCGCGCGTCCACTCGACTCGCTCCACGGTCCCCGGATCGGACGCGACGCTAAGACTATTCCCGCCGCTCCTCGGCGATCCGGTTTTCCTCCCTTCATTACCGGAGCCTGATAGCAGCTACCGTAATGAGCCAACGCCAACTGACCAGAAAATGGGAAAGCGAACAACGAAAGTTGGCCCCAGCTGGGGCGACCTTCCCGAGCCACGGCCGGATTGTATTGCCCGTCACGCTCTCGGCGTTCTAGTAATCAGTCTCCGCGGCCACTCCACATCCCTAGGGCGCTTCACGGACACCTCATCAGGACGGAAGAGGGTCCCGGCGATCCGCGGCTGGGATGACCGGCCGGTTTCCCGGAGGTCGGAGCGAGTTGCTGAGCGCTGAGGGCGCCGGGATTTTGTCGGAAAAACCGCGTCCCTTTAGAGGCCCCACCCACTCCATCACCACCGAGCGATTCCCCCACCGAGCTGTCAGGACGATTCCCAGCCAGAGGCGCCATATGTTTAAGCAGAAAGGAGGCGGAGTCCCCGGGGGACGGAGACGCCATCCCGTCATCCCAGACATATGGCTGCTGTGGTTCCCGCTGCTGCGTTCTGTCAGCTCCTTTGGGGTTCCGGCAGCTTCCTGAGCGGGAGTGATTAAGCCGACCTAATGATCCTTCCCGCCGTAATCCCTTCATCTCCACTGCACTTAAAGGAAGCCTCATGCGATCGTTACTGGGACGCGTGTGGTTCCAGACTTCAAACGGCGGGCGGGAATCAAAGGGTTAATAAAGACGTCCTCTCGGACCACCCTCCCGCTTTTTCGGTACAGAAATAGGGCGAGCGAACTTCTGATATCTGCGGGATAAAGGCTGCTCCCCCTGATCCCGGAGAGCCGTTTCCATTAATCACTCCCTCCGGAGGAAGAGTTTTCATTAGGAGATGATTCTCTTAATGGAAACCCGAACGGCCGGTGGTTGGAGGGCAGAGCCGGAGCTGAGTCTGTCTGTCGACTCCGACCAGGAAAACGCTCCGGCCGCTAAATGGCATTATCAGCTCGCTCGAATGAATACACCACGGAAAACATACTCCAAGCTCGCAGGTGAAGGGAAGATCCTGAGCCGGAGCGCTCAGCCGAGTCGGGAGGATTAGATCAGCCGCCGCAGGGAAGAGTCGGAGAATATGACAGATTAATCCGGTCGGATAACGCGGGTGACAAATGTGGACAGAATACCTGAGCGGGGGAGTAATTACGCCCAAATGATCCCGTCACACCTGGTGGGAAGACTAACACTCCTCCGGGAATCAGATTTGCGTGATTCATGGGCGCGGAGGCGCCGGCTCGGGCGCATCACGTGACCCAGCCCTCGACTACCGGCGCTCCTCCTGACACCAGGACTCGAATCCCAACTCCTTTAGGAAGATGCTACATTCGGAAGGATTCCGTAGGATCGGACCAATTCAATCGGACACAGAAAAGCTTCTCCCGTCCTTCCAAAACGCTGGATCCGGACTCCAGTGTCCTCGACTGTCCGTGAACTCATCAGCCTCAATAATTGTCTCAGAAGATTACCTGCAGGTGAAATTCTTTTTTTTTTCTTTTTTTCCCGGCATTGGCTCCACTTCATTTCCATCTCCCGTTCCAGCTAATGAGACGAGACTGGAACTTCTCTGTTTGATCCTCCTCGCTGGCCGGAGGCCGCCGTCTTTTGGAGGAGTCAGAGGTCGTTTTCTCCAGTGGGGAGATGTTCGCAACGGCTGCCAGCAAGTTATGAAAGCGATGATTCCAAATTATTCCGCTTAAATGTTTAGACTGGCGCATTTCGGAAGAGAAGTTTTAAGATGTCCTCGGATTCGACCTGAGGAGGAGGAGGGTCAACAACTCTCGTTCTCTCGAGGTTACAAGGACAAAGTTTGTTCCAGTAAGCAAGTTCCACAGTAAGCTCCTGCTCTAAGCCCCTCCCACTTCGGGACTCGTTAACCACGATCTTCATCCGCCCAAGCCTTCCGTATCTCCGTCTTTTACATCCTACGCCCTTGGAGTGTCGTGGTTGGACTAATTCTCACGTTATTACCACTTTGTCAGCGGGATTCTGCCCGTGATGCAGGCGTGTAATTGTTCCGAACTCGTGACTCTTTGTGAGTTTTCCATCACCGCGGTTTTGACCTTCAGGGTCGACGCTGGGAACGCTGGGAATGCTGGGTAACTCCCAAGTCTTGTTTTCATTCTTCCACTGAATTGACCGTCAACTCGATTCAGGCTCTGCAGATGAATAAAGACGTGCTCGATCATCCCGACTCCGGGAGGTCTGGCTTCTCTTCCCACTGCCCCCCCCCTCAAATATCACATCACCTTGGAACTTGTTGTCATGGAAACACTTAACATGTTTTTGCCTCCTCGCCTCAGCGGTGGGAGGCCGATCAGACGCCTGGTCGAGATTCCCTCGCGCTGTGCTGGGATTTACGGGAATTAGGAAGTCTCCCCGTCCAGCCCATCCTCCCAGGGCCCAACTCGACACTCCGGTCGAAGGCGAGATCACTCACGTGGAGGAGCCGTCTCTTCTTTAACGGCTTCACTCCATCTCGCTCGATACCGCGAACCTCGACAGGAGCGGATTCTCGCCTCACCTCGGAGAGAAAATAGTGTCCTGCTTGTGGATTCCCGCTGGGCCCCCCTCTTCACGTCTGACTGACAATCAAGACCCGCAGCTTCAGAAGATTCTGAATGGATGTTAGCTCCGATCAGGCGTTCCGATTGTAGGCCGGCGATGGTTGGCACTCGGAGACTTTTATGAAGACGATCAGGTCGGAATATGAAAGGGCCTCCGACAGTGCAGAACCAAAACATCCGAAAGATGGCTGGCCTCTGAAGAGATCAATCAGCTACAATTGGGAACAGCGTGTGACGAACTGAAGCCTCGGGAACACAGAGGAAGGCAATTAATCCCAAATCTGGGATAATAAAGGGGGGGGGAGGGTCGGATCATAGAACCGAGGGAAAGACGTAAGACCAGAGAGAAAATTTTGATTTTCCGAACATTACCCACCGAATGACAAAAACGATAATCCCAAAATGATAAACTGCAGCCTCGCCGCGACATTCCCGGACCACCACCCCCTTCCGCCTTTCAGCCACTCTGCGGGGGGGCCCTGACGGAAAACCGTTGTGTCAGTGGTTGGCTTTCATTCCCGTCACGCGCTGCGCTTCCGCCCCCTCCTGCGCTCTGAAAATCGCTCTGCCGTCGGCTTAGCGCAGCTGAATGAGGAGCACCGGCCGCGCTCGACGTCCGATCCCCCCCCGCTTCCGTCACGTACACCGGTTCGGCTAACGGTACAATTCCGAGGGGGAGGAGCAGGTCGACTGGAATGACGTGACAGGAAGCTCCAGGTAAATCAGGCGGCAGAGAATCGCGCTGATCAGAGAATCCCGATGCGATCTTTTTCTTTTCTTTGTTTTTTTCTTCCGGGCGCGAGAGCGCTTCCATCTTATCTGGGAATAATGTTCTACAGCTTCCTTATCTCATCCCACAATATGTGTTCATGAAAGGAGGAGTCGGAGGAGCCGGAGAGAGACGTGAGGAGGGAAACGGCGGAGGGAGTCATCAATCACGGCGAGATGATTTTCAAGGCAAATCTCTCCCCGGGGACGATTAAACACAATTGCCTCCCGTTCTTCCGGCGAATCCTGAGCATGTGTCGCTAAACGCGCCACAAAGCGGAGCGCCGCCGGCGTGAATGATGGTCATTAGGCTCAGGAGCGGGACGAGGCCGCGCGCTGAGCATCCGCGATGGTGCTCCGGAGCAGGAACTCGCTCCTGCTGTTATTAAATCGGCTGGAAGAGCGACTGTTTAGCTAAGGGTGAATTATCCTTACGTGGAAGAAAGCTTTTCATTTGGCTCGGAAATGCGAAGACACCTTCCCGGCAGCGGGATGAGAGGGATTAACTACCGGAGTATTGCTCAACGATGTGATTTTCACAGCGTCGATTTTTTTTTCGTTCTTCTCCGAGACGTTAAATCGACGCAATGCAATAAAGCCTCTTTTATTTACTTATTCCTGCATTTTCGCCGCAGATGCGGGAGATTGGAGGAGAGCTGGCAGGAAGCGCCGGCGCGGTTTTCCCGAGGTTCAGCCGGATGGCTCGATTGTTGTCTGCAGAAAGGCGGCGTTTTTCGGCGGCGCACGCCTGGAAGTGATTAAGGGCTGCGTAGGTTTGAGCGGAAGAACAGATCAGGAACGCGATTATGGAGATGCAAACGCTCGTGTCGAAGTCGAGTTTGTTTTCATTCGCTTCACGAATAGCGGTTAGCCTCCGTGGCTACGATCTCGTTAGCGGGTTTTATTGTTTCTTCGCCTCGAGCGACAACATCTGGATGATCGCGTCAAAGGTGCATTCCGGGTTAAACCCCGCCTCCTCGCGCCTCACCAATGAAGGACCAGAACGTGCGATGGTCCAGTTTTCCCAGCTGTTGTCCAGCTTTCCCGTCTATTCCCTGCCGCGTCCACCAGGGGGCGCTGCTCTTGTCCACGCTGCCCCCGACGGATCCTAGAGGTACTGCAGCCTTCCGTCTGACGTCCATCCCTGCGAGGAATTGTGCTCCGGACGTTTTCTCCCAAAACTGGGACTGTTCGTTTAGGCTAACTCAGATCTGAGCTAATCGGATTCCGAAGGAGAGTCCACCACCTCCGTGACCGGTTTGGCCACGCCCCCCCTCGCTGCCCGTCTGCGGCGCTCTTCCTCTCCAGAAGCCATTATAATCCCACCAATCCCATCGACCCTCACCGTGACCACCTCGTCTTCGGCCCTCCGCATTAGGATCTGGAAGTGTGCGCCCGAGGCTCCTTTTGCCCCCATTAGCGTCAGAGATTCGTCTCCTATTGGTGGTAAACGTATTAGAGCCCCCCCCCACCGCTCCGAGACAACCCGGCTGGACTGGGAATCGTCCTCCAGTCCGGCAAAAACCACCAAGCCAGAGAAAAGCACTGACGCGTCTCCCTGAAATCCGATGTGACGGCCGCAGCGCGGGGCTAAAGCCTCCAAAGTTTCGCTCCTGCGTCTGCAATTTTCCATTTTTCCGAAGAATCAACCTTCTACGGGTTCTGATGTCGGGCAATCACGGGACATTCAGGCAGCCGGTCCTTCCGCGGTGGCCACAAATACCTGTCATCAGTGCTGGCGCATCCCGGGAATATTTCCACGGCTGTTTGAAACTCCCCTCTGATTGTCCTGACCGGAGGTCTTTGATGGAAAATCAGTGTGACGATTTTTCAACCTCTGCTGCTAACGACTCATTTTTTAACCGTTTTCTTTAGCATAGTACAATCGTCTCAAAGACGATGATACGATGTCAAATTGCGATAAACTTGAACAAAATAACTGGTTGTTAGGAAGAGAGGGAGAAGGAATAACTGTTTTCATCCGAAGTGTGTTCAGTGATTTTAAAAATGATGAACAGACTAATATATAGCAGAATATCGCGATACTTGAAATATCGTGGAATATCACGATGTTCCTAGTGTGCACTGAGACCACGATTTTGTTGAGGTATCGCATCGTATTCCTGTGCTTCCTGTTATTTACCTTAAATACCCGGTATTCCGAGTCAGGAGCCTTCCTGGTTGGTATCCCAGCATCCTTCAGGGCCCTGGCGAAGGGGGGGCTGAAGGAAAAATCACAACAGAATATCAGCCACGATTCTTCCGTAACGGAGTCACATGACTCTTCCGCTCCTCGAGGGAGCACCGGCGGAGGGAATGATGTCAATCTGATGCTCCGAGCTGCCGCTAAATAAATGAGCGGGAACATCTTCCCGAAGATTAATATCCCAGACACAATTAGAAGCAGAGGTTCCGTGAGGAGAAAGGCGTTCTCGACTTCCTGCTCACGGAAGCTCGCGGGGGTGATGAACGCTGAGATTAGGCCGAGAGGCTACGGTTCGGTAACCCCAGGAGGGAACGATGGAGGGGGATCATCTGGTCTCCTCCGAAGAGCTTCCTGTTAAATTAGAGCAGAAGATTAACAAACCCCGATCTTAATCCCGAGTTCTCAAGTGTTGTGATCTGCCTAATCCGATGGCGGTAATCTGATCAGACACCTGAGATCTGACGGCTTCCGCGATCTGATTTTAACGCCGGCGTTTGGAAGCTGAGACCCTGGTGTGACCTTCAGCGGTGACCTCTGCTTCTCCTCGGACCTCCTCTGAAGGTCCAGAGCTGAGGGAACGTCGGAGGACTGGCGGAACATCCCCAGTTCCTCCAGAACTTCTCGGACAAGCGGAAGCGTTTCCCCTCTGAGGTGATTCCAGATCTCCATGATTCCTTCTCCTCCTGCTCTCCGTCCTCCGCCACTTCTCCTCCTCCGCCTGGATCCAACTTCCGGGTGTTTTCGTCCTCTCCTCCCGTGGCTCGGACCAAAGTTCTCGCAGCTTCATGAATTATGTTCCACAGCCCTCTGAAAACTCTGCCTCAGGTCTTTTTTTCCTCCTCTTCCTCCCACTGTGCTGCTTTTCTAAACATTTCTAAAACAGCCGCGTCTCCATGACGACGCGCGAAAATACGGGGAGAAGGATTCATCCGAACGTTCCGAACACCGCTACCGTTTATTTGAAACGGCCTCAGGCTCGAGCTAGTCACGTGTGTGAGGAGACCTTCGCTGAAAATTAGCCGTGCTACATAGCTTAGCTCGCTATACATAGGCTAGCTTCCTTAGACGTGAAATAAAATTGTTAAAAATGCGACAGCTGACAGAATTCAGGATAAACCTTGTGGCACTCCAGCTGCTCCCGACCTCGAGGGTCCTCTAAAGATGACCTTCATGATTCATCATCATGGCTGAGTTACGTGAGCGGCGGTAACAGCTCCTCTCTCCTCCGACGTCACCGAAGGTCCCCGCTGGCGCTAACCCCGAGTTTAACAGAATCAATTGGATAAACCTTGTCGCACAAAAGGACAGACGTTTGCTCACGACAGCGGTTTTCCACGACCTCTCCCTCCCGACAGACGAGGCCGGAGCACGTTGGAGTGGGAAACATCAATCGTCAACAAACCAGGAAGCCGTAAACGTTATGAGATTATACCGACAAACATTTAGCGGACGTGATTTTATTGATGCGCGTGTGTTCAGAGTCGTTAGAGCCGCTTTGACTAATTATCACGTTAGGAACATTTGTTTATACAGCACGAGCGTTGTTAGATCAAAGCACATCCAGATCAAAGACTAATCAGCCCTGCGTGGGTTTAGCTGTTATTGTTTAGCTTCCTTTGATCCTTTGATGCTCCACAGGAAACTGTTACGACCGACAGGACGGATGTTTATGTTTTATTTATGTATACTTATCAAAGCTGTTAAACGTTAGTGTACGTTAAAAATGATGTTTAACATAAATAAAGTTGAAATAGGAGTTAGCCTCTTTTTTAGCTTCACACTCCTAACGGTGCACTCACATGACCTTTAACCTCTGCTGGGACCACAGGAGAAGTTCAGCTTTCTATCGGAGTGGGGAATCGGAGAGCGGAGCTTCTGAAGCTCGTCAGCTCTGATAATTCCCGCCGTGTATTCGCGCGTGAAAGTAGCCGGCGGCGGCGCGTGCCCGGGCAGGGCCGCGGTGTCTCTGCATGCTAATGCAGTCACGGAGGGGATCAAACCAGGAGCCCTCTTCATCTGGAGGACTCCGAAGTCGTTTGAAGATTTTCCGCCCGGTTGCAGGTTGTCATTAACGGCGCCATCTCGCAATACTTCCACAGATTTAGCACCTGTAGCCACAATCTTCCTCTCCTCCGACGGATCAAAACAACAATTTTCTGATTAGCGGGAAAGGCTACATCCGTCTCAGAGGGCAGATTGAAATAAAGTGAGCGTCGGATTATTTTTAATCAGAAACACGGACATTGGGACTCGGCTGGAAAAACATCTTTAATGTCTGAGAGCACTCAGCGCTCTTTATTTCCCCCGATGTTCCTCCGTCCAAGCACTCTGATCTGACTTTACATAAAGTGTCTACGGCTGACGGCTCCGAATAAATAAAAAAATGAACGAATAGACGCGGCGAGGGAGCCTATTTACGTAGAAAAAGAGGAGGACTTGTGCGACTCCGGGGGACCTAAACTGGCCTTTGATGTTTTGATCTCTCCACATCAGCTCACTTCCAGGCAGGTGAGAACCCTCGCGGTGCGTTCAGGTACCCGTGGTTCATTTCAGGTGTCAGTATTCTCCCCGCCGCGGGTTCGAGGACCAGGAGGACTCGGATCACCGTCGCGGGCGAGGGGGGTGAGCCGCCGTCCCGTGAGGCTAACCGCGGCGGGCCGCAGGTTCGCGAACCCAGCGGGTTTGTTAACGAAGTGAAAGCGATCCGGAGTTCCGCTCCTCTGATCTCCCACTTCCTCTCTCCGTGTTCGGTACTCTCACCAAAAAACGAGCGCGGCTGTTTTACTTTGTCGCCCTTAAAACACACGAGTGCGGTGGCGAGATGAGAAGCGCGGGGAGCCTTTCGACGGAGACTCCGAGCGGAGCTAATGGCCCATTAACTGGAAAAGGCTTCTTTTGATGTGAGTGAAAGGGAGAAAAAAGGAAAAACATCCGCAGAGAGGCGGAGAACAGAGGGAAAGGCAAACGGAAGGAAAACAACAATACGATAAAAAACGCCGCTCCCACCACACCGCGGACGTAAAGATCAGTTTACTTACAGAACAAAGACGAGCTCGGATCTACAGCTGCTTTCATCCGCTTTGATGCTTTGATGTGCCGAGCATAGCTGCGCGTTTGAAAAAGCTCGAACTGGCTTCCGGCGTGAACATTTTTATTATGACTGGCATCAAACGAGGCCCCCTGACAACAACGACGATGATGATGATGATGATGATGATGATGATGATGATGATGATGGTTGAAGCGTTTGACACTGTAGATGTCTCGATAGTCGACCCGCTTTTCTCTCTGAAATGACAAACATTTAAAAAACTAATTAGCCTCCTTAGCATCAAACGCCAGATCTGATGTCACACTTTCAAAATAAAATCCCTTCCTTTAAATCGTGGAGATCGGATTTAACGATTTCACACTTTCCTTCGGTAAAACGCGCTTCCAGCGCCGCTATCGATCAACAGATTCTTCTCCTTCTTCTTTTACTTTGAAAGGGCCTCTCGGCTTCCTTCCGCACACGATAATGGTGGTTTAATGCCTCGCATTAGCGGGACCGCTGCGCGCGGCCGATAACGTCGTCTGTTCTTGTTTTGTCATCTCGTAGCCGAGCGATCTTCAATCAGCTCCCGTCCCACGAACCATTGCTTCCAGATAAACTAATCAAACCTTTGAATAACTGAATCGGTTATCGGCTGTTATCAGCTTTTTTTCCCTCCTCGCGCCGCGATACGCGGGCTCCATTTCTCGATTTACCTGATTTATTACGGACGAAAACTCAGATAACAGCTAGCGAAAGGCTATTTGATAGCAATAAAAAGGAATCAAAACTCCTCGATTTCAGCTTCATAATCTTGACTTCATTTATGTATTTATGTGGTGATAATTTATAATGAAATTGTGAATTCTTTCGACTCTAAAAACAGACTTCGGAGAGCTTTGCAACATTACATGCTCTTTATTCGAACGGTTATTATTCGGAAAATGGGGGAAATCAGCTGATTTCCACGCAGGAGCAGCAGTGACAAACGGATTTGATCGCTGCCTGATTGATTCCGACTTTTCCAACTTCGCTGATAATGGGACTTCTGGGAAGTTCGTTGATGGAATTCGGAAAAAACAACACTTTCTTTATTTCTATACAGTTGTGAGAATCCCAACTAGTACGGCCAACGACGCTCCAAGTGGCCGGTTGTGTTCTTGCTCCGCCCCTTTTTTATCCCACAAGGCGTTTCATCTCAAAAAATTTTGTTTCGACATACGGATGTCCGATTCCAAACCCCAGCCTGGGCTACGTGTCTGCCCCTCCCCTATAACCACGCCCACTCCGTGTTTCCGACCAATCGAACAACAGCGCTAGCCGCTGCTGAAAAGTTGAGTTGAACTCCGACGTCGTTGCTAGGCGACGGAGTTACGAGTCGCAGCGTGGGCGAACCAGGTAGCGGCGGAAGGATATTGTTTCTAATTTCACGGTTTGCTGAGCGCTACGGAGAGTGTGAAACAGCGTTTCTATTCTCCTGTACGTCCGGGCACGTACAGAAAAACGACAACAGAACCCAGCAGATGTTTGATGCTCGGATTTACGATGTTCCCGTCAAAACTATGAAAAGGTTGATCAAAGACCACTAACACTCACAGCTAAAGGTTGCTCTTTGCTAGCGGAGGACACCCGGGGTTTAAATGTCGCCTCCCTCAAAGCTTCATCTCAATTTGTTCAATTTCACTTTATTCTTCCAAAAAACTGTTTTGTTCTCAAAAAAAGGAGAAAAGGCTGTTTTTAATGTCACTTTTCATTTCTAATAATAATAATAATAAAAAAAGGTTAAACCAAAGTGAAAAGTTTTTTCAGGGTAGCCGCTGGCTAGCCTGAACATGCTAATCCTTTTACTCCAGTTTTTGATGTCACAACCTTCCAAAATCAGCTCAAAGTTAATTGAAATGTAAAACAAAATAAAAAAAAAAAATCAACACTTAAAAAAACAAAACCCGTAAACATTCGTCCTCACAAACTCGTTTTAATTATCGCCGACTTAATTAATTACGGTTATGCGGTGCCTGAAACACTAAATTGCCTCGTGTCCTGGTCGAGCGGCGGTGTTGTGGGGGGGGTGTGTGTGTGTGTGTGGGGGGGTGTGGGTATGAAAGGATTAATGGACGTTTAAATGGGTGGATGGAGCAGAAAATGGAGAGATTGTGTTAGCTGAATAGCGCCAATCAAGAGGTTACAACATTAGAAACAGCGGCTACGGGATGCTAGCTCCTGGAAACTTTTGTTCGCGTCGTCGCGAGCGATAACATGATTCTACGACGTGTTGTCCCGAATTCTCCGCTCCGGCTCCCATCCGGCAGCTTCATTTATTTTTAATCCCTCTTATTTTCAGGGAAATCGTGTTTGCCGAACAATGAAATACTTATTAACGCCGCAGACAAAAGGATGTCGTGATTGACGGGATTATGTTTGAGCGGCGGTGGTGGCTAATCGCTTCTCTGCGCACGAGGGCGCACGGCCCCGTGTTTGTTCTCTATCGCTAATTAAACAGAATTACGTCCGCGGCTTATCGGGAGGCGCTAGGCGTGATCTGGGGCGGAGCACTGAGCCGTTAGCGCGACACCTGATTTGAAGGTGTCGCTGATTTGAACCAGCTAGCTTTTGTCGGAACACGGGGGATGTTCGCCTTCGCTAAAACGAGCTGGCATTCGGGGGGAAGAAGAAGATAAGAGACGCAATCAGGGTTTTTGTCTTTTTAACGATGACAACGTCTCGCGCTAACCGTTGAAGCTCCTCGGCGCGGCATTCCCGCTAAGTGGAACGTTAACAAAACCAAACCGGTGGCAAACAGACGGCGGGAAATGATTGCAAACATGATTAACGGCAATTATCCCGTCAGAGGGCGCAACGATATTTAGACCCAAACAACCGTTAAAGCTGCCGTGGAGGCCTCAAAAGAGCCCCGGAGATTCACCAAATCTACACCTGTTTGTTTTTTCCAGCTCGTACGTCGAGATCGGAGTGAGATCAAAGTGCGGGGATGATTAATCGGGCCGGTTTATGTTCGACCCGCGTCTGTTCCCCTCCGTTAAAGGCCTTATCGCCGCCGACTCCTCTGCCACCGCTGCAATAGCGGAACCCGAACAGAATCATCGATTTATCAACGTCGCCCTGTCTGTCAGGCTGACGGCCGACAGCTGCGGCCCCGTTAGCTCCGTATGTAAACCTCAATAACGCAACCTTAGCCCGCTGATAAATGCTTCCGCAGGTGCCGTCGTGTTTTCGGCCTCGTTAGTCCACTCGGGGAGGTAAACAGACGACCCAGCCGAAGGAGCTTTGAAGGCCAAACACCGCGTAGCACGTATCGTAATTAGCCTCGAAACGTGTTGACAAAGGAGGAACAAACCGCTGTGATGCAGCAACGTGTCCTTGTGAGGAGAAAATCTACACTGGACTAGAAAACCAGAGGTAAGAGGATCAAAGAAAAGATCAAAGGAAACAGGTAATATCTCTATAGTATCTTCTTCTTTTCATTCTCCTTCTGCATCTCCTGCTTTTCCTCCTCCTTCTCCTTCTTCTCCTCTCACGTCAGACACATCAGAGGTAATGTCCCAGGTAGACCAGGTTGAAATAAGAGATCAAAGCAGGAACACTTCCTTGAACAAAGCAACAGGAGGGCTCAGTCCCAGTTAGGCCTGCTTCTTCACACTGGGCCTAATGGGAGGTGAACTCAACCACTAAGGCGTCTTTTATGAAGTCATGGCAGCCGACAGACAGCTTTGATGACAGATCAAAGCCGAACATCAATCATGTCCAGCTTGTCTGTAACTCTTCTGTTAGCAGTAAGGAATTAGCATCAAAGCCAAACCGTCCCCGTTTTCAGAGCTAGCCTCTTTAAAGTTTAGCTCTGATTCAACACATCCGTCATATTCTGGAGCGCGACACTAATTTGTGCCTTTTTAAACGTCTTGTCTCATTACGGTCCTCGCCTTGACCTGTAACGGGGAGCGGCGGCGGATAAGCGGGAGTGGTGGGGGCTGAGAGCACCGGCAGTTCTTCGCCGTAAACGTGCGGCTAACGATGGGTTACGAGTCCCAATAAGCGCGCGGTGCGTGAGGACCGCGGCGGCTAATGGACTGAAACGAAAGCATGGGGAGTCGCTTTAGACGCTGAAGAGGAGGGAAACAGACGGAGGGAAGGGTCTGATGGGACCGGCTTCTCTCTGAACGCCGGCCAGGAAAACTCGCTTTCGCCACAATTTACCACCACATTAGCTACCGCGCCACCGCGCAGCGCTAATGGCATCGATAATTAGATTGTTGGGATTCGTAGCCCGCGGCTACATGGGTAATTCTTGTGTTTTGTCGTGTACCGGGGACACAGAAACCGATCCGCTAACCGACCCGACCTGAGAGGAATCTGGTTTAGCTCCGCCCCCCCCCCTCATCTGAACAGGTGGCTAATGCTAGCCGCTAGCAGTGGCAGCGTTTCGGAACGCCCAATCACCCCGGCGGGTGGGAGGAGCCCCTGGTCTTTAGCAACGACGCTAACGGCGGTCGGAACGCAACGGAAGCTTGATTGGGGAGGATAACGCAGATTCTCCTCCCGGTTGCCACGGCAACGGAGAAGGGGGGCTGCAGCCGTCCTGGATGCTGATGTCTTTATTCTGTTGTTATTATTTATTATTTATCCGGCCGGAGGGAGACGGACGGATAAATAAAAGTAGCCCGTCGTTACGTGGCGGCAGAGGCGGTTAGCGGGTTCGTCTCGGGGCGAGAGACACTGAGGCGACCTCAGATGAACCGGCGGGAACGAAGACGCCGCTAGTCAAAAACAAACGAGCTGCTGCTGGAAGACGGAGGGAAACGTTGACGTGAACTTTACGAATAAATTACGAATGTGTCAACCTCCTCGCGCTGGTCGTCCCGGCTACTGCTTCCTCTCACTGACAGCTGGAGCTTTACCTCCGCCCTCGGCGGTTTTCTCAGATCAGCCCTCGAGTTTTGTCCCACATGTCACGGTTGCGGGCGAATTCGCCTCGAGCATTTGTCAGAGGTCATGTGACGTGCGGCGGGTGAGCAGCTGTTAGACGATGCTAACGTCAACTGATTTATTGTGTCTGTGGCCGATCCTGTTTCCACGGCGACGCCGTGGAGCCTTCCCCGGCGTGACCCCGACATTCGGGCGGGTTCAGGCGGCGGCCTCCAGACGGATATTTAGCGCAGCCGCGGCTCCGTCCCCGATTACGACGTGTTTTTTTTTCGGATTCGAAACACTTTCATGTCTGGAGTCCCGCCCCTGCTTTTGCGGGTGGTTCAACCCTCGCAGTTCACTGGCGGAAGCCCCGTTTGGAGCGAGGCTACAAATCCGGACCTCCGGCTGCGAATGTGTCAAATCCGGGATTACGGAACGCTCTCGGGCGCGTTTCAACCCTGTTTGAGGTCGGAACGCTGAGAACAGCGAACCCGAAGAGTTCCCGAACCGCTCGTTTCTTGTGGCGCAGCGGTCGCTCCCCTCTGCTGTAATTAACGTCCACGGGTTTTTCTCTCCTTCTTTTTCCACTTTCACTTCCCGGCGAGCGCGTTAATCCACCTGCTGGAGCGCCCCTGTGGATAATGTTCACGGAACGTCTGACACGTACAGCAGGAGGCGATTTAGCCGCCTGAGCTGCACTTGGGCTAACGGCGTTAGCGGACTGTCAGGGGCTCAAAGACGGCGGCGGCGGCGGTGAGCTCGATTATTCATCTGCTGCCACGTCCTTGGCGGCAGTGACGCCTCGGAACGCTGTCAGACCTTTTAACCGCCGGGATGTCAGGTTGAAAGGCCATTAGCGCCACGCAAGGAGCTGAAAAGAATGAGAGAAAAGCGGGAAGTCGTAGCAGATGGAAAATAGAATGTACGGATGTTTACCAGCTTGGATGTCGAAATCGAGAAGGAAACACGGAAGAGCAGCTTCCAACTGGAGTTTTCAAGGACGAGGAGACAAGGGGTCAGGTGATCAGAGCACGAAGGATCTTGCGGCGCTCTGACCAAGGCGAACGGTTCCAGCTTTGATTTCAAGGCTCATCTTTAATTCAAAGCAAACATCAAAGCAAACATTTGCCCCTCAGCCCTCCGCTGGCTTTGATGTCCCTTTGGTTGCTTCACCGTTCCCCTCAGGCCCTCCGGGGTCGCTCCTCTCAGCTGGTGATCCTCATCCTCAGGAGTAAAGCCTCCTTCCTGATTTCCAGATTTGGAAAGCTGCTTTGATCACCCGGACCTGTTGATCCTCCTCTGGCATCGCCGATCGGGATCGTTTGCCCTGGGCGCCGCAGGCTAAACGCTGCATTTACCGCAGGTCACAGTTCACAAAAGAAATCGCTCCACTCTAAACTTCGCTCCGCCTCCGATAAATTACGGCCCAAATGACTTTTAATGACAGCGGCTTCGCACGGGAATGAGCTGGCGGCGGCGGAGCGGCGAGGAAATAAGGCGTTGATTGAATGCTGAATATGATTCATGGGATTTATTGAGAGGGCGGAAGAAGAATTCCGAGGCCAGAATTACGATCAGTATAATGAAGAGGATATTATTCAGCTCGAGACCGTGGCGTGACATTAGCGTCACGCCCACTGAGGTCGCCGCTGGAGCGGAGGGGGGGCTTCCGACAAATCCCAGGTCGGGATTATCTAACCCGGAGGCGCGGTATAGCAAAGACTTAGACAAATAATTAGTTTTAGCCTGACCTTTCCTGAAGATCGAGCTAATAATGCTAATGCCAACTTTGGCGTGGACTTTAAAGGTTTTTAATGGTCTTGGTTTAATAACGGCGCTCCCCTTGAAAAGGCCGCACGACGACGAACCGGGAAGGGAAGCGTCCGAAGTTAGCCTCCGATGCTAACCGCTAAGGTCGTATCAAAACGACCTTAGCGACCTTTAACAAAAGGGAATCGGAAGAGACCAGAACCTCTAACAGCTTAGCCTGGTCCCACCTGTCAAACTAATTTATTTATTTGCATTATTATTTACCGTCTTGTCTACATTTATTTAACTGTTTAATTGAAATCGAAGCTTTTTCCCTAAATTTCGTTCGGAGGCTGTTTCGGCTAACCCCCCCATGTGAACCCCCCCCCCCCCAACTCTAACAGCAGATTCTTTTGCTTTAATTTCTACTTTGTTGGACCTTCAAGGTGAGAAAACGTTTGATCTCTTTGGCGCTCCAGCTTCATTAAATCTAAAAACCCCCGACAAGAAGGGCGCCTTGCGACGATTAGGCGGTAGGATAACGAGCTGCGTAAATTAGACCTCGACGTGTGGCTGAATCGGGTCACTCTAGCTCGCCGAGGACTCGGAGACGGATGTCTTTCTGTCCAGGTCCAAATGAGCCCTGCGGTACCGCATACGGCCTGTGGGGGGCGCTAGACTGCAGTGATGGTGGAAAGAGAAGCCCTGGATGCATCGCATCTGTTTGGGAGAGCGTAAACAAAGCTAAACGAGGACGACGGCGTCTCGAACTCCTTAAAATCCGCACGTGTGGAATCTCTTATCGAACCAGAAAATAAACTGGTGTTTGCTGCGGATTGCATCAAGTTTTCATCCAGTTTCTTCCACCCTCTTAAAGTTCCTCCAGCGGTGACGCTCCACCTCGGGGAGCAGCGTGTGAAGTCTAGCACGCTGCTGCAGTCCAGCGCATGAAAAATACAACTGAAACTCGCTCCTCCGACCGGCCGGAGCGGGAGGGAAAACTGCCCAGAAACGTGGGAAAGCCTCCAAATGTATGATCCGCTCGAGCTCGCAAGGAGACTCGACGGAGGGAACGCAGATGTCTGGAGCCGGAAGTCCAATTTTGGACGTTTCAAAGACTTTTGGGAAGTTCTCAGAGTTGTTTCTTGCAGAGTTTAAGCCTGCTGCAGGGTCCTCGGCAAGGAAAGGTTGAAAGGGAAAGGTTGATGTTTCGGAGCGTGAACCAGAGCTCGGGACATTTGAGGACGAAGGAGGGATTTGTCCTTTTGAACCCGAGCCTTGAATACATCTTCACATTCTGATCACATTTATTTAACCATCGGCACGTCCTCAGGCTGACGGTGATTAAAACAAGAAAGGAGCCTAACACGGTGGAATGAAATGATTAATTAAGCTTCGTTTTCTCCACAAAACATCTAAATTATGTGTTAACGACAACGTAAATTCGCTCCGATTTCTCCAAACGAGCTACAACTGCTTTAAAACATACAAGTAAAACAAAGTATCGTCTGCAAATGAGAGATAAAAACACTGTAAACCTGCTGGGTCACAGCGTCCCAGTCCAGGTTTTTGTCCATCATATCCTCGGTTAATTACCCGTCGTCACCGTAGAAACCGCGGACGGAAGCTCTCCTGGACGAGGACGAGATTTTGTCATCTGCCTGTTTGTTGATCTGAAGGTTTGTTGCAACTCATCGCCAACGCGAGTTTGTAATTCAGCAGCAGCTCCTGGGCGGCCTTCCCTCGTTCCTCCTTCCGCTTCATTCGTTCCAATTTGTAAATGTTGATGGATCCGACCCTGGCGTGGACCCGGAGCCCCCCCCGGGGCCCCGAGGCGTCTTTGAAACCCCCGACTGATGTTCACATCAGTGGAGCGACCGCTGAACTGTTACTTAAAGGCAAGATGAAGCTGGAAAATCTGATCTGAGAGGAAGGTCTCTGCGGCGGGAAATGCCAGCGAGGATCAGAGACGGTCCGGGCCGCAGCCGCGGCGTTCCCGCCCGGGCACGCCGCCCGCGTTGGGCGCGATGGCGGTCCCACCTGCGCTGGGAGCGAAAAAAAGCGCTCCGCGGCCAGCGCGGCGGGACGAGAATAATCGTTTCACGCCGGTCCCCGTTTTTCCTGGTTTCAGGACGTTTAACAACCCGATCACGGCCGGGATCGGCGCGCTTGTGAGTGCGTAACCATGGAGACGCTGAGATTCCGCACACAGGCAACAATCCTGTCAGCTAATCTGCCTCCGACTGCCGGTGCGGATCCCCCCTCCCCCGGAGGCTTTTGGAATATGAATCTATGAATAGTGACGGGAGAAGTCCGCGCTACCTGTTGACCTCCGCCGCGACCTCATCTCTTCGGGCCGCCTCCGTTATTACTCCAAATGTCACCGCCGGAACGCCGCCGCCGGGCTGCGAGGCAAATTCAGAGCCCGGCGCTCAAATCAAAGAACTTCACCGGCTGACAGACGTTCAGCTTGGCTGGAAAAGATGAGTTGGGGGCTGGAATGTTAAAGACCGCGGAGAGCTCCCGTTCGTTCTCCAGGGGGGGCCGCCACGCCCATCCATCATCAGGCGACGCGCTTCGCCACGGACATCCATCAGACACTTCCCTGAGAGGTGGAATCAGAAACGCTCTTCCTCCCCGCTCCCTCCGGGGCTCCTGCAGATCCCGGCAGGATCTAACGTTCCACGTCCCCCGATCGAACGAACTTCGTGCGGCGGCTCGGGCGAGTCGGTATCGATGGCCGGCGTTTAGTTTCTTCTGCTTGTGTTCACGTTTGAAGGCAGCAGGGATCGGATCCAGCGTTCCTGGCCGAACTCTGGCCGATGCTTTACAAACTGAGGGCTCGGGAGAGGAACTTCCAACCGTAATCCGATTATCGTGCTCCCAAACAGGATTCCCGTCGGCTCAGACACGGCCAACACGGCGAGTCCGCGCTAATTAGCAGCCATGTCGCATTTCCCGCTTCGCTGACAGAAAACCGGAATTTGCCAGACCCGTTTTGGAATTCTGATATCTGGTGATTAACCTTATTAAAGATTTCGGTCACATGAAATTGGTTTAATATCTCGTAAAAATCTCGTGTTCGCGATAACGCAAATGCCAGATGAAAAGACAAGCTAACAATTAGCCGGGGCTTTTATCTCTTATCTCCCTCTTTGTTGCCGCATCTTTATTAAAAAGTTCCCTTTTGTGGCTTTGATCACCATTAGGTGATCAAAATCGGTCGCGTCAGCCGCGGGATGGCTCGCCCGGCGACTCCGGCTCCCACACGCCGCCCGGGCGGTGCAGCGATCCGGGAGACGGACGTCGGAAAAGTAATCAGGCTGATGAGGATAAGACGCAGATGAAAGATAATGTGGAAGTTAAACGATCCCCGCTGGGAAATTAAGCCGGACCAGAACGCTTTAGCGGAAGGGAAAATATGGAAAAACCAGGAATGAAAGGACGGCAGCATGGAGACGGGAAACCATCTGAGGAAGGATTGTCAGACTATAGCTTTCTTCCCTGCTTTGATCTTTGACCCCCGGGAGAATTTATCCCGCCGCTGCCGCTCGGGGTCAACAGCCTCCAGATCAAACCTCGTCTCCTCGGAACGAAACACGGAAAGCTAATATTCACAGATTGGATTTATGGAAGCGCAGCGGGAAGAAACGACCGCCGCGTTCGTCGTGGTGGGAAAGTCGGATGAAGCACTCATCAGCCGGCGCCAGCTGCGCGGCGGCATTTCACGCGTCAGCGAACGCTGCAATCGACAGCAGGTGATTCTCCGCCGCAACAAGTCGGAATAAAATAATCGACACTAATAATCAACAAACGCCGCGATTACGCGCGTTTGCCTCGGTGCTGTGGAGACGAGTTGGGAAACACGGCGGTGGTTGTTGTTAATTAGCCTCGTTAATTCCAGCTGCTGAGCAGGAAGAAGGAGAGAGAACCTCGGAAACGCTACACAAGAATTCCCGTTTAGTGTTTCTGTTTCCTGTTTCCAGATTGCTTCCAGATTATTCCAGGGAAGTATGAATATCTTGGTATTTCTAATGCAGAGCCTCCAACATCGGAATCAAGGACTTTGATGTATAACGAAAGGTTCTTTGGACGTCTCTTGCTGGAATTCTGCGTCGAGAAGAGGTGTGAAAAATGAGGAAGTGTCGGGATGTGACAGGGTGGGAGGAGGCTAGTCGGAATTAACTGATGAGGAGACCCCAGTCCGGCGGCGTCCTTCCCATCAATCTCCGCAAAAGTGCTTTTCCTCACGGAGCGACGGACCTCTTCCCGTCCGGCTGATCATCCTCAAGGTCACACGAGTCGTTTATCAGCTCAAACTTCAGACTGGGAATGCCGTGAATGCCGGAAGTGACGGCAATCTCACCCCCCCTTCCATCGTTAGGGATAATCTCCCACATCCACCTGGTCAGACAGTCACTGATTTCCTTGGAACGCCTTCCTGAGGATTTCCCCGAGCTTCCTGGATCTGCCGGTTATCGTGTGACTCATCAGGTCGACCTTTCGGAGCGTTATTAAGCCGCCGCTCCGGACCCGGCGGGGAGCCGATCTGTGCCAAGTGATTGTGAGATGAAGATTCCAGACAATCACACGCCGGCACAGCCGGACATTATTAGCGCAGTCTACAGTAAATCAGTTAGTGCGCTGTGATTCCCGACGTGTCGTGATTCCAGAAACGTCTCGCGCTGTCAGGTTCCCTGATACCAACGAGCGGAATCGATGCCGGAGTCCGATACTTTAACGATTTGAATGTTTTAACAGCAGCCTGACGCTGACGAGGGTCAGGAATGACGGAGAATCGGAATGATTGACAGCTTATGCTCGGAAAAACGTCCAGGAAGTGATGTCATTACGGTTTCAGTTGTTTTTTTTAGCATCGTTGTCATAAAATTATCGATAAATCAAGAATATCGAGTCATCACAACCATCAAAAATCATCCTTATTGTTCCTTAAATCCCATCAGGACAGACTGACGCGGACGTTAAAGCCAGGTTTTCTGTCAGGCCGGACGCGTTCCTTTGATCTTTTTTATCTTTTCTTTGAGGGGCCTGGAGATCCCGCCTCCAGATTAAAGCGCTGTCACTTCTGTTCCAGCCGTGAGCCCTAATCCACCTTTAAGTGGTGGCGGGTGTTTTGTTCCATCCTCCTCCGGCGAGGTCACATTCAGAGACACGTTTCCGGGGCCCGCCGCTCCTGTCATGATTAATTGGCTCGCAGCGGATCAATATCGCCCACGGCGGCGAAAAACGATATAAAGTATGAAGAAAGAGAATCCATCTGAAATCCTGTGACCTTCAAATCACCAGATAACTCAGACCATGTGACAAGAATCAATTTATACACACCAGAGCCTCAGAGGAGGAGAAAAACGTCTGTAGAGAACTCTTTCCACAAAAACAGCCCGGATCAGAATTCCTCCTTTTACTCCGACGACGTTCCTGTTTGTAAAACGTCGCATTCTGCTCCGCGAGCGCACCGTTCCGACGCCAACGTGAAGCTTTTGGGGCCAGGATGTTCAGTCCAAACGAGACTGGCTGAGCTATCGGGCTTTCAGAGGCAGTATCAAATCAAATGTTTTGGGGTAATTGTCGCCATAACAACGGGGACAGGCAACACCTTTCTAGCATATGTTAGCTCTGTTACCGTAGCCCAACGGCTAACGTTGCGGAAAAGGGAAGTTTGTCGAAGCTAAATTAGCCGAGTTTGTGCCGAGGCAGAGGCATCGCCATGGTAACCTGCAGTGTCACTACCTAGGCAGCTAATGTTACGTAATTAGAAATGCTAACGCGAACGAGAGTGGCTCAATTTCCTGGGGCTACCGCTAGAGTTCAGACGCCTCAACGGCAAATCCAGAAACGATCTGACGCTCCCGTGTCAGTTTCACAGATACCTCGGCTGTGACAACCGTTGCCAGGACACGGTTACCGGGTGTTGCGTATCTGTTCTGACGAAACGCAAACCCGCTCCTTCAGCTAATTAGGGCCTTTGCCGGACGTGAGGCATCGGTATCGGCCAGGGAACGTTCCCGAAGTTCCGGTTTTCCCTTTGCCGCGCTTCCCGTCAACATTAGTCACCGCGAAGAGCAGTTTGTTTGCCGGGCGACTCATTTTGTGGCTCATCGGCTCCCTTCGTAACCCATCCGAACGGCAGCAGGGAGAGTCAATTTATTTCCCCGAGATTGCTTTTTTCCCTTGTTTATCAAATGAAAATGAGTTTGTATCAAGATGAAAAGGAATCAGATTCTAATTTGTTCGCGTTTCCTTGGTAATGAGATTCTGTCGTATGTCGGCAGTTTTAATATCTCCGCTCATGATGACGACCGAAAGAATCTACGATAAACACAACGCTCACGTCTAGAACATAATCAGGAATATAACGCGCTTTTTAGAGTTTGTTTTAGCCTTTATGAATCAAAGGTCCTGGACCTGTCCGAGGTCTCTGCCTTTCACAGCTTTGTTCCCTCGTTGTTTCATTTCAACATATTTTAGCATCAAATTAGGCACAAGTTGTGAACGTTCATTTTTTTTTTAGCTGCGGAACATCAAATATAAAAGACGTTAATCGATGACAACCATCGATAGTTAATGCTAAAACTATTGATGAAAATGCCAAAAGTTAATGCTGCTAGACCATCGAGGCGATTCGTAAAAAAGTTGTAGCTCAGATGACGATCTAAAGAATGTTGCGATGCTAATGGGTACTAACATATCTGGACATGCTAGCTAATCCTGACGTGACCCGATACTGTAGCTACGATGTTACCTGTCAACAAAAGTTACACTTTCGACAGCTCCTGACGAAGTTTCTCACTCTGGTGTAAAATCATTGTCGTCATCGGACGGAGGAGGGGACCAGTTTCCCTTTATTGGGAACCAGTTTATCAGCGAAACCTGAGGAAACAGGGCGGACAGAGCAAAGAATTAGTTCACGGTACTCACAAGCGAGCTGTTCGTGTGAGCGAGCTGTTAGTGTAGCTAACCTCACGGTAGTGTTAGCAACCTCGCTTTGACTCTAGCCATTCACATTTAGGGGCACGTCCGCGTAGTGAAAGTGCTAACCTTAGCCGCCGTGGGTTCTGGTTCTGGTGTTTTTGCTGCTGTTTTCGCCGGTTGACCCGTTCAGGTCTCGGTGGGGTGGCGGACCTGTCAACAAGAGGAGAACCTGGATGCTAGAGGTCGAGCTTCGGCGCTAACCGTCTCCTGCCTGGGGCCTGAAATCTAAAATCCCGACCTCCCGGCCGCATTGCCTGTCCTCAGGTTGCCGTAGCAACCTTCTCACAACAGTGGCCTAAACAGTCAGAAAATGTTGCGTGGCAACAGCGCACACACTTGTTGCTCTCGCCCTGAGCAGACAAACTCAGAAAAACAGAAAAAAAGCGAAGTTCGTGGATCAACCGAGCTAATTAGAGTGGAATTCCCCCACATCGGGAAAAAGGAGTGAAACCTTCGGTGATGTCATTGAGTTGCTGAAAGAAAGTAAAAGTCGGAAACTAACGCTGTGTTAGCGGCACCTTCAGATCCAGGAGGTGGGAAGTTTCCGAAGTCTAAACGTCATTAAACATTATTAAACATCATTAACATTATTAAACATCACTAAACATTATTAAACGTTACTAAACACTATTAAAGGTTATGAATTGATACCAAACGTTACAGAGGTTCAAACCAGCTTGCGGCGCTCCGCCGTTTCTCAAAAAGGCGGGAATGTTCCGGTCCGTTTTACAATCCACGCTTCATCAAACAAACACGTTTAAAAAGTTTAAACTTTAATCAGAGCGATAAAAGGGGGATAAACCTGATTAGCGCGTCCCTCGCTCGCCGCTCCGGTTTGCGCTTCCTCCGTATCTGCGGTTGTTGTCGAGTCATCAGCTCCGTGGCCGTCCTCCCGATAAATAACACCGCCATCGATCCGGGCTGTCGTCTCCGGCGTCGGCGTCGGGCCGCAGCTCGTCCTGCGGTCCAATAAACGCTGACAGCTTTTAAAGCTGCGCCGGCGATTCCGTCGGAAAGGAAAGGAAAAATCGCACGTTTGACAGAAAACAACATCAGATAAATCAGCCGCTATCGAGCATATTTCCGAAGGCGGCCGAGGAGGAAGAGGCGTCAGGCCACCGACGGGCGGCGAAGCTGCGCGGGTTCGACAGAAAGTGTCGAGTCATCGGCACCCCCCCCCTACTAGCGACAGGTGCGGCTAAAGGCTGATTAGAAGCTGCGTTCTGAGCGAAACCGACACAAACAGCTGCGGTGTTGGCGGTCGGGTGACATTTAATTATTCGCCGACCTCAGAGACCCGAAGAAATGTCAACGTCAACATCAGCGACGACTGATGACGATCCCGACCGAACAACATCAGCCGCCACAGCTTCGGGTTAGCGTCCCGAACCGCGGCGCAGGAATAAACAAAAGAACGACGAAATAACGGGATTAAACAATTAAACGTGTTCGGGCAGGAAACCCGCCGAGCGAATTAGCATTTGTGGACCTTTTACCATTTCAAACTCTGCTACGTCGGAGCATCGATGTTTGCAGGAGTCTGCAATTTTATGTTAAAGTTTTACCCTTTTAAGTCTGTAAGTACTAAAGTGCTTTGTTCCCTTTGATCTAATCTGTGCCGCTAAAGGCGGCTAAATTGGCTGCGCTATGGGATGGACGGTCATCGCGATGAGTCAGCTTCCTGAGATCCGAGCCTTTGTTTCTCTGTCTTTAATATGTTAGCTGCTAACGATGTAATTTCTGTCTAAAACTCGTTTGGATCCTTCCGAGCCGGAACGGGAGCGGGAACAGCTGGTCCGACCGGCCCTCCTGCTCTCTGTTGACCGCGGTGACGCCGAGCAGACGCCGGCTTCAAAGCCTCGTTGTCGTTTCTAAAGAGGCCGTGATGGAGACGGCGACAGAGCGGAGTCGAGCAGAAGGACGCCACGGAATGCTAAACACCCAAGTTCCTGCCAGCTGACGGCTCGTTTCCCGCTAACTGCTACCCGAAATCAGCTGTTTTATTACCACCCGGAAGCTGAGAGAGCGGAGAACAAAGGCACCTAAATCAAGGCGCAGATGAAAGCACTTTGATTAAGATCAAAGCGGAAGTTTGGCTTTTAGCGATGATCTAACAAATGTAAAAACACAATTAACGGTATAATAACGTAAAATAGCGCTAATGACATGAAGATTGGATGTTTTCAGACTTTTGAAGAAGATGTGAAAGGCCTTCAGGAAATGTAAAAAAAAAACGTCAAATGTAGCCAAACGTGTTGTTTTCAATGTTGAATCCGATGAATTCCGATGCTAAAGAACGTCGGGATGAGCAGAGCGGTTCTCTCCCAACGGTCGGATCGTCGCGTATCGAGCGCTGGATATGAGGCGATATTGACTTGGGCGCTCGGCGGGACCGTTGGAGAGATCGATCCACCTGTAGACGACGGGTTTTTTACAGGGAGGAATTCAAGAACAAAAGAGTCGCGGCTGTTCCGTCTGGCGGCGTTTCCGCGGAGGCGTTGACCTTTTCAGTGCGCTTGCGGGCGACCTCGGTGGAGATGCGCGGCGATCACAGACGCCACTTCACTTTTAATTTACCGCCGCAGGAGCAGATCTGAAGCTAACAGCAGAGGCCACGGTCACATGTTTTCTGCCACACCGCCAACCAGTTCGGAGACGCCCACGAACATCGAGAGAACAATGCACCGCATCCAAACGCAACCGTAGCCTCAACGAAGCTACTGACGTGACTTCGGGCATTTTGGATGGGCCGTATCAGACAGGAGGCAGCAACCTCGGATCGCCACCTCCACCTTCACATCATGAATTTTATTACTTTAATTTCTCATGTTAACTTTTAATCAATGCGATTTAAGAATTTGAAGATAAGTCAGAAACCTCCATGAGGTCACCACGGCCTCCACCATGACCATAGCTAACATATATTGTATGTTTTTTTTATCAATAGCTCACATACGACTTTTTTTTTTATCGTTATGTGAGACTCTGATGCAGGAAAACGTTTTAGTGGAGCTAACACGGTCTCTTCCTTTTCGATGAGTAGCAGAGTTTGTTTCCGTGGCTAATATAAATAAGAGCGGCTATATTTGCCAGTTCGGCGGTTCTGGCCCGGGGTTCTCAGTGGACGGCCGACCACAGCTGAGCGGCGCCGATAAGCTCGCAGCCAGCGCGACGGAGAGAGAGCGGGGAAAAAAATCAAAGATGAGCGGAATAAACGCAGACGGACAACAGCGAGCGAGCGCGACGGGCTCTGTTTCAGCCTCGGGGGGAGGGATAAAAGGCCACCCGGGCCGACCGCAGTCCCCCCGGGAGCTTTCAGGTGCTACACAAGCGAGAGTGTGACGGCACGGCCAAAGGGAAAAAGGTTAGCCGCCAACGCCACGCCATCGCTGTCGGTTTTATTCTGGAAAACAGGAAGCAAATGAACAGAAAATGGACCCACGGATGTTCATGAGAGACAATTTAGCGACCTGCTCACCCACAGCTGTCAGGGGTCGCAACTGTAAACGCAGACGCACGAACTTTTACGCACTTTTACTCCGACTTTTTTCTCGTTCTCGGAGAATCACCTACGATGCTGGCTAAATGAAGGTTAGCTCGTCTTTATCTCCATCATCCGCGCGTTAGCCTGGATCAACGTTGGCGTGTGAAGAAAAAAGAAAAGAAACGTTAATCCGTCGCCATGGAAACCTCTGGCGAACACAGAATCATCAAAGGCACTTTAAAGGAAGAGATATGCATCAGTATCAATAAAGACTGACAGGCGCGTAGAAGCTAACAGATGGGATCAAAGGAGCGTTTAGCGGACGCTAACGCCGGGATGGGTCCGTCCCGCTTTTATTTTCCGTATTTCAGCGGCTAATTCCTTGACGGGAATCGCTAAAGGATTATAAAGACGACAACTACAGCGCACTCGTGCTAATTAGAATTTTAGAATTTAAGCGCCGTCAGCGGCTATGATACTAGCTTTGTGGCTCATTCTCGCCCCATTTTGAGCAAAAGTTCAGAGGGAACGCGCGCATGAGCGCGTAGCTTCGCGGCGCTGCGGATATTAGGTCTCACCGCAGGGGGTCCCGGCGCGGGGTTTCCTCCGCCATCGGCTGTTGAGAGTCAAAGAGGAGTAGAGCTGGGAGAGAGCTCCGCTAACGCGCTAAAGTTCGGAACAAGTGGGAACAACAAACGTCGCATAAATATTCAGACGTTCATCTCGTCTGACATCTTCTGCTCAGCGGAACCGAAACCCATTAAATCCACTGCAAATTCGTCCTCCACGAAGAACCGCTTTAATTATTTTAATCGTTTTTTTTCTCCCCCCCTCGCAAACTCATTAGCGTGATGAACGCCAACGCTTCAGCGGCGACAATGTTCCGATTCTGAGACAGAAGCTCCGTCCGGGTGGCGCTGGCGCTAAATTTGTTTATTTGAACGTGTGGGGTTATTATCTATGCTAATTATGCTAATTCGGGAGAGGTAGCGTCGCGGCTCCACGGAGATGAACGCGAGATTTTCCTTATGGTGTTGCTTACAGTTACGTACTCGTACAGTTCTTTAAAGAGGAAGAGGAGGAGGAGAAGGAGGAGCACCCCCCTCCCCTCAGCGGTGGACCTGCTCGAGGTTTCTTCCTGTTCAAATCTTGTTTTTCCGTCCAACCACAAGTTTTGTTTTTAGAGGATTCGGTTCTTTTATTGAAGCCAGCGACAGGGAGAAACCTCGTGCAGGACCCCACCTTGGACCATCCGATAAAGGTCACATGACCCAACCCTCAGCTGGTGTGAAACACCAGCTGAGGGACCGTTTTTCCCGACGTCCTCACTCCAGAACCTTCGAATGAAGCGCTCCTCTGACCTTTGATCCCCCCACCCCCCCACTCTTCCTTCTCCTCCTCCGTCGATGAATATTCCAAAGTTTCTGTTTTGTTCCGGATCAAGGGGACCGATGAATATTGATGAAGGTCACATATCGGCAGCGCGGTTGAAGAAGCCTGCAGTCTTCAAGCGGCGATACAGCAACGCCACACGGGAAGGAGGGAATGTTAAGTACGTTCTTGGTATTGAGGTCATTGGAACGGAGGAATGACGAGTAAATCACAGCTGTCGCCCCCCCCCTTCACCACCACCGTTGCATCGCTCACTCTCGCTCTTTCCAGGAGTTATTTCAAAACGAGTTAGCTGCGGCGCCTCCACTTTAATTAACACGAGTTATAAAAAGTCCAGAGATAATTCCAGCTATTAGGGTCTCCGGTTTGGAAGTTCAGCTCCTGATCCCGTAGCCTGGGGCGGAAGGGGGGGGGGGGTGAATCCCAGGGCATCAATTAAAGGCGAGGACAGGAAGTGTTAGCGTAGATACGGCATAGATCAAACAAGGTCGATACAGGAGGGGTGTTCCCATTTCAGACGGGATTATGGAATTAACCAGGAACAGAGCCGGAGAGGAAGAAAAAAGTCGGATGGAGGCGTTAAAAGAAAAAAACCTTCCCCGTAGTTCTGATGTCTGATGTTCCCGTGCATCTTTGAACGCAACATGAAGCAGACGTTTGCTCCGATGACACCTCCGCTGATGTTAATATGCCGTAATTGTTTATCGCTGCTCCGGTCCGGTCCGGATGTAAACGCGCTCCGAGAGCGGCTCAATAATTCACGGCGCGGCCCGTTAAAGGTTGATGGATGTTCGGTACCGGCGGAAAGGTCGGAGGCGCCGCGTGGACGGGGCCACCACGACTGGTCCGACGCCCGACATCTTAAATCCAATCCAGGTTTTATTTATTCCGCCACGGCTCCGTTTCAAATACCAGCTGATCCCAGGTGTCGGTTCCCCCCTGTTGCCATGGTAACCTCTGTCTCCTACAATGGATACCCGGAGTCGTCTATCCTGAGGAAGGTGTGCTGCCCCCCCCATCACTGGCTCCTCCTCTTCTTGGGTGGACCTGAAACCAAAAGACGTGAAGTAGACTGGATCAAAGTTGAAACATCAAAGAACCTTTGATGCCCAACATCAAAGAAACTTTGATTCTTTGAAGAATCTTTGAAAGCTACCTGGCTGCTGTTGGTCTAACGTCGGCTCCATCTCCCAAGCCCAGTCGCTCCCGGAGCTTTTTTAACGATGATTTATTCAGCGAGCGCCGGTCGAGCGTGGAGCTGCGGTCCTTTAATCGTTGATGTCCACGTTCCTCGGAAACATCATTAATTATTTCTTTACGGCCAGAGATAATCGATGACCACGCATTAACGCCGCCCACACTGCTCATTCTGAGATTTTCTCCACCCGGAACTCTTTATTAATCCCATCTGGGAGGGGGGCGTTGCAGGGCCGCTACCTCCATCGCTCACCCGCCGCCACCGCGACGGCGTTTTTTTTTTTCTGTCGTTTACACAAACGACACATTGATTAGCGAACGGGGTGCGTGATGAATGAGTAAAGCGTTCCTGCTAACTGACGGGGACTTGATTGGAAGCGTGATGAATCGCGCTGCTAATGAATTGGAGTGTCCCGGGAACGAAACGCCCAAATCAGAAGGCGCAAATCGGTCGGCGGTCGCTTCGACGTCCCATCAGTCACGGCGGGGGCCGAGCCGAGAGCAAGGGAAGTGAGACTCCGATGCCAAATAAACACGTTGTTGATTAACGGAGCTGCCGCTCAATGTCAGCTGCACTAGGGCGCGATTATTCCGATTTCTATGAGATTTCCATTATCCAGCGTTCCCTCCACCTCGCGTTCGGCCTTAGCTCTGATTTTAATATGCTAGACTTCGGGATGACACCAATAAACATTTGAGCGATGTTTGGGGAATCCTGCGGAGCGAAGACCAGGATGAGCAGAGGAGAAAAGAACGCTCCGAGGCTGGAATGAAGGTGGGAGCGCGCCTTCGATACTCGATAATCGGATGCTAAATGCTACCTCCCACGTGTTTCTTTTCAGCCTTTGTTGGCAGTTCTCCACTCACACTGACGCTAATTAATGGAACGGGGAGAACATTTGGATGTTTCCAGAACAGTTTTAGGAATTCCAGATTCCTAATGATGAACAGGCAACTTCGTTTTAGAGGTTGTTTTTTTTTTCTTTTCCCTGAGCTACATGCTAACAGCTATAGAGCTCCGAACTAGCCTATAAATCCTGGTTAGAATTTGGTTATATGATGATAAAAAATACAGAGCTTCGGAAAACGTTTGAGAGGAAGGAATCATGGACAGACCAATCAGGCTATGTCAACCAAGTCAGCACTCCAAAGCTCGTGAAGATTCCGAAGTTATGGTGTTTAAAAGACCTCCGCGCCATCGTTACCCGGTTGGGCGCAACCCGGAACGCTGCAAATGGAATGATTAGCTGGAGCGGATCCTTCGTACTGTGGGAGCGGACTCCATCCATCTCGCCAGGGTCCGTTAAAGAGGCGGTGACGTTCCATGAATCATTCATCCTTACATCGCCCTCAGCTTCCGACGGCGTTCCAACCACAACTCAAGTGTGGCTTCATAGCCGAGCGAATACCGTCAACTTTTAATTAAAGACACGGGAACGATGATGTATCTTTTAGAGCTAATTAGCACGACGGCTCAGGGGAGTCGAGTGATTAGACAAGGAAAAGACTCCCAGTGGACGCCGCGATTAGCGCACGTACAAATGCAAGGCAGCGCGGGAAAACGGGAAAACGCAGCGTGTGACATTTACATTTTCAGCGTTCCAAACTGGCCTTCGGGGGTTCTTTCCTTTAATCCATTAACGTCGGGTTCTTCTATCACGAAACGTGTCGACATCACACGAGCCGGCGTTTCTGGAATTTACACAGAAATACACGAGAAGATCAACGGCTCCTGTTTATCCAGTGTCACAGGTCGGAAAACCTCCCCGAGAGCAGAAGAATAATGAGGAGGAAGGAGAAGAGACGAATTCACAGAAGGCACAAAAAGGAAAAATTCTTCAATTTCCTGTTGGAAAGCAGAAAGAAAACTTTTCCGCCGAAGAGATAACGGAACAATTTAGACGGAGAAAACGAGGAGGAAAGCCTGGTTGGAAGATCGCATCACTTCCTGCTTTGATCTGATCTCGTTATCAGCTCTCATGCATCAAACGTTCCCAAATGTTTTCAAGTTCAGAACCGACAACGGAAGCTTCCTAAAACGACGTTCATTGTTGGCAATTCCGGATATTATAACAAATGTTTGGTAATTAAACATGACTAAAAAGATACGGCAACTTATCTCGTTTCTCAAACACGTTTTTTCTTAAACGCACACTTTTTGTGTCATTTGACATTCAAATAATATAAATACAAATGAACACTAATTCAATATACAATAACTAAACTAATATAGTAATTATTATATTATAAGATTATTATTATATGTGTTTTAATAATCACTAATAAATACATGACTAATAATTAATTATGATAATAAATCCTTTAATAATATTTTATTTTCCCTTTTTTCCTGTAATTTTCACCTGTTGACGTCTGTTAACGTCTCCCGCTGAGCCTTTGCGAACTTTTCCTCCACTGTGGACCGGCAACATTTCCGGGGACCGTTGAGCTGTTTTCCCGGAGAGGAAATCTTCCCGACGCTTCGGACCCGTCTCCGTCGTTCCCTGCGCTACATCAGCGTCTGTGGAAGACCTCGGAACTCGATGGAAAGATCTGATGGGACTCGCCACGTCGCCGTGATGAGTCATATTCAAACAAGAGTGAACCGGATGAATCCGGTTTTATCCACTGAGCATTCCATTGGAAGCCTGCTCTGATCCCGGCAGTGAACGTAAACATTGACAGGATAAATATCGAGCGGCGCCAACGTGGCGGAGCCATTTTTAGCTGCATGGCGGCACAAAGGCCGCCTGCGCCGCAAACAAAGGTTCAGCATCGCCGCGGAGACGAGCGCTCCGACCTTCCGGGGGCCGCGGTTGGAGACGGGCCCATGCAGATGAACGCTAACGGAGACAAAGTGTGATAAATGTGCTGTCAATAGCGATGGCACGCCGCCGCATCACGCTCCCATCTCCACAAGACAGCTCCCCGGTCCCCCGCCGGCGGCGCCGCACACATCGGAGCGCCCGGAATGCCGCTAGGATCAGCACAGCTCTGTCACCCAGTGTGAAATCGGCGCCGGGCTTTTTGATTTCTACGGCTCATATTTTGTTTTAAACCTTTATTCGGGAATCTCTGAAATCCCGCCTCTGAAATCTTCCCGACCCATTTAACGGCGGCTGGGAGTTTTTCCCTGAAATAGCTCCTGAAGCTACAGCGGAGGCCTAATTCAGCGTTCCCGAACGGACCCTTAAGGTGACAGGAACCCGGCTCCAGCGCTCCCACCTTCTCGACGCTTTCCCCGCCAAATCAGAGCGAATTTGCGGCCTCGGCCTGAAAATCGAAGGGAGAAAAAAACCAGAAGTTCTTCGATGATCCGCTTCACACTTCTTAAATCTTTCCCGTCCAACTCCGACTGGACCCGGGCCACTTCATTTCTCCACTGGGATAACTGGTCTTCACCAGTTTGACCACTGGCGGGAGGCCCGCCTACATCCTCCAGGTTGCCATGACAATCGGCCTCGTTCACTTTTCTTCCTAAATGTTGAGGAACTGTTTTTCCGCCGGCAAACGAGGGATCCGATTCCCTGACTGATCTCGGCCATCCTCGTCCGTGAGCACGTTGGTGGTTTTTCGGATGCGTTTTGTCTCTTTTGCTGAAGGTTCTTCATCCGTCTGCGGGATTGATTGTCCGACGTGTTTCCTGGTTTTATCCGCCTCAGCCTCCTCGTGGAGATTTTATCCTTCTGAAAACATTCCTCCCTGCCGGATTTCTGCCTGGAGGTCTCCGATAGAGACGTTCGTTGCTTTGACGCTAATGAAACGTAATAATGCAAACTGGAAAAAAAGGGAATTTTCCCTCCTGAAGTGGGACCTTGATACCAACAAATCTGAACCGTCTGTAACATCGTTCTTTCCCACCGCGGCTGGTTCACGGCCGGGCGGTCGCCGCCTGGAGGAACACGGAACGCTTTAACCTCCCAAACCCGGAGCGGAGCGGCTCATCCGTCTCGGCAGAACTTTTGTGTCAAGCTGCGAGCGGGATAAAGGTCGCTTGTCTAAACTCGGCACCTCGGTCCCTGAACGCACCGCGGCGAGGAAGGAATCGCCGTCGCACGGAAGAGGACCGTGGACGCCGCGGGACTCAAATCGGAAATCGGGACTCAAAGGAAGCCCCCCCCCCTTTCCGTCAAGGCTCTGGAGCTTCCTTGTGGGGGGATGTAAATCACTTGACATATTAGCTTCCCGCTCACCTTCGCCACGCGACCACATTCCGGCTCTCCAAACACGGATGCCTCAAACATCCGTCATTTGTCACGGAGCGCCCCCCCCCCCCTCCATTTTCACTCGAGCGGCTGCATTTCGGAGCGAAACACTGATTGTTGCGAACATTAGAGGCTCGCCGAGTTGAGTGATAATGCGGCGGTGGCGCCCGGGGTGGGGGCGATGGGGGCGATGGGGGGGCGGGAAGACTTCAGCGCACCAGACGATCGACTCATCCAGTCGCTCAAATGGCTCAAACGTTAATCTCTCCGCTGCCAGCCGAGGGTTGTACGACGCTCCATCAGGCGGGGGGGCTGATTAAGAGGAGTGGGGGGGGGCAGAAGCCCCGCTGTCACCCCCAACAAGCCGCCGCCATCCGGATTACCGTCTGCGGCCGCGGTCATTCCCGCCCCCCCATTTGTTTCCCTCTCCCGCCAAACCCTCCATCATTCCGTACTCCCGTAATCAGCATTCGAGTGCAGTTTTGGATCCCGTTCCCGATCCTGTTTTTTCCCGGAGCCGGGACGCCGGTCCTCCCGTTCCCCGACGCGTTTCATCTAATTAAGCGGCGCCGGCGAGAGGCGGCGATCGATGGCTGGGAATGTTTCTGAGCGCCTGCAGCTAAATGGAATGAAAGGGAGCAGATGAGTGGGAGGGGGAGGGGGGGGGGGGTCACTCCCGGTCCCGACGTTGAACTTTCCTCCTCCGCGATATCTCCGTGAAAGATTCGCCGCCGCTCCGCGTGTCCGTGACCAGACCGTCAAACCTCGTCTGACAGAATGAGGCTGCAGAGTCGCCCGCGGCTCCGTGAACTTCCGGAGTTCGTAGCTTGAAGAAACGCATCCCGGGATAGCTAGCTGTCGCGACCCGAAACTCCCCCGGCGTTCCTCGGCTTCGTTAAACATTCCGAGCGGCTGTTTGTCCGCCGACTCATCGCCTGATAATTCGTCACAACGCGTTTGTTTAAAATCCATCGAGGGAACGTTGATGAATCTCCATCTGCCGTTCCGACATTAATGGATCGGAACGTTGCTGATTAACACGACGCTGAACCGCTACCGACACGACCTGATCACCATGTTTACTGGGATTTATGGAGGGTCTTTACTGGGATCTATAGCTGATGTTTACTGGGATCTATACTTAATGTTTACTGGGATTTCTGGTTGATGTTTACTGGGATCTATACTTAATGTTTACTGGAATTTCTGGAGGGAGTTTACTGGGATATCTGGTTGAGGTTTACTGGGATATCTAGTTGATGTCTACTGGGATATCTGGTTTGAGTTTACTGGGATATCTAGTTGATGTCTACTGGGATATCTGGTTTGAGTTTACTGGGATATCCGGTTTGTCTTTACTGGGATATCTGGTTGATGTTTACTGGGATATCTGGTTGATGTTTACTGGGATATCTGGTTTGTGTTTACTGGGATATCTGGTTTGAGTTTACTGGGATATCTGGTTTGTCTTTACTGGGATATCTGGATTAGATGACTCATATGCCGCCGTTGGAGATGCGATGCGAAGGCGCACTCTCACGTTTATTTGAGCAAAACCAGCATTTGAGTTTGGAACAGACGAGGTTAGCCGACCTGGAATCAGCCTCCTCCTGGTCGGAGGACGCTGCTCTTCATCATCTGAGGGTAAACGGGAAGTGGAGGCGAGTTTGGAACAAACGCCATCTGGGAACAAAGGCTTTGAAAACAGAGGGAGGCTGTTATCCTGAAGGGGGTCCTCCTGGTGTGAGAACATCGCAGCCACAGATGTGCGCGCTTTCCAGCCGTCACCGCTAACCACAGAAAAATCGCTTTGATGCTTTGATTCCAATTAGAAGAGTAATCGGCGACGAAAGCCTCGCTAGCGTTGATTTAAGCCCCAAATCCACTTTAATTACTGGCGGTTGCGCTCGCCTTGCACAGGAGTGATCCCTGCAAGAGCTTCCCGAAGGCGCCTTCGTTAGAGGATCCGCGAGGAGGCCTAATTAACGACGGCGAGGATCGCGGCGAGGGCCGGATCAACGCGCCGGGCGGGGATCAGCCGTTCAAGGCGAGGCTTCACAAAGCCTCCTGGGAAAATCTCTTCACCTGATCCCTCTCTGACATCAGGTAACGTCAGCTGACATTGAAGCCAGCCCCGATGCCCCCCAACAGCCCCCCCCCAGTCCCTCCGGCCTCCTCGCCACAACATCTTTTATAAACGAAGCCTTTTGTCTCTGATGTGGAACGGTTACGTTTGTCGGGGTCGGCCACGTAATTACAGCCATTTGTGCCTTTTCCGGATGATTGACTATTGATTTTCCATCAGCGCTCCGATCGGTCCGACCTCTCCCCCTACGGACGCGAAGCACCTTCAGCTTTCCATTTTTGGAGCCATTAGCGCGCAGGAACTTATCAAGAGGCCCCGGCGGACTGTCCGTCACCTCCCGACACGACGGCGTTCCGGCGCGTTAAGTCGACTCCAACAATCAATCGGCCGGCTTAATGATTCGGAATCGCGCGTTCCCGCGCTACCTGGGCCATCCGGGGCAGCGCCTTTCATGAATCGCGATGCGGTATTAGCATTCCGGGGGCTCTCTTCGCTTCCTGTCTGGACCGCACAAAGAAATCAAAAGAGCGTCGGAGGAGAGCGGAGGCCTTTCATCCAGCACCGAGAGGAGCGTCGGAGAGGAACTGAGTCACCGCTTTTGGCCGGATTATCTTTCGATTTGAGCCGGCTGAAAATCCTCTGCGACTTCTGCCTCCCGGTTTCGCTCCGCCGGCGGCGAAGGGTCGGGGAACGCAGAGATGAAGTCGTCAGCGAGGGAGAGGAGAGTCCGCGGCAGCTCTCGGTTCCGCGAGGTGAAGCCGCGCTCGGACTCCTCGGCGGAAGCATTCGCTTTCGCATCGGTCAGGTCGAAGAATGCCAACGGCGGCGTTTGGAGAGAAGTTAGCTGAGTCCATCATGCCCCCTCCCTCCCTCGCCACCCCCGTCCCTCACCCCCCGCTTCATCGAGCCGTCGCCACACAAAGACCTAAAAAAGATGGAGACGTCGGCCGCGGGGATAAGGCCGGGTCATTATCGACCCGCCCTGAGCCAGCGCTTCCATCTTCCTCCGACCTCAATAGATGGCCGTGGCGGTGGGGGGGCAGTAGAGGGGGGGTGTGGGGGGGTGTCTCATCACTTCTCCCTGTCCCACCGACTCAGCGCTGCCGGAGGCGATTCCCGCCTCATCGTCCCCTCTCGTCACGCCGCGGCATGTTTGCTGTTAACGGCGTTCCGTCACCCGGGTGACATAATCAACGAGCGTTCCCACGTGGGGGGGGGGGGGGGGTTGGGGTGGCTCTACCGAGCGTCCTTCAAAGAGGCGAGGAAAAGCCTCCTGACTCAACGTGCCGTCAGACGCAGATGAAACAGGCTTAAGTTAAATCTGCTGCCGGGGGCGGGCCTTCCTGCCTGGGGGCGGGCCTTCCTGCCTGGGGGCGGGCCTTCCTGCCTGGGGGCGGGCCTTCCCGTCCTCCACCTCCAGCTGTTTCTAATTCTTATTAAACAACGTTGTTAGCGCGGGCCAACGCCGCGGGTTCGTTTCTCACCGAATGCCAACAATGGGCACGTCTGGAGCCGAACCGCTGGGCCGGCGCCCTCGCCTGGTCCGTTAATCACATTTAAGAGGAGCTGCCACACCTTAATTGACTCCTCGCCGACTTCTAATTCTGTTTCATTCGCAGCGGGTTGGTTTATTCGCCGAAGTCGGCGTCCTGCGGGGCGGAGGAGTGGATAGCAGCGTTAGCGGGAAGCCTCCAGGGTCGCTCTCATCATCACCGCTGCTCTTTCTGGTCTCCTGCGGCCCCAAAAAAACAAACTCAAGAATTAAAAGAAACAGATTAAAGCAAATAAAAACCGAGAATTTTGAAGCTTTCTACAGTTTTTCGAAGTTAATGGCTAAATTCGTACACTTTCATCCCACGTAGGAGGCTAAGTAGCAGGTAAAGGGAGGTAAAGCTCCAGCTGCAGGCCGAGGGCAGGGCAGCGGGAAGGGTGTGGGGAAAAAAAAAAGGGTCGCGCAATTGACGGAATCGTCTCGATAAACGAGCCCCGGCTCGTGAAAGCAGCCTTTCAGCGCGGAGACAATAGCCACGGCTGTAATTACAGGCGCCGTTAGCATAACGATGAGATGGCGGCGCCGGCGTCAAGCGTTAGGAGCGGGAAAGAAAAAAAATAAAAGGGAAATAAAGAGCTCGAACAGGTTCTAGCAATCTGACATAAACAGACGCCGAGAGGAAAGCGTCGCCCTCGTCCTTTGTTCTCTTCGCACAATAGCGGCGTAGCGTCGTATCGCGATTTAGTCGTTACAAAAGCGGACCCGATCTGTGACATCATAAACAAACATCCCAACGGTGGCGATACCGTTGAACTCTATCGCCCCGTTCTCTCCTCTCCTGGAGTTGCTTTGATCTGAACACTTTGGAGCTTTGATTACTTTTTTTTTGAGGGGGGGGGTTACAGCGCCGTTAGCCGCCCGGGCTAACCGCTCGTGACCCCGCCTTCAGATTAAGCGCTGTGAGCCCTCGATCGATGGATTGTCAGCGCGCTCCACAGGCGACGCTTAAAAAAACAAAAAAAAAAACCTAATTAAAGCTGCTAATTAAGTGATAAGGCTAAATTAAAACGCAGGTCAAACTGAATCAGCTGTGGGGGGTTTAAGCAGTCAGGGAGAAACGCAACAGCTCTGGGAGGCTCCGCCCCTTTCCCTGAGCCCCTGCCCCTTTCTGTGAGGCTCCACCTCTCTCTGCGAGGCTCCGCCCATTTACCGGAGGCCCCGCCCCTTTCTGCGAGGCGCTAAATAAACCCACAGCTTGACTGTTAGGCAACAACATAGTTTATTTCTCTCTTTTTTCTTCTCTTTTACACGAGTTAGAAAATAAAACACACTGAATAAATAGAAATGTAGAAAGCGACAGCTGTTGGGCCGACCTGGGAGGGGGCGGGGCTGGGGGGCGGGGCCTGGGGTCAGGGGGCGGGGCTGCGGTGAGAACACTTAAGACTGAGCATGCAGATGCTGAACTGGTCCCCATTTACAGACTGACGGGATGGGTCGGAACACCGAGAGAACATCTACAACACCCGCGGGGGGGGGGGGGGGGGTTGTGGGGGGGGTATATACACAGACAATAAATAAAGAGGAATCAGGGCCGACTCGGCTGTACAGACGTGTCCATCGGAGGTGACCTTGGGCCGACCTCCGCCCTCACACAGCTCACACGTTACAGTACGACATGAACAGACACCAACAGACGGCACCAACAGCGTTACACACAAACCGGGTCCCTTCCGCGGTCGTAAGGCAGCGCAGCTGAGCTCGCCAGCTTCCCGCCCGGCCGCCGGGGCGGGAAGTCCGTGAAAACGGGAAGCTCCCGCGAGGCCCCGTCCGGCGCGGCGAGGCGGCGCGGAGGGCGGGAGCAGGAGGATCTGGTAATGTACAGGTTTGTCCGGACGTTCTCGGGTCTTCATGGCGGATGGTCGGTACCGGACGCCGCGGGCGTGTCCGGGAGGAGGGGGGCGCTGAGGAGGTCCGGAACCCCGCGTCCCGGGATCCGGCTCCTCAAAAGTGGCGGGAAAAGTCGGACTGGCGCTATCTGACCTCCAGGCACTCCAGGTACTCCTGGGCCAAGTCGTAGCAGAACCGGTACTGCTCCTGCAACAGAGGCCTCGGCTTAGCCCCGCCCCCCTCCCCCTGGCGAGGAGGCGGGGCTTGGGGGTTGGGCGGGCGTGGGCGGGGCTCACCATCGTCTCCACCATGTTGGGCTTGGCGTTCCTCAGCGTCTTGGCGGCGAAGAAGACGTCGGCCACGCTGTGGTGCCGGATCATCTCCAGGATCATGGTGCAGGCGCAGAACGTCCCGCTCCGCCCGCCGCCGTTCCTGCTCCGGGACGGGGGACAGACAGACGGACAGGGGGCGTGAGGGCGGGGCCAGGGGCCCCTCGGGGCAGGGGGGGGGGCCCCCCCGAGGTCACGAGAGGACGGACGGCGACTTCAGAGGTGGGATATCGGAGTACCGTTAAGGTACGGCGGCGGCTCCGAGGCCCCGCCCCCCACCGCCCCGAGGGGGCGGAGCTCCGGCGAGGTCATGTGACTCACAGGCAGTGGACCACGGTGCGTCCTTCGCCGCACTCCCTCTGCCAGTTGTGGACCTGCGCCAGCAGGCTGAGGAACGCCTTCCGGGAGTCGGGCACGTCGCGGTACGGCGACCAGCGCAGGAACTGGAAGTGGCGCACCACCAGCTGGCCTTCCTGGAGCTGCGGCGGAGACGGGACGCGTTCAGGGGCGGGGACACGTTCAGGGGCGGGGCCCCACCCTCGAAACCCCGCCCCCTCCTCCCCCCCGCCGCCATAACAACGAGTCTCGAGCCTTCATAACCCTCTCGGAAGTGAAGCGAACCACAGATATTCCACGGATACGGAGGACAGGACGTTAAGGGCGGTAATTTGGTTGCTAGGCAACCCCCCTCACCCCCCCTCACCCCCCCCCACTCCCCCACGATTTTCCCGTAATTACCTCTGGCTGCCGTTTAAGGACGCTCCTCTCCACGACGAGAGGGTTACGACACTCGAGCGGCGGGCTTACATCATCCCCGACGCTCGCGCGTGGGCGGGGCTTAGGGGCGGGGCTTAGGGGCGTGGCTTAGGGGCGGCGAGCACCTACCCGCGTGATGTTCTGGACCCGGAAGAGCCGGATGATGACGTCGTCGTCCGCCGTCCGCGACAGGAGCTCCACGGTCATCGGGCCGAACTGCTGCAGCCCCGGCTCGGGCCAGTACTGGAGGCAGGGCTGGGGGGAGACGGCAGGTTAAAGGGGGCGGGGCCGGGGGCGGGGCCAGCCAGGGCGAGCCATTGGAAAGGTAACGGGGGGGTCAAACGGGGAGGGAGCGGCGGGCGTGACTTCCTGTCAGACAGGAAGCGTGAACGAGGCACTGACGAGTTCTGAGGTGACGGCGGCGCTTCACGGCGTTGGCAGGTGGAGAAGGGCAGGAAAATATTTATACACTCAGACGGGAGGGGTGTGTGTGTGTGTGTGTGTGTGTGTGTGTGTGTGTGTGAGTGTGTGAGTGTGTGTGAGTGTGTGAGTGTGTGTGTGTGAGTGTGTGAGTGTGTGTGAGTGAGTGTGTATGTGTGTGAGTGTGAGTGTGTGAGTGTGTGTGAGTGAGTGTGTGTGAGTGAGAGTGTGTATGTGTGTGAGTGTGAGTGTGTGAGTGTGTGTGTGTGAGAGTGTGTATGTGTGTGAGTGTGTATGTGTGTGTGTGTGTGAGTGAGTGTGTGTGTGTGAGTGTGTGTGAGAGTGTGTATGTGTGTGTGTGAGTGTGAGTGTGTGTGTGTGAGTGTGTGAGTGAGTGTGTGTGAGAGTGTGTGTGTGAGTGTGTATGTGTGTGTGTGAGTGTGTGTGTGTGTGTGTGTATGTGTGTGAGTGTGTATGTGTGTGTGTGTTTGAGTGTGTGTGTGAGTGTGTGTGTGCGTGAGTGTGTGTTTGAGTGTGTGTGAGTGTGTGTGTGAGTGTGTGTGAGTGTGTGTATGTGTGTCTGTGTGTGTGTGCCTGTGAGTGTGTGTGTGTAGGTGTGTGTGAGTCTGTGTGTGTGTGTGCCTGTGAGTGTGTGTGTGTGAGTGTGTGCCTGTGAGTGTGTGTTATGTCTGTGAGTGTGTGTGTGTGTGTGAGTGTGTGCGTGAGTGTGTGTTATGTGTGTGTGTCTGTGTGTGTGCCTGTGTGTGAGTGTGTGTGTGTGTGTGTGTGTGTGTGCGTGTGCCTGTGTGTGAGTGTGTGTGTCTGTGTGTGTGTGTGTGCGTGTGCCTGTGAGTGTGTGTGTGCGTGTGCGTGTGCGTGTGCGTGTGCGTGTGCGTGTGCGTGTGTGTGTGTGAGGTTAATCCACCCGTGAGGGAAGGGAAGCTGACAAGAGTGATACCCAGCAAGGAGGACGGGTCTCAACCGACGGGGGCGCCGGGAGGGAATCCGACATGACAACGGGCGATAGCGGCGGCCCCCGTTCCGCCGCCGTCGCCGCTCCGCGTCCCGATAAGGGAGCGGCGACGGCGGCGACAGCCCGTGTTAAATTAAAGCAGCGGCGCGGGGGGATGCCTCGGAGCGGCGCGGCGTGACGGACCTGTCACGGCCGCGCCGCCTGTCACGTCGACTTCTTATCGGGGGGGGGCGACACGGGCGACGTGGCTGTCGCCGCCACCGACACGGGGAACGCCGCCAGCCACACGCGGGTCCGCTGTTCGCCCCTTCGCCGCCGCAGTAGAGGTCGGAGGTTCTTTTTTGGGAGTGTGAGGTCACGGCGGCGGCGGCGGTGGCGTTGGCGGCGGGCGTTGGCGGTGGCGTTGGCGGGCGTTGGCGGCGGCGTTGGCGGTGGCGTTGGCGGTGGCGTTGGCGGCGGCGTTGGCGGCGGCGGCGGCGGCGTTGGCGGCTCTCACCCAGGCGGAGTTGGACTGGTTGAGCTGGTTGAGCATCACCACCGAGGTGCAGCCGTAGTCGTACACCAGCCTCCAGAAGTCGGTGGTGGTCCCGGGCAGCGGGTGCGGCGTGACCACGAAGGCGGCGGGCCGCAGGAAGCTGTCGGCCAGCGCGGCGTTGATGTAGCTGCTGCTCTCCGCCTCGCTGGTCACCAGGAACGCCAGCGAGCGGTCCGGGGGGAGGACGTCCATGCTCCGGTTCTTCTCGCGGTTCCTGGGGAGGAGGGAGATGCTGCACTCCTCCACGTCCAGGTGGGGGGTGACGGAGTTCAGCGTCTGGGGGGAGAGGGGAGGGGGGAGAGGTGAGGGGAGAGGGGGAGGAGTGAGGAGGAGAAAGGGGGGTTGAGGGTGTAAGGGGAGGAGGAAGAGGAGGGAGAAGAGGAGGGAAGGGGGAAGAGGGTGGAGGAGGAGGAATGAGGAGTGAGGAGGAAGAAGTGGAGAGGAGAGGGGAGGGGGGGAGGAGGGGGGTGAGGGGAGAGGGGGGAGGAGTGAGGGGAGGGGGGGGAGAGGGGGAGGAAGAGGAGGATGAGAGAGAGGAGGAGGTTGAGGGGATAAGGAGGGGAGGAAGAGGAGGAGGGAGAAGAGGGGGAGGGGGGGGAGGGAGGAATGAGGAGTGAGGAGGAAGAAGTGCAGAGGAGAGGGGAGGGGGGGAGGAGGGGGTGGAGGAGGAGGAGAGATGAGAGGAGGTTGAGGGGAGGAGAGGAGGAAGAAGAGGAGGAGAGAGGTGGAGAGGGGGTAGAGGAGGAGGTGAGGAGAGGAGGAAGGAAGGGAGAGGAGGAGAAGGGGGGCAGGAGGAGAGGAGAGGGGTGAGGAGAAGGGGGGAGGTGGGGAGGAAGAGAATTAGGAAGAGGAGGAGAAAGAAGTGGAGGGATGAGAAGATAGAGGAGAGGGGGAGGAGGGGAGAAGAGAAGGAAGAGGGGGGAGGAGGGGGAGGAGGGGGCAGAGGTTGAGGGGGCGTGACTCATGACACTTTGCTTTGATCATTAAAAAAAAATCGTTAAAAAAAATTTGCTTTATTTCGTCTTTACGGGATTAAAAACCCGTTTGTCCCATCAGGCTGGAAGAGGAGGCGGAGCCTAACCGCTCCGGAAAAGGTCACCGATCGATATCGTTATTACGGCGCCATTAGACAAGACGGAACGCTGAACCCCGACGGCTCAATCCCCCTCCCGTCCCCGCTCGGACACGCCCCCCCCTACCTGGAACTCCTCCCTCAGCGGCGAGGTGTTGCTCTGGGAGTCGACCTTCAGCATGTCCTTGTAGGCGAGCGCGAACTCGTTGACGGGGACGGCGGTCTCCCCGCACAGACACGCCTCCAGGATGGCGTCGTGGATGAAGACGTACTGCTCCTGAGCGACAGGAGGAACATCGGTGAGCGCGGGGAATCGCCCACGGGAGCCGGGATTTAAGTCGTTTAACCGCGGCCGCCGAGAGCTGTCAAACACCGTTCTCGTTGTCTCTTCAACATAAAAGCACAAAAAGCGCGACCCACCCACGAGCCCGGCCGGCTAACGAGAAGAAAGCGAGAAATTCGTTTTGACATCAAAACCCGACAAAAGATCAAAGCCGGTCTCTCCGCCAGCGTCTTTGTCGTTTTTAATTTGCGAAATCGCGAACGCTCGGCGCCGTCAGGGGTGAAGAGACGGCGCTGAAAGCGAGATGAGTAGCGTGGTGGTAGCGTTTACCGCTACCAGCCGCTAACGCGGCGAGAGAGAAAAAAAAAAAAAACAAAAAAGAGGAAATCAAAGCTTTTGTCTCGTTTGATGTCTGAGGCTTAGGCGAGCGCGCTAGCGGGACCGCCGGCGCGCTCGCCTAAGCCTCAGCTAGCGGCGGCGCTCACCTCGGTCTGGATCATGTTGATTCGCCGGGAGCAGAGCGTCTTCACGCAGTTGTAGATGTCGACCACGCCTTCGCACTCCGCCATATCCAGCATGACGTCCAGCACGATGTAGCAGCCGGTCCGGCCCGCGCCCATGCTGCGGAAGCAAACGCCGTTAGTCACCGCCGCCCCCCTCCACCTCCCCGAGGTCGAGGGCGCTCGTCCTCTTCCCGCCGCCGCCGCCACGACGTGATGCGGAGTGACGGCTCGCCGGCTGATCTGACAGCTCGGGCGCTCGGCCGGGGGGGGCTAATTACCTTCCGAGGACTGACAGCGGGTCACGCCGCGGCAGCGTTATCGTTATTATTATCGCGACTCCAGAAATACTCGGAAAATCGCGTCTCGGAATCTTCTGATCCCGCTGAGGGCGGGCGCCGCCTACGGGCGCCGCGGGGCTGAGCCGCTGATTTTCGCTTCCCGGGGGGGCGAGGAGAGGGACGGCGGCGGCCGAGGGGGCGGAGCCTCACCTGCAGTGCACGACCACGGGTCCGGCGTCCGGCGGCGTGGAGGCCTTGACCCGGCGGAGGAACGCCAGCAGGCCCGTGGCGTGGTAGGGAACGCCGTGCTCCGGCCAGGAGGTGAAGTGGAACTGGCACACCTCGTGTTTGGCGGGGTAGCCTCGCTGGGGGACGGGGGAGGAGAGGAGGGGGTGAGCGGGGGAGGCGTTTAGGGAGGGGGGGGGTGAGGAGAAGGGGGAGGAGTCACCCGCTCCATGGCGAAGGTCCGCACGGAGTATTCCGCCAAGGTCTCCGTCTTCAGCAGCGTTATCTTTATGTCCCCGTAGAGCTCCGTGTCGTCAGGCCAGTACTTACAGCACTTCATCTACACACACACACACACACACACACACACACACACGCACACACATACATACATGCACACACACACACGCACACACATACACACACACATACAAGCACGCACACACACGCGCACACACACACACACAGACATACACGCACGCACGCACGCACGCACACACACAGACATACACACACGCACACACACGCACACACACACACACACACACACCTGTCGTCACACACCTGTTCAAATGCCGTACTGTGAACTAACACGACGTTGAGGTGAATCTCCTGATCTCCACCCAAACGTTTTTTTCTTAACGTTTTTTTTTTTCTTAAGGTTTTTTTTTTTCTTAACGTTTTGTTTTTTTCTTAACGTTTGTTTTCACCGATGTCTGATGCGAGGGAGCGCAACAGTCGCGGCGTTGAGCCGCAGCAACACGAAGTTTTTTTTGTTTGAGATAAAACTTAATTCAAGAGTCCCAGCTCGTTTTTCATGACACACTTTGAGTGTTTGTCTGAGTGTTGTTGTTCTTTTAATATGCTAGCCTGGAAAACTTCCGCAAAGCCGAGATGAGCGGATTAGCTTTTCTGCTAAATGGGGCAACTTGGAAAAACTGATTAAATTGGCACAATTGACCTCGTTTCGATGTTAAAAAAAATAAAAAAACATCAACAGCTATTCAAAACTCCAGCCAGTCCCGAGAAATTGTTAGCAGAGGTAGCTACGAAGGAATAAAGCCTTTTTTAACGATGTCTCGCATTAGCACGATAAACACAGCACAAGTGTGTATTGTACATTTAAAATGGCATCCGTATGTTCTAAGACCTCGTTATTGTAAAGAGATCAAAGCATCAGAGCACCCACATCAAAGCAAACATGTGTATTTGATGTGTTAACGTACTAAAGATGAAAGGGTCGATATAAACTCGCCCGCTCCGTCCGACTAGGTCACGTGATAAAACGGGGGGGGGGGCACCTACCCGGCCCACCTCCACCAGCTTGGTGATCATGACGATGCTGAAGCAGTTCTCCTGCCAGACCATCCTCCAGAAGTCGTAGATCATCTCCTGCTTGGGCCCTGCAGAGGAGACGCACCGGAGGGGGGGTGGGGGCGGGTGGGGGTGGGGGGGGCATAATTCAGAGAAAATGGCAGCAATAACCATGAATGTGGAGGCGCCGTGTAATCCACGAGGGCCAAGAGTAACAAGGTGTCAGCGGTGAGCTACGGTTAGCTCTGTTCCGCTAATGCCGCTGAGAAAATGTAATTTCAATACAGCCACAAATCCTCTCCAGCCCCCCCCACCCCCCCCCCACCCCGGAGCAGGAGAAGACCCGTTCATTGATTTCAACACACTGAGGGATTGATAGCATCGCGGCGGCTCCCCACAAACAAGGCCTCTATTCATCCGCCCGCTCGCGGTGGCGAACGGGAACCTCTGCTGGCCCGAAGCGGCGTCCGGCGTCCCGCTCGCCGCCGCCTCCAGGTCTTTGTTCTCCTCCCCTTTATTGATTCGCTAATTTCAGGGTTCTTTCCAGAGCACACGCAGGCACATCAAAGCAGAAAACAAGTTCAGGGCTTTTAACTTTTAAACGCCTGGAACTGGCGAACTTTGATGAAGCCACAGAAATCAGGAGGCAGGTGAAGCTCTGAACCCATCGGACGCGACGAGAAGCGGCTTTGTTTTCAAAAGATCAAAGACAGATCAAAGAGATGAGGGACATTGTGAAGTGGGGGCTTTTAAATTGTGTCCAATTTGAATAAAATCGTGATTTTAAAGACGTAAATACTGCCTTTTATCCTTTTATCTTGGATGTGCCCTTTGTCTCTCCTCCTCCGACGCCTCGGCTCTGGCGTAACCGACGTCCGCCCCGGAGCAGCTGCTGTGACGGGAGCGAACGCGGAACGCGTCGTGTTTGAAAGCTGCTTCCCGTCTGCGGGTCGTGGCGGGTCAGGCCGGCGGGTTATCCGTGTTTATCCCGAGGAACTCGCGTTCCGAACAGACGGGAGCGCGAATGCATAAGTAAGCAGCGGAGCGGCGTTCTACGCCGGCGCTACATCGCCTTGACCGGCCCGTTTCCTTTTCTCCGCTCAACCGGGCGCAAACGTCAGGTGACAGACGCCGCCGGAGCGCCACGGAACTCGTTCCCTGTGATTCGCTTCCCGACAACAAACGCGCTCAGGAATGCCAGACTCGCGGGTCGGTCCTCGGCCCGCTGCTCCTCCAATCAGAAGCCAGCAGGTCGGTTTGATCGGGGGGCGCACGTGTTCGCACGGGCGTCAGAACAGACACCAAAGGACCAACGGCGGGGAAATCAGACGGGATTATGGGTAGGAAACACTGAGCGAACAAACAGGATCACAGTCGGCAGAAGAAAGAACCTCGCCGTCTTCCTTTTCCTCTTCCCGCCTGCCTGTGAGTCCGGGAGCGCTCGGGGACGACGCGGCGCATCAAACCCACTTCAGAGGGACGGCGCCCGTGCAGATGGCGAGAAGAGGCACACGGGCGAGCGAGGAAGAGAGACAGAGAGAGAGGGAGAGGGAGAGAGAGAGAGAGAGGGCGGCGGTACGGATGACTGACGGCTGCTGATGTCACCATCGGTTCGGGACGCCGCCCCGGGGGCGTTCCGCACGCGCGAGCTCCGACGATCGGAGCGGCGAGAACGAACCCGACGGCGAAGAAACTGAAAACAGCTGACCGATGGCGTCATGTGACTCACACTCACCTTGAGTGGCGATGAAGTGGTTTGATCTCTGGTAACCCTGAGAGGGGGGAGAGAGGGGGGGAGAGAGAAGGGGGAGAAAGGGGGAGGGGGGGTGGAGAGAGGGAGAGAAAGGGAGAGACAGAGAGAGGGGGAGAGACAGAGAGAGAGGGAGAGAGAGAGAGTTAATAACTCCACACAGTGAGGTGATGCTCCGCCCACTCTCTCTCTCCCCGAGTCATTTTCTTTTCCCTCGCTCGCCCCCTCGGCTCGTCGCCGTGGTGATAAGCATCAGCCCGGCTCTTTCAGCAGAGTCGGCGCTCAAAGGGCCGAGGACGGGGGTCAAAGGTCGAGGAGCGAAGGCAGCCGAGACCCTCCCCCCCCAGGTGATGGGAGCGTGCACGTGGAAGCGTGTACACAAACACAGACACAACACATTCCGGGACTCATGCCACACCGGGAAGCTGGATGGACGAGTGCGGGGGACCCTCGTTCCCGTGACGACCCCAATCTGCCCGGCGTCCCCGGGAAGGCTCGTTTCCACGCCGCCATGGCAACCGTGTTTTCCCTCAGCGGGCGGGCGGGAATCGAACGTTCGTGATGGATTAGAAAGATGGAGCCGCTCGGAGAGAACGGATAAAAGAGAGAGGGAGGAAACAGGAAGTGGAGTAAATCCGATCTGGGTGTGAACAAAACCCAGAGAAACCAGAAGAGACGCGGCGGAGTTACAACCTTCGCCCGCGCCTCCAGCATCGATTTTCCCATTAGAACATTTAACTCCAACAGTCGGAAGCGAGAAAGACAAACATTCCAATCGGAATTAGCAGCTTCAGCCGTTAATCCCGATTTAAGGTTTGGATCCCACGGGGGTGTCAGAGGGGTGACGGAGGATTATCGTTAAAGGCAGACGGCGACCCGGAAACACCGGATCCACCGGCATTCCGACCCTTCTGTGGAGTTTTCCATAGAAGTCGGCATCATGATAAAAGGATTCTGGATCCCAGGGTGTCCCCTTTTGGTCCAAAAGAGACGTTCCTGACGTTCCTGACGTTCCCGACGCTCCCGGAGCATCGCAGTCGGATAGAAGCGCGACATCATGCAGGAATGGAATGAAAGAGCCGCAGACGGGATGAAAATGAGGAAGATGAGAAGAGAAGAGAGGCAGGGTACTTACTTCCCTGTTTATCCGAATCTACAGGAGGGTTAAAACGGGAAGAGAGGGAGGGGGGGAGAAGAGCGAGTTATTGTGATTAAAGGGCAGCGCAGACCCGCGGGGCTCCGCCCCAACGCTCCACCGCCGATGGAGGAAGGCGTTCGTTAGAGACGGGAGCGGCGGCAGGACTCTAACAGCCGGTCGGAGCGGCGAGCGCGGAGCATCGACTCCACCGCTCGGGCGATTCATCACGTAATTATGTCATCTGCTCGGGATCGATCCCAGCAGACACGAACCAGCGGGCGAAAAAGCCCCCCCCCCAAGGGCGGGCGGTCGTTCTCAATTCGACCCGGACGCCGGAACGCCGGTGGGGGCGGGGCTTATTCTCAGAGAGCAGCCCCCCCCCCACCAATCGGACTTACATCGATGTAGTTGGCGTTGACGTAATCGGAGCAGGGGTCGGCGAGCAGCGAGTGGAGCTTGACCCGATGGCGGTCGTCTGAAAGACAGCGTGGGAATGCCCGTCCATCAGAGCGGATTCCCGGAGGTGCGGCGGCGGCGGCGGCGGTACGTACGGCTGAGCAGGCTGTCGTGGCGTCCTTTGGTCTTGTCCTTCTTCTTGGAGACGTCCCAGCCATCGAAAAAACTCTGGAAAACCCGGAGGAGGACGCGGTTAGGAGCAGGGAGCGAGCCTGGGAAAGGCCGGGGTTCCCGACTGCGGCGTAAATCCGTAACATCCGTCCACGGCGGGGGGTCGCGGCGGCGGGCGCCCGAGCCAACGGGGATTACACGTGTCCCTGGAGCGCGCCGGGTGTCACCTGATCTAATCCCGTTTAACGACTGCTGGGATTCGCGCTCCGGAACAAAGCCGTCGGCGGAGGACAAAGCCGTGGGAACGGTCGCGTGACCCGTTGGGAATTCCCCGGAAGCGGCGGATTAATCGACGCTGGCGCCAAGTCACGGCTCTGAGCGACGGTCACGAGGCCCGACTTGACCCTGTCGCCGTGGAGACGCGAGAGCGCCACGGGCCCTCCCGACCGATGTCGCTGACGCGCGGAGTTCGTGGGGGGGGTGGTCGTTGGGGGCGTGGCCTCTGACCTCGTACTCCTGCTTGAAGCCGTAGCCCTCGGCGGTCTTCATCTGGTTGATGTGCTGCAGGAGGTCGGCGACCCTGACGGCGGGGTGCAGCTGCCCCGTGTGGTACGGCGAGCTCTTCCTGCGGCAGTGGCGGTGCGGCGACCCCCCCAGGAGGCTGCTGGACTCGTTGACGGAGCTCCGCTGCTCGTCTGGGGGCGAGCACACACGGGGGGTGAGCGGCGGTGGCGGGGGAGGGTGGGGATGGGGGTGGGGGTTGGCGGGGGTGGGGGGGTCTCACTTCGAGAGCCGCAGCCGTGGGCGTCCATGAAGGAATGCGCCATGCGGTCGTCCTGCTGCAGCGTGCTCTGCTCCGTCATGCTGCAGTCGATGGAGCTCAGCTTACGACTCTTCTCCTGCCTGTAGGACATGGAGGCCTTGTTCAGGGCCACCTTCTTCCTCCTGGGGGGGGGCAGAGGGTGGGGGGGGGGGGGGGGTAGACAGGAACAGAGAAAGAGGGAGAAAGAGAGGGAGAAAGAGAGGGAGAAAGAGGGAGGCGGGTCAGAACGAGACACAGAGGGGCGAGGGAGGAAGTGAACAGGGTGGGAAGGTAAAGGAAGGAGGTAGGGAGGAAGGAAGGAAGGAAGGAAGTGGATGAAGAGGTAACCACACTGATTCCCACTATGACTACGGAGGGGTGGAGGGGGGGTGACGAAGGGGGAGGGAGTGGGGGGGAGGCAAGAGCAACTTACGGGTAGTAAGGGTAAGAATAGAAGGTCCTTCTGATTAGCATGGGAGAGAGAGAGAGAGAAAGGGAGGGGGAGAGAGGGAGGGGGAGGACAGGAAGAGAGAGAAAGAGGGTGAGCAGAGAGAGAAGAAAGAGAGAGGGAGGAAGAGAGGGTGAGGGGAGAGAGAGGAAGAAAGAGAGAGAGAGAGGGTGGGGGAAGAGAGGGAGGGAGGGAGGAGAGAGAGAGAGGGAGGAAGAAAGAGAGAGAACAAAGAAGGTGGGGGTGATTATGGTTCATCAAGGTGGCGTCAGGAAGATAAATGAGGATGTTCATGTGTGAATGTTCCTTCGGCCTCGCTGACTCGTCTCACCCTGACGCCCTTTGATGCTTTGATCTGGACACATCAAAGACACATTCCAAAATTCTGCTCTTTTGCTTGCGGGCCTTCATTCCCTCAAACAGGGACTTTAAGAAAACAAATTAACCCCCCCCCCACCACCACCACCTCCACCAAATTTAATCCCCCCCAGGCCGGACCACATCTCCTCAGAGGAGATCTTAATTAAATCAAAGAGAATAAAGGCGGCGCCGCGGCGTCAGGGGGCCGAGGGGCCGTGTTTACGGCCCTGCTGGCCCCCCCCGCCCCGCCGCCGCCGCCGCTCCCCTCTGAATCTTATCAGCCGCCACCGCCGTCCCATTCACTCTCCCTCCATTCAGCTCCTCCGGCGCTCCGCCTCGGAAAAAAAGGAGGGAAAACTGAGGAAGGGGAATCGAAAACAGCTCGCGTAATCGAGTGGGCGACGGAACAACACGGCCCTTGATGAAATATTTCACAGTTAGATGAGCTCCGCCGCCGCCGCCGGCGGGGGAGGGGCAGTGAGGCGGGGGGGGGGGCGAGCCGCAGGTGCGATCTGAGGCGAGGCGCGGACCTTGAAATCAAAAGATGAGGTTTTTATTTTGAAAGGGAAGAAAGGGGAAGCGAGGCGGGGGCCACCGGGATGCTCCACCCCCCCACACACACACCCACACCCACACACACACACGCCCTGATTCACTCTCCAAACCCCACCCCCCCCCCACCCCGACCCCTCGTCGGGATAGATTCGCCCTGGGGTGGGGCGTGGCCTCTCACCCCTTCCTGACGATGACGACCACGGCGCCCAGCAGCAGCACCAGCACGGCGAGGCCGCCCACGCAGGCGCCCAGGATCAGGCCCATGTCCTCGGCGTGCTGGGACACCTCCAGGGCCCGCTTGGAGTCCTTGCAGGCGGCTGGAAGAGAGGGGAGAGCTCCGGTTAACGTCGGAAAAACACGCCACGGCGGGGGGGAGGAGGGGGGAGGAGGGGGGATCCGGGATAATTGGCGGGAAAATCAGCCAGATTCCCTGATTTGATTCCGGGCGGAGGATTAGAGCCGCGCTCGCTCGTTCACAGAGGATCAAATTAAACGGAGGGGTGAGACAAACGCCCCCCCGCCGCGCCGTAAGAAGGGGGGGCGGGGGCCGTATCTGTAAACCGAATCTCGGCGGCGGCGACATCGCTGACGGTGTTTACGGCGCCCAAAGGTGACATTTAAAGAAGCCGCCGCCTTCGCCGGCGAAATGTCAGAGACGCTTGATCCAACCTGGGGGGTGAGGGGGGTGAGGGGGTTGGGGGGGGGGGCACCTACACCTGAGCTTCAATCTAAACCGGAAGCTGGGCCAGATCAGTGTTCAGCGTCTCCATAGCAACCACATCTGGGGGTGAACGAACCCCGCTTCCCGTAGCCGGAGCGTCTCGCGTCGTCCCACGAGGACGGCGCTCAGAATCCGGCGAGGACGAGGGGGGGTGAGGGACCGCGGGAGGCGTTTATTGACCATAAGCTGACGGAGGCGGAGCTAAATTTAGCGTGAGCGGCGAGGGCGAGGGAACGGGCTCCCTTTGAGCTGTCGCGCGGATTTGGAGGCAAATCTGATGGAAACGTGGGCTCGCCATCAGGAAGTACACGAAGAAGAGGAGAGGCGCCCACCGGCGAGGAGGAGGGGCCGAGGGCCACGTGTGTGTGAGTGTGTGTGTGTGTGTGTGAGTGTGTGACAGTGTGTGTGAGCGTGTGTGAGTGTGTGTGTGTGTGTTTGTGTGTGTGTGTGTGTGAGTGTGTGTGGGAAGCTGGTAAAATAAAGGAGCCAGATGATGAAACCAGGACCTCCGTGTCTGAGGGAACTATCCCACTATAACCAGTCCTCTACTCTCTATGTCCCAGTATAACCAGTCCTCTACCCTCTCTGTCCCAGTATAACCAGTCCTCTACTCTCTATGTCCCAGTATAACTAGTCCATTTACCCTCTCTATCCCAGTATAACCAGTCCTCTACCCTCTCTGTCCCAGTATAACCAGTCCTCTACCCTCTCTGTCCCAGTATAACGAGTCCTCTACCCTCTCTGTCCCAGTATAACGAGTCCTCTACCCTCTCTGTCCCAGTATAATCAGTCTTCTACTCTTTATGTCCCAGTGTAACCAGTCCTCTACTCTTTATGTCCCAGTATAACCAGTCCTTTACCCCCTCTAATCAGGCCGTTTGTTGGATCACTGAACTACCGGTAAGGTAGTTCAGCCGTTGCCGTGACAACGCTCATGTTTGGAGCTCGTTAGCGGTTCCCTGGTTGATGTTTTCAGACGTGAATCAAACAATTGAACCTCAACAACTTCAAATTAAATACGAAAAAAAAAGTTTTCGCAGTAGCATCGTTAGATGCTGACAGGGATCGGTAACAGGAACAGGAAAACAGGAAACATCGGAAAACGCTGAAGTTACGATGTGGTGATGTCACACCGGTCGTTACCTTTGCGGGCGATCCGGATGCAGTTGATTCTGGTCTCCTGGGAGAGAGAAACACAGTTAGAGATGGGCCGGAAGCTAGCGGAATATCGGAAGTCTTTGACTTCAACCGGGGGGGGTCGACCCAAAGTCAATCGTTCTTTCACGGAAAACTGGAATTAGCTTCATCTGCAGCGGGAATCTGTCTCATGGTGGGAATTCTGGGTCCCCGATATCCAGATTAGACATTTCGATTTCTGGAAAACACTCCCGTCTTTGTCAACGCCCCCGATCCAGGGTGACACGGGCGACTCCTCCCACTTCATTCCCCGACCTCGGGATCTCCGAGGGAAATTCGTTCGCAGCGAGGCCGCGGCCGATGTGCTAGTTTCCCGTATCTGACCCTTGTTAGCCACGTTAGGGCCGTCTCCGGAGCGCGGGACGCATCTTCCCGTAACGCGAAGATCCCGCTCGGACCACTCGTGCATTTTTGAGCACCGGTGGAAGCGGATCTGCCAAAGTAATTACCGCCGGGGCCGGACGGCGGCGGGCGCTCGGCGATAAGCTCCTGTAAGCCTAATTTGACGGCGGTAATTGTGAGAACCTCGTCCTTCCTCCTCCCGGAGCAGCCCGGCGCTCCGGCGGAGATAAACCCGGACAAATGAAAGGACATCGACACCAATTCCGCTTTCCAGTTTGTTGTTTTGAAACTTTATCCCGCCAAACTTCCGGAGGAGTAATTTAATTGGCGGTGAACGGAAAGCGGCCCCTCGGGACGCTACGTCCGTACGTTACATCGCCGGGAACGCCGAGCTCAGCACGGACACCGCGGATGAAAGAACGCCGAGGAAGGCGAGGGCAGCCGTGATGCAACCCGGCGCGGGAGGTTGCGGGGCTGGACGCTCCGGCGGGAACGCTTCTCACCCCTCTGAAGTTGCTGGTGGCCTGGAAGTAGATGAGGTAATTCCGGGTGGGATCCAGGGGGCTGTTCCAGTAGCCGTTGTAGGTGTGGTTGTCGCCCACGGTGAAGGGCGTGGCCTCGGGCAGGCTGCTGGGGGCCAGCTCCGCCGTGTAGTAGTGGGGGGGCCCCCGGCTCTGGGAGCTGTGGGAGCTGGGGGTCGGGAAGCAGTCCGCCGATCCCAGCTCCCTCCTCCGGACCTGGCGGGACCCGTCCTCCTCCACCACCACCACCTGGTAGGCGCTGAGGGGGGGAAGGGGGGGGGGGGGCGGAGACACAGGTGACAACAGGAAAGCCGTGACTCCCGGAAGACTTTTCACTTTGTTTTCATCGTTGTTTTGCGTCAACTTCGGATGCAAAACTCTGTTTTTTAAAATCGTTCCGGGCTCCTGTCAGCGCCTCTCTGGTGACTTCAAAATCCTTGACAGCATTTACGGATTCTTTTCTCTACATCTCGGGGAGGAAAAAAAAAAAAGGAAAACAGCGACCCAAAAGCGCCGCCTGATTCTCTTGGATTCTCTCAGTCGGGGGTGTGGGGGGGGGGGTCGCTCTTCCCTGACAGGTCTGGCTGGTTTTCCCGACTGAAATCGACGCCCGGCGCTCGTTAAGGCGCGGCGGCCCGAGACAGTCAACGGGCCTTGTGATGGAAGGGAATCATTTGAAAACTCTCCCAAAACTTTCCAGGGAGGCTGCCGATCGAAAAGGCAACCTTCGTCTGCCGGGAGGGGGGCGTGGCCTGTTCCGAGTGGGCGTGTCCTACCTGACGGGGGCCCCCCTCGCCAGGGCGGGGCGCAGCAGCACGGTGATGGTGCTCTCCGACTCGCTCAGCGGGGAGGGGACGTCCTCGTAGTCGAAGACGGGGGCTGAAAGACAGGAAGCAGAGGCTGAGTCGCCGGGAACACGGAAGCGTTCGGGCGGTGATGACTGATGGCGGCCCCTAACGGGGAGCGCGGGGGCCCTTAGGCGATAATTAGGACCCATCCGAACGCGGCGTCACCGCGGCGAAGCTCCGGGGAGGACGGGGTCTGGCGTTCCCTCCCCCGTTTACTAGGCCGACTGAATTAGATCCGAGTGCGAGCAGGAGCTCCCGAGAGGGGACGGAAGCGCGCTTACTGAGCCGGAGCCCCTCTGAGGAGACGCCACCGCAGCCTTCGCTGATGTCAGCGGCGTGGACAAAGGAAGAGGAGCGCGGGAGGCGTGGCGCGCCCGGCGATTTTCAAAGGCTAACGAGCCGGAACAGGTCCGACAGGAGTTGTACCGGAGGCTCGTTTGTCGGTGATACCACGCTGATATCTGAGCGTGAACGCCACCGTGACAGCCGTCGCGGGCGCCATGGAAACCACCTCCAGAGGTCCGCTCCTCTTTGTTCCGCCCCCCAACGCTCCAGGAATGCTAATCTGCAGAACACGCTACGGGAAACAAACCTGCACTGTAACTGGGGCTAAGCTTAGCCTGGCGTGGGTTTATCCAGTTCCTTCCTTGATCTAAACATGCTAACATGCTAGCTAAAAACGTCTGTGAGATCAAAGCGGCGATGCGTTGTACCGCCGGACCCCCAGGGGCCCCGGTCCATGTGGGGTGAGGAGGTCGTGGTTTCATCCCTCCGCTCTGCTCAGACACTCCAGATACGCTCCCTCTCCAGCCCAGAGTCATCAAAGGAGAGCTTTGATCTTGGATATCAAAGGGCAACGTGACCATAGCCACCGGAAGATGCAGGAAGACGGAGACGGGCAACCCTTCTGGGGTCCCGCCTCTCCCCCCAGTGACCCCAGTGCTCCCAGCACTCCCCCCCACATCTGAGGAGGGCCTCCATCCCACAAGCTCCCGTACGTGGAGAGCAGAGGATCAGAGGGGGAAAGATCCACGCGATCAGAACCGGCTCTGCGGGGGGGAAAGCTCCTGGATGTGGCTGCCGCTCCAGCCCGGCGGCTGCGCGGCGCAGCTGGATCAAAGAAACCCGCGGCTCCTTGTTCAGGAGAAGAAAGGGGAGGACGGATGTCGGGATCGCTCCGAGCCCCGAGTCGTGTTCCGCAGTTCTCACACCTTTAATAGCTGATGAGGTTAATTCCCCCTGAGGGGTTGAACCGTTTCGGGTCTCGATCGCTAATGACGGGTGGGGGTGGGGAGCGTTCTAATTAGACCTGCGCCAGACCATTGAGGCAGGAGACAAAGCTCTCCATTGGTACATTGATCTTCATTCCGGAGAGAGAAGGCTGGAGGGAACGCGCCTTAGCCCACCGTGCTAACTGCCCAGGCACCCTCCTCTATGTTCAGATGCTGAAGAACTGAACTGGGAGGAAGAAAAGGCTGTGAAATGCCGTCAGACTCCACATGTGATGCTGACATCAAAGCCAGTTTTGAAAACATCAAAGAAAGCTTTTAACTGTTTGGACCTTTCATCTCAAAGAAGGCTGAGAGAAGAAGGTCCTCCTTCCTCCTCTAAAGATCCTTAATAAATTGCACATTTTTAGATTTATTTACTCAGGATCAAAGCCAAATCAAAGCATTTTTTTAGCTGCTTCTATTTGAATACCTGAGATAAAAGAGGGAGACGCCTCATTTTGCTGGGATCAGGATTCGGAACCTTACCTGAAATGTTGGTGGTGATCTCGGTGAGGGCGGTCTGGCCAAAGCCCTTGGCGGTCCTGGCCCGCACCGACACCAGGTAGGTGGTTCCGGGGTGGAGGCCGGAGAACATGTGGTAGGTCTCGTTCCTCAGCTTGGACACGGTGCGGCGGGGGCCGGGCACATTTATTCCCGGGTCGGACGACTCGATGCTCTGATAGCTGATCTGGAAAGAGCAGAGCTCGGTTCAGCGCTGGTGACAGCACGCCAGCGTGAACAACAGCTGGACCAGGTGGGGGTCAGATCAAAGCATCGGTCTTTAGCCCGTTATCGTAGGGGGTCCCAGTAGAGGCGTTGGGTCGGAGCAGATCCGTGTCTTCCCGACACCTCTGGACGTTCCCAAATATGACTCTCCGACTTCGGTGTATTTACGAGCCAACCCAGAAGATCTCATTTAGATGGTGTTTTATTTAAAGGCTCTCTCAAGAGAAACGCCTCTCAATTAATCTTCAGCCCGCTGTAAAAAGATGTCGTCTCGCGGCGCCCGTCTAATAAATCTTGCTCCGGAGCGAGCCGCCGATAATCAGGCTCGGGAACGCCGCGGTGCCGCTGGCCTGATTCCGCGCAGGCGGCTGGTGAGGCGAGCAGAAGAGGAGGTGTTTATGAGGGCCGGCGCGGCCGGGAGAGGCGTCGGCGAGGAGCCGCGGTCGGACCCTCGGACCTGAAGGTCAGGTGGCGAGCGGCGGGTACTCGAGGCTATTTCAGGAACAGCGCAGAACCCAGAGGTCCCAGGTTGACGCAGGTCTTCGGTGATTAAACTGGACCGTTAAGGCCAACCCCCCCCCACCGGGGGGCTCTCTGGGGTAATTAGAGACATCGTCCCCTCTCTAATTACAGCCCAGACTGTCCGTGGCCTCATTAGCATACCGCCGCTCAAACCTGTGGATAAGCGGCCCCTCCCACTCGTGGCCCCTGTGGGAGAACCGTGTGAGAGCGGGGGGTGAAAGCAACCCTGGGGGGGGCCGTGGCATCGCTCGCCTGGAGTTGAGGGTCTGTGGAAGGATGTACCTCGTACTGAGTGATGAGCCCGTTCGGCTCCACTGGCTCCTCCCACTTCAGGAAGATCATGTCATCGAGCGGCGTGAAGGTCAGAGATTCCGGAGCGATTCCTCCAGGAACTACAGCGGAGAGAGAGAGAGGTGGGGGGGGGGGGGGGCAGAGACAGGGGCAGAGAAACAAACTGAGAAATACTGCTTCTGATCTGAAGGTAATGGACTTGTGGGGGGGGCTGACAGTGAGGAACAAGGCCGGAGGGTGAAGGGTGGTCAGGGTTAAGAGTGGCTCCTCTGCAGCCCTCAGGATGGAAGAGGATTAGAGTCCCTCCCATCTGATACAGGAGCACTTTCCTCCACACCTCTGCACTACCCGCGTACTCAGAGTAGTCCTCGGGTAATCAGAGTACTCCCCAGGTAATTAGAGTAGTCCTCCAGTACTCAGAGTACTCCCCAGGTACTCAGAGTACTCCTCGGGTAATCAGAGTACTCCCCAGGTACTCCGATAATACCTCTGGTACTCAGAGTACTCCCCAGGTACTCAGAGTAGTCCTCGGGTACTCAGAGTACTCCCCAGGTAATTAGAGTAGTCCTCAGGTAATCAGAGTACTCCCCAGGTACTCAGAGGAGTCCTCGGGTAATCAGAGTACTCCCCGGGTACTCAGAGTTGTCCTCAGGTACTCCCCTGCAGTCCTCGGGTACCCAGAGTAGTACTCAGGTACAATAATGTACTCAGGGTACTTGTTGGGTATTCAAGGTACTCCTCAGAGATTCAAACTTCTCTTTAGGCACCCAGAGTACTCCTCAGTTACTCAGGTACTCCTTGGGTACTCAGGGTACTACTCAGATATTCAGAGTACTCCTCAGGTACCCCACATCCAGGAGTCAGTACAGGACTTCCTGAGTTGTGGCGATTTCCTCTAATCTGAGGGAAACACCAGGTTGCTCCGGGGATCCAGGATTTTCCACCAAAACCTGGAAGAGGTCACGCTGAGCCAGCAGCTCCGACCCGGAACATCAGGACACATCTGGTCCAGCACCTCCACAGCTGGAGGACATTCAGGGGCTTAAACGGTGGGAGTGGACCTTCTACGGGAATACAAACACGGATCTGGAGATCTGAAGGAGCGCGCTCCCATCAGGAAGAGACGATGAAAACTGGATCCTCCAGTTCATTTGAGGAAACGGGAAGTTTGGGCGCAGCAGACAGACGGATCCCGCCTCAGAACCCGGAGCGTAGATGTGAAAACACGGCCCTCGCGGCGGCTCTGAAGCTCAGAGGCGCGGCGATGAAGATGATGAAGATGAGAGGCTGAGAGACGCCGCCGCGGTTTTCTCTCTTTACCGCCGCCTGGATGACAGCTTATCACATCTCCTCTGGAAAATGTCAGCGGGAAATGAAAGCGCCGGCTTCTCCCGGGGGAACCGGGAGACTCTTCCAGCCTTTCAATTTACTGTTAAACAAGCAAAACCACGCGTTTAAAAATAGAACGAGATGTTGAAGAACGCCACGATAACGAGGCGGAGTCAGCCGCCGCCGCTTAATTAAGTCGGGGCCGGAGCTGCCCGTCACTCCGGAGCGGCTGGACGAGGACGCAGCGCAAACACCGGACCCGGCGTCGGGAAAAACGAAGAGCCATTCCGCCTCAGGAATGACAGGAGCCAATTAACCCCGCGGTGACGGCCCACTTCCCGCCGGTCATTGACTTTGATAGAGAACCGAGGGACGGGTCTCTTGGAAGTTTAGGAGATTCCCGGCGGAGAGGTTAGCTCCCACTTTGATTTCTGGGCAAGCCCGAGGACTCGAGGATGAGCCGAGAAACTCGGAAAACGGGGGCAAGGCGGGAGCGGAGGAGCGGATGCAAAACGAGGGTGGGAATAGGCAAACCTCCAGCACCCGGAATGTCAGAGCAGACCCATTGATGTTCCTTTATTTCGGCATTGGCGTAGCGGCGGGCTATGCTAAAGGAATTTTAAAAAAGAGGAATTTAAGGAGGGGGGGGGGGGGTTTTCCAAACGACTCACTGTCCTCCTCCGTCTGGAACGTCACCTCCCGGCTCTCCTTCTTCCCTTCCGGGTTGGACAGCGCCAGCCGGACGTGGACCGAGTGGAACGGCGGGAGGTCCCTCAGGGTGAAGCGGGAGGTGTTGCGGTCCACGGAAAGGCACTCCCGGACGGTGGCGTTGTTCCCGCCGCTCCCGCCCGTGGGCATGGAGTAGCGGTAGCAGAGCGACAGCGTGTAGGTGTGGCAGCGGGTCAGGTTGTATCCCAGCGGCTCCCACTGGAGCGTCAGCTGCCGCGGCTGGATGTCGGACGCCGTCAGGCCGCGCAGCGCTCGCATGGGCTCTGGAAGAAACGGAAAAACAGGCGGGAAAACTCAGACGCGGTCCCGGAACGTCGTCTAAAGCGGTGGTAAACCTTCACGTGGGGAGAGGGAGCAGCTTTCCACGCGTGAAAAGGTGAGGGGGGGGTCACGTTTGTTTGACGGCTAAGCTCCGAAAGGACGGAAATCGGACAAAAGGCGGACAGATTTCCGAGCTTCCGGCTTCTCCTCCGGTTGCAGCTCTGCAGTAGAGCTGATCCTGATGGATCCGGACACGCGAGAGCTGTGACTGCACATCTGTCCCTGTCCTCCGGCGTCCAGCTGAGACCCAAGGATCACCGGGAAAAGGCCAAACAACTTCACCCTGAAAAAGCCTTGAAACTTCCTTCAACCTCGAGCACCCTGGAACCAGTCCGGAACTGCCTGGAACACCCTGGAACCAGTCCGGAACTGCCTGGAACTGCCTGGAATAACCCGAAAGCTGCCTGGAGCCAGTCTGGAACTGCCTGGAACACCCTGGAATAACCTGAAACCTGCCTGGAACACCCTGGAACCAGTCTGGAACTGCCTGGAACAACCTGGAAGCACCCTGGGAGGGAAACTTCTCCAGGAAGGAGAAGTTTCAGGAAGGAGCTGTCGGTGCTGAAACTTCACAGAGACGAGCGAAGGCGGCGAAGTTCTAATTAGGACCATCTGAGGTCTGGAGTCGATCGATGCGATCGTTGGCCGACGCGGTTTTAATGTCGATTCAGAGGCAGCACCTTGAACGTGTCAGAAACATCTGACGGGAACTGACAGAAACGTCTGAGTCCTTGAATATTCCCGGTGATCCTGAAGGCAGCACGGACCTGAGCAGGAAGGTTGTGTGGGGGGGGGGCAGTTCCATCAGACCCCCCCTCCCCGGCGGTCCTGCCCCGTGCTGACATCCAGCCTGATTAGCCTAATCAGAGGGATTAAACGCCCCCCCTTTCACTCTCAGAGTGAGCCGTCACTGAGGCCCCCCCCCGGGAGATCTGCTGGATTATGATGGACTAGGGTACTTAAAGAGGGACCACGGGGGGGTCGGGGGTCTATAGAGCATTAATTTAAATAACTGTAACATCAGAGTGGAGGTCAGTCATGTGACCCCCCCCGACCCCCCCCACCTCAGTGACAGGCTCCACTGGTCCACAACGCCGCTCTCTCCTCGCCAGGCAGACGCACGAGGAAGACAAATGCGAGAGGCCCGTCGCCGCCATCACCCCCCCCCCCCCCCCCCCCCCCCATCCCCCTTCCCCCCCTCCCCCGGGGCGGCGGCTCCCATCTGAGCGATGGGACCTGACAGCGTGTAGGCGAGTGACAGACACCGGCGGGAGCGATGGCGGCGCGCGGCAGGTGACGGCAGAGTCGGGCTCGACCCCCCCCCCCACCACTCCCCCCCCCACCCCGAAACGCGTTTAGCGTTTGTTTATACCCGAGGTAAACGCCGGAGTCACCTGACCCAACGGCACCAAGCGGCCCCTTTGTTCTCGTCTTCATCAAAGCAGCGCTCGCAAGGCTCCGCCCCCTTCTGGTCAGGTGGGTTTCCGGAGTCGACTAAACTCCAAATGTCAACGTGAGCCTTCAGATTTCAACGATAATTAGCACCATCGACATCGGGAAATCGATGTTTTTTTCCGCCGCCGCGGATCTTCTGACATTTACGATGTTCGACTGTCGTGTTCGGAGGCGTCTCTAACGATGGCGCTAACGAGGGGGTTGGGGGGGGGGCGTGGCTTCGGGGGTAGCGGCTCACCTGCGCACTTGGTCCTGCTGATGAGGGGGGGCCCGGGGGCCCCGGTGCCCCCGTCCCCGGGCCGGGTCAGCAGCACGCTGATGTGGTACTCGGTGTCGGGCTCCAGGTGCCACACCTTGTAGGTGAGCGAGCCCACGCCGTGCGTCTCGGTCCACATGGACTGGCTGGCCCGGTACTGGATCTCCCTCCGGATCACCGGGCCGTCGCCCACGATGGAGTTGGTGTTGAGCTGGATGATCAGGTAGGTGGGCCCGGCCCGCAGGAGCTGGGGGGGCGCGATGGGCGTCGGGGGCACTGCCGTGGCGCAGGAGGAGGGGGGGAAGAAAAAAACATTGAGTTCGCCCCCCCAGGCGGAACTGGATCGGGCGTCAGGCGCCTTTGTTTTCCCCCTTTCAGGCGCATCAAAGCATCAAAGGAGAAATCAAAGCGCTCCCGCAGCTGTTTACGCTTTTCCTTACAATAAATGTTATTATTGCTCAGCGAGAGCACCGAGTTATAAAACCTATAATCGCATTAAGGCGTGTGTTTGGGGGGGGTATGGGGGGTGAGGGGGTGAGGGGGGTGAGGAGGGGGTCTTTTCAATGGTGGAAATCTTCAATTTCCCCTCTAACGATGCTGAAGAGCTTATTTGCATGAATAATTGTATAAACGATTCCATCCTCCCTCGGGCTTGATTAATAACGTGACCCTCATTCAGCACACGGCGTGTGTGTGTGTGTGTGTGTGTGTGGGGGGGGTAGGGTTGGGGGGTCTTTTCAATAGCACCTGCTTTCACCACGTTTATGAGATGATTAATCGACAGGAGCCTCATGAAGTCTGAAATATCATCTGTATCACTGACGATTAGCCCCGCCCCCCCCCCGTATCACTCTGATGGCGCCTTCAGGTGTGAGCCCATCGGATGAGGGGGGGGCCAGGGCGGGGGGGTGTGGGGGGGGGCGCTTACCTCTCACAATGAGCTCCCCAAAGTTGGAGATGGCGGCTCCGCGGGGCGACAGGGTGACGCAGCGGTAAAGGTCCTGCTCGCCGCGCTGGGCCTCCACCTGGAAGGTCGCCATCAGGCGCTTGTGGCTCAGCCGGGCGAGGGCGGGGGCGTCCAGCAGCAGGCCGTTCCTCCTCTGGGGGGGCAGGGGGAGGACAGGGGGGAAATCACCCGTCAACACGGCGTCTTCACCTGAAGGCTACGGGGGGGGGCTGCATGGAGCGCGGAGATAAAGAATGTCAACGAGGGGGTCGGGGTGGTGGGGGGGGTCGACGAGGCCGCCGGTGACACGCGGGACGACGGGCTCGCCATGCTAATGAGCAGTGGGCACGCCGCGCGCTGGCTCGGGCAGTGGAACAGGAAGCTTGGCGTCCCGCGCTGCCGAGGCGGCGTTCCAGGTGCAGGCGAAGAAGCGGGTCATTATGCGAAGCGCCCCGCGGCCTCGGGGAGGATTCCGAGAGGATTCCGAGACGATCCGAGAGGGATTGACGGGAAGCAGGCCGCGCGGCCCGAAAACGCGAAGTCAAACGGCGCGACGGCGGTCTGGCGGCGAGCCCGGAGAAGAGCGGCGTCGGGGGCGACGGATCCGAGTTCGGAACAGTTTGGAGGCCGGGAAGAACAAAGGAAAGAACCTTTAGCTATTTCAGAAACGTGGGGGGGGGGGCGAGGGCGGGGCGGGGGCGAGGGGGGCTGAGGGATCGTCGATCCAGGCCTCCGGGAGGTCGAACGGCGAGGAGCGGCGCCCGTACAGGCGCCTTCAACGCTGTTGATCTTCAAAGACCTTCAGGAGGAAAACCCCCCTTCCGGCCCCCCCCCCATTCCGCCCCCCCACCACCGCTGTCCTTTCAAAGCACTTAGATGTTCCGGCTTCAAGGCCAGATGAGGAGCGGAGCGGCAGGAAATGGATTCACGGAGGCTAATATTACCTTTTACCCAAACCGGGAAAATTGACCTGTGGCGGCGTCGTGAGCGGAGCCACTTCAGGAGCGCCGGTAAACTAAAATGTCATCCGTTAAAGAGGCGGAAGCGGAGCCGCCCGCTTATCTCTGAAGCCTCAGACGAGCCGGAAAGACTCCGCAACCGCTTAACGCCTCGGAAAGGACAGCGGGAACGCCGGGAACGCCGGGAATCAGGATACGCAGAGACGCTGTGAAAGAGCGCGTGAAAGCCCCCGCCCCCCCCCGGGGACGGCTCTATCCCGCGCCCCTCTTCCTCCCTCGACTTCCGCCCGGACAGGCGCCCTCACCTCCAGCAGGAACGGCTCCGTCTCGGAAACCTTGCCCGTGGCGACGCACTGGAAGGAGGCGTTCTGGCCGGCGTTGACCTCCACGTCGCCCAGCCGGGAGAAGTGAGGCACCTTGTCTGAGGGGGGAGAAACCACACGCGTGAATCACGGAAGTCACAACTCCAGATGTTTCCTTCCCGCCTCCCGATTGCGCTTAGGCGTCATCCTCGGAACGCGCTCCTCGCCGTATCCAACAGCCATCTCGCTCCTAATCCTCTTACACTGGATTAGACGTGGCGGTAATCTGGGAATGTTTGTCCCGCTCTCTTGACACGTTAATTCTTCGCGCTGTCGGCTCTCCGGGATGTCCGTCCTCTCGAAGCAGATGGGAAAATATCCCGGCGTGACGCAGCCTGGGAAAATCTAAAGGGCCGGGTTTGATCTCGTCTGCCGCTCTGCCGCTGCTGGAGCTTCGCCTCTCCTGTTCTAGCTATTCCGTGAGGGTATTCGTTTTCCGAATGACGGGTCCTGGAACCGCGTTCGACAACGGGGCGACTCCTCGGGATGCTGAAGGCGAACGGGAGGACTGTTGACGGCGATAAACGATTAGCACGAAAACACACCGGCGCTCTTTGAGGCGGGCGTTTAATCTCCCGAAAGAGGATTTCCACACGCTCTAAATTAAATAAGCGAAGAATCGCAGCGGCTCCGTGGACACCGCCGGGAATGGGAAGACAACTTCCTGTCTGATCGACAGGAACAGGATGTGGGTGAGCTGTTCTGGTAATGCTGGCCTAAACTTTTCCCCTTGGTTTCCATGGTAACCAATTCTACTACGGGTTTGATCGGAAGGTGTGAACAACGTTTATTTAGGGGCGTGTGTGCTCGGCCCCGCCCCCCGTGGCCGTGCGTGGTACTGCACCTGCGTCATGCCATTATCCAATAAAAGAATCCACCTTGAGAACGTTCCCGATACCGTCGGCCTCGGCGACCAAAACACCGAAATGAGGTCTGAAGGACGGCGGCAAGGACTCAGCTCAATCTTCGCCGCAGCGATCCGATCGACAACGAGCGAGAAACGAGGGCGGAAGGAGCCCCCTCGTTTTCCGTGTTTGACCCGGTTCGATGCTGCCCTCCCCTCCGGGACGACCGCCGCGGCCCCCGCGGGGCTTCGAGGGGCCGTGGATAATATCGGCGAGAGGCGGGAGCGCTGATCAAAGGACAGCCGGCCGCCTTTTTCCTTCCCGGAACACGGCATTATCCCTAAAAGCACCCGGCCAATCACAGGAGGTAAATGTCAGCCGCTCCAGCGGGGATAAGTGCGGCGCTCCCGCTGAGCCGTTGTCGCCGTGACAATTTCCAGGCGCCCCCCCCCACACTCCCCCCTCCGTCTCACCCCGCCCTTTCCATTCCGGGACGGAACGCTTTGCCCCGGCGTGGTAAAGGTCGGCGGGACGGGTACTTACAGCAGGGGTAATTGAGCAGCACGATGTCGTCCAGGGCGATGTAGCCCTGACGCTCCTCGGAAACCGTCGCCTCGAAGATGACCTGAGGAGGAGAACGACTTCAGATTACAGCGACAAATTACGTGGGGGGGGCGGAGCCTCGGCGGTCCCAGAGCGGGGGGGCCGCGGCGGTAGCTTTGGCTGTGAAGGGGAAAAGTGGTAAAGTGGTTTGGGAAGAAGAAAAGGGAGCGTTGGGAAAGAAAACGGGACGACTTCGGAAAAAAGTTTTTCCCGAGGCGCCGTCGGCGATTAGGTCACATGCTGGGACCCGACAGCCAATCAGGAGCCCTTTAAGAGCAACAAAGCCTCCGCAGGTTGTCGAGTGGTAATTACCTCCGGCGAAGGAACGCTGGAGTTTTTGGAGCTGGAACTCGACTTTGATAAAACTGATGTGTGTGTGTGTGTGTGTGTGTGTGTGTGTGTGTGTGTGTGTGTGTGTGTGTGTTTTATGTCGATATATATGGGAATATTGCGCAAAGATATCTGTTCGTCGTGGATCAAGAGTTCGTTATCTCTCGCGTCTCGCCGTAATTCAGAGATCCTCGCAGAAACGCACTTTTTCGCTTAGAACGCGCGCGCGCGCGCAGATGTTGCGCGTCTGGTCGTGATGATACGGAGAAGCCGGCGGTTTCAGCCGCGCCGATATTGTTTGTCTGGATCGGCTCTGATAGCATCTTTAAAAATTGATGGGAGCGTTTCAACCTCAAACAAGCCGCCGCGGTGCGGAAAATCTATTTCTGCAAACAAAATCAAAGACGGATCCTCCGAATTCATCCAGTCCGAGGAAAAGCCGGCCCCTCCGGGACTCGCGGGCGAGGAGGTGGCTGTTTGCGTTCGCCGTATCGCTGCATCATCGCCGAATCATCGTCAGACAATGAGGGATTGTCGATCCAGGCCTCCGGACTCTGGACGCCTCGGTCGGAGCGCCGGAGGACTCCTGATGGAAGCAAAATCCATAGCGGCCCGGCGAGGGAGAACCGGCGAAATCAATCACTCCGAAAACGTCGCCAGGTAATTAATAAGTCCGGCATTTAATTTTCAGGAGAAAACGCCGAGCAGATTATTCGGGATGATGAAGTTCACCGGCGCTCTGCATCAATCCCCTTTAATAACGGACGAACCTCGCCGCTCCGTCAGCGACGCCAGCGGCATTGATCGGTATTGGCGACCCGGCAGCGACGGTCCGGGAATAACGGCGGATAAAACACGACGAGACGGAACGCCGACGCGGGAGCGTTAAAGATGGATTGAGGGGCGGAACGCTCTGGTGGAACTTAAACAAGTTTTACAAACTAAAACTCTTCGTCTTAGTTACTTTAGAGGAGTACTTCTCCTCAAAGGAGCGATTATTCCGGACTTCCTGGTCGGGATCGAGGCAAAGAAGAAGGTTCTGGGTTAGGATTACCTCGGTAAGGGGGTAGATTAAGTAAGATTAGAAGATAAAATAACTTTATAGGAGTTTGCTTTTCCATAAAAATCTCGATTTAATTTCCATCGTCGGCGGAGGGAACGCGGGGGAATGGAGGTTCTGACCTCCGGACCAAATGGAAATTACCAGCGATCAGGCAACCGGGAATGCTGGAAATCTAAAACCAGGTCTGTCCACCATGGAGCAGATAACGAAAACCTACCCCGGATGTATTCGGGATGCAGAAGCAGGAAGCTCTGACGTCACCAAGCGCAGACGCTAAACTCCGACTACCCCTCCGTGGATGTGGGGGCTCCCATTGATCCCGCCATCCTTTGATCTCATTAATGGCCTCTTGATTTATTGAGACGGGCCCGGAGCGCGCCGAGGTTACGGATGCGAACACCCAGGCGGTTCCCTCCGCGCCAAAGGTCGCGCGGAATTAAGGTCAATTGACTGCTCGATGGCGTGCCGCTCCCGCCCCCGGACCTTCAGCGGGGAGGCGGGAGCGGCGACAAAGAGCGCGCAAAAGGGTAAATTATCGGGCGTAATGAGGCGAGGCCGAGCGGAGAACAATGCGGGAATCAAAGGGAGACGTCGATTCCACTGCAGCGGGCAGGTAAATCGAGCGGTAAACACGGACACAAATCGAACGCGGCCGGTACGCTCCCGTCAGGCCGCCGGAATGTCGACGCGTTCTCAGTTTATTGACGATGGAGCCGGATTCAGATGGAAAACACCCCAACCGTTCACAGGTTGAGGCGGCGCGGTCGGCCACCAGGGGGCGCCTACAGCGAGTGAAGGGAGTTCAAAGGGATCAAAGGCCAAGTCCTAGAGCAGGGGTGTCGGAGTTCGGTCCTCAAGGGGCCGGGATCCAGCCGGGTTTTCCGATCTACCAGGTAGAAAGGTGGTAGATCCACCTGGTAGGTCGGAAAACCCGTCCGGATCCCGGCCCCTTGAGGACCGAACTCCGACACCGGTGTCCTAGAGGGTAACCCGACACTTCCGAGTCAAACGCGTTGGGATTGTGGGATTACTCCCAAGCGGGGGGGCGCTCACCTGGTACTCGCTGGGCCAGAAGGTGCTGACGGCCAGCTCCACCTGGTGCCACTGGCGGCCCTGCGAGCCGGAGACGTTCCACACGGCGCTGCCCCTGGGGCCGCCGTTGACGCGCACGTAGACCTGCAGGTCGCCGGGGCTGTGGCCGTCGCGGCTGTACAGGAAGTAGCTGAACTGGATGCAGTGGGTGTCGTTCTCGCTGAGCGGCAGCAGCAGCAGCTGAGCGCGCTGGCCCCCCAGGTGCTGCGACGAGTTGACCATCATGAAGGAACCTGCGGGCGGAGATCAAAGGTCGTTCACGGAGGGCGAAGGCGTCCGTCGCGCCCGCTTTGATGCGAACTTTCCCGCTTCCTTCAACGGCGGTCGTTATCGGAACGTCTGTGTGATCTGATGTTTGCCCCCCCCCCCTCGCCGCCGCCGCCGCCGCCGCCACCCCCGCTCTGAGGCTTTTGTTCTGCCTTTGATCCATCAGAGCGCCGCGGGGGCGGGGCTTGGTTTCGGACAATTGGCCGCGGCTGAGCGGGAGAAGCAGGCGCTCGCATCGGTGGCCCTCGGGGGGGGGGGGGGGGGTCCGTTTGTTAGCGCCGCCACGGTTTCGTTTTTTTTTCCCCCCGCCGCCTCAAAAGCGGCTGGACTCCGGTCTCCGTCGGGTGTGAGCGGGCTAATTGTACATGTGACCCCCCCGCCGCCAGGGCGCCCGGACGGACCGTGGGCAGCGCCGAGGCCGCGGATGAGCGAGGGCGCAATCAGGATCTGGCACGGCGCCATTAATCACGCTGACACGGTTATTAGGCCGTAATGGCAGCCGGGGGAACGCTTAAAGCAGAGAGATGGTCGAAATGGTCTCTCACACACACACACACACACACACACACACACACACACACACACACACACACACGCACGCACACACACACACACACACACGCACACGCGCTGCATGGCTGCATCCGTCTGAGCTTCCTTTAAAATCATCATTTCGGACCCGGAAGCGTCAACGTTCCATCACCATCCATCTCAGATCAGCTTCATCTTTGTTCTGCTTTGTTCTTTTATTCTTTGATCAAGAGCTCTTTAAGTCGGATCGGGTGGCGAAAGAGAGAGAGAGAGAGAGACCGCCGGACTCGTCCATGCGGCGGGTCCGGCACCGCTGCGGTGGCGCCCCTCGCCAGCTCCGGCAGCTGGTTAATCCGGCGTGGATCCGGAGCGGCATCAAGGCCGACATCAAAGCCGGTTCGGGCTCTGGGGGGCTCTGATGGGGCGGGGGGGGGGCAGGTCAGACCCACAGACGGGCTGAATATGAAGCCATTTGAAATGCATGTCACAGCACACACACACACACACACACACACACACACACACACACACACACACACACCGGGCTCCCGCCCCCCCCGCCCCCCTCGGCTCCATCTCTGGCCCAAAAGCACGGACGAGACGTCAAACTGCCAGAAATATCCAGCGATAAGCAGCAGCTGCCGTCCTCCGAGACCTCGGACAAACACCGCTGCTTTTCCTCTCACCTGGCAGGCTGTGGCGAGCCCCCCCCCCCCCCCACAACGCCCCCCTCCCCCACAACGCCCCCCCCTCACACTCATCCATGCCACCGCCACCTCTTTGATGCGGCGTTCTCGGGGGGGGGAGGGGGGGGTCTGCGGTGAAAATTGCTTTCCCTTCAGCTCTGAGTGCCTGAACGCCACATTGTTGGAGCGCCTGCCTCCGACCGTCCTCAGCGCGCCGCCGTCGGCGAGGCCTCGTCCCCGCCGCCGCCGCCGCCACGTCAACCACGACCGCTCCATCAGGATTTGGAGACGCTCCATTTGGCATGACGGAGCTAATTGAATTAAAACCGGAGTTTTTCGTGGATCTGATGGATGAAAATTCCCAGCGGAGGAGATATCCAGAGGTCAAAGGTCACCTTTTACGTCTCATTTACGAGTGAAATGACTGAAACGAAGCCTCGAGGGCTCCGTGGAGCGCCAGGGCGGGATTCTCTTCAGATCCGATCTCGATCAACTCGACGCGATCGATGTCGGAATTAGAAACCTTTCATCGAGATATTGTTGGCTCTGATAACCTTTCCTCAGCGTCCACACACACACACACACACACACACACACACACACACACACTCACACACACACACACACACACACACACACACACACACACACACACACACACACACACACACACACACACACACACTCACACTCACACACACACACACACACACACACACACACACACACACACACACACACTCACACACACACACACACAAACACAAAACACACACACACACACACAACACACACACACACACACACACACACACAAACACACACACACACACACACGTCTTAAAACATCCCGGTGATGAAAAATTCCCCGTGAATCCTAAAAGCCAATAACGCCCCCCCCCCCCAACCCGGCCAAGGACGAGGGAACATGTGGGAAGAGATTAGACGGCCTCCGTTCCCTGAATTCATATCGGAACGTCGGCCGGGTCGCCGTCCGTCCGTCCGTCCGTCCGCTTTTATCTCCCTCTCGCCGAGAATGAATGGACTCGATGTGGAAAGGCGTGGAAGCGCCAAGAGGGAGGGGAGCGGGAAAACGATGTTTTATCTTCGCAACGGTCTCCGTCAAGGTACAGCGGCCTCCAGCGCATACACCTGACACACAAATACACACACACACACACACACCTGACACACAAATACACACAAACACACACACACCTGACACACAAATACACCCACACAGCTGACACAAACACACACAAACACACACCTGACACACAAATACACGCACACAGCTGACACAAACACACACAAACACACACCTGACACACAAACACACACAAACACACACACACCTGACACACAAATACACGCACACAGCTGACACAAACACACACAAACACACACCTGACACACAAACACACACAACACACACCTGACACATAAATACACACAAACACACACCTGACACACAAACACACACAAACAGACACCTGACAGACACACAAGACACACCTGACACCCAAATACACAACTGACACACAAACACACATTTGTCAGACTCAGACGCACAAACACACACCTGACAAACACACACCTAACAATCAAACACACCTGACGCACAAACACACACTTGTCAGACGCACAAACACACACCTGACGCACAAACACACACCTACAGGAAAAACAGCTGTAATCAAATTCTTACCACACTTTAACTTCTTATGACACTTTAGCCAACTGCCCCCGCCCTCAACCCCATTAGCCACGCCCCTGTCTCACTAACCCCGCCCCCACCCCCATTAGCCCCGCCTCTACCTCAACTATCCCCGCCCCCACTTCGTTAGTACGTCCCCCGCCTCATCGGTGCTCCTCCATGGAGATGGTGTGCAGGTCTGGACCGCCCACCCCCCCTGCCCTCGCCCCCCCCGCCCTTGTCCCCCCCCTTCGCCCCCCCGCCCTTGTCCCCCCCAGGCAGAAGGTCGTCCCACGTTTCCCATTTTCTCTTCCGGAGCCTCGTTTGCTTCCAGCCCTTTATTACTTTCTGCTTCTCGGTATCGTAACCCGGAGCCGCGCTGACGGAGCTGACGCGTGCAGTCAGGAGTGTGTGTGTGTGTGTGTGTGTGTGTGTGTGTGTGTGTGTGTGTGTGTGTGTGTGTGTGTGTGTGTGTGTGTGTGTGTGTGTGTGTGTGTGTGTGCGTGAAGGTCGGGTTTGCAAGATAAGTGTTTAATTCGGAACGCTCTTTTCATTCCCGTTTCCAGTCAGCTTGTCCCAACTTTTGAGGCGACTTTTCCTCCACATTGACTCTAAACTCTCGACAAACGCCGCCAACGGGGGCGGGGGGTGGGGGGTGGGGGGGTTGACACGGGCCCAGATGAGCCCACGTCCCGTCGCTCAGATTCCGACCCGGAGCCCGAACGCTGGAATCAGAGTCCGGGCTCCGGGGATCGATAGCGCATTAGCAGCAGCGGCGTGGGGGCAACCTGACTTTCTGCTGCAATCTTGATGTAGCGGCAGCTTCGGCCTGCGGCGCCTGCGCCCCCCCCCCCCCTCCCCCCCCCCCACCTCCTCACCCCCCCACAACGATCTATTCTGCGTCTCATCTCGCCCTCTCGCCCCGGGTCTCCGCTCATCCCGGCCCCGCTCCTCCGAGCTCGGCTCATTTAAAAGGGAATGTCATTTCCCGGGACCCGCCAGCTCCCTCCGCTCTCCTTCAGGGGGGGTGTTACAGACCGACCCCCCCTGACCCCCCCGACCCCCCCCGTTCCACCTCTCAGGTGAAACTCACAAATCTGTATTTGAAAACGGTCTTTGATGGTTCCTATT
>CAJVRN010000087.1:6912500-7170000 GCA_911728415.1 Lagocephalus sceleratus | reverse complement strand
AGAGAGAAAGGGGAGGAGGTGGGGAGAGGAGGGGGGGGGGGGGTAAGAGAGAGAAAGGGGAGGAGGTAGAGAGGGGGGTGGAGAGAGAAAGGGGAGGAGGTGGGGGGGTAAGAGAGAGAAAGGGGAGGAGGTGGGGGGGTAAGAGAGAGAGAGAGGGAGAGAGAGTGGGGGTAGAGAGAGAGGGATAGAGGTAGAGGGAGTGAGAAAGGTAGAGAGAGGGGGAAAGAAAGTGGGGGGGTGAGTGTGAGAGAGAGGGGGAAGGGGAGAGACGGGGGAGAGAGAAAGAATGGAGAGAGTTAGAGAGAGAGAGAGAGAGAAGGGAGGGGGAAAGGAAGGGGGAGAGTAAGAGAGAGAGGGGAAGAAGAAAGAAGGGGTGAGACAGAAGGAGAAAGAGAGTGGGAGAGAAAGAGAGGGGGTAGAGAGAGAGGGATAGAGGTAGAGAGAGTGAGAGAGGTAGAGGGAGGGGGGAGAGGTAGAGGGGGGAGTGAGAGAGAGAGGGGGAAAGGGAGAGAGAGGGGGAGAGAGAGAGAAGGGAGAGGGGGGAGCCACAAACACTCCTCAGTAGAACAAGAGAAGAAGAACTTAATTACGTCGTGGTGAAGTCGAACGGGCGACCGCGGCGGCGGGCGAACGCCTGCGCGGTCCGATAACCCCCCCCGTGTCGCCTGTGTGTCGACCGCAACTGTAATCTGCACCTCTGAGGGAAAAGATGGACGCCGCCGCCGCCGCCGCCAACAACAACGACCTGCTGGAGGAGGGCGCCACGGCAACAAGGGGGGGGGGGCAGAGTTCCTATTTTAACGATAATTAGGGTCTTTAGTTCCGAAATCCACGATGATCGATTTCTCCACCTCTTTTTCACTAAAAAGTCGCAGAATGAAAAACGACGGGTCGAATCGGTCCTCGATAAAAACGTTGCGAACGCCCGAGTATCGGCGGCACGACCGCGGCGGAGCCCTCGAGTAGCGGAGGGCAGCGTAAACGAGCTTCGCCGTGATCGCAACGTGACCGACGCGACCTCGAGTAACGGAGTAAAAACGAGCGTAGCGCGGTCCAAAACGTCGGCGCCTCTTCCGCCCCCTGGTGGCGGCTCGTGGTACTGGCGTCCTCTGTCGCCCCCTGGCGGCGGTGTCTGGTACCGACGCCCCCTCCATGTCTCCCTTCTGCGCCGTCGACAGGAAACCTTTTCGCTGATATTTTTAAAAAGTCGTAGCTGTCCCGGCTTATCAGGGATTAAAAATGTTCCTTCCTTTTTTAACCGTCAATCAAAATCAGAACAAACAGGGTGGTCAGCTAATTAGAACCCGCTCACATCAAATAAATTACGCTCAATTTTCCCTCAGATTCCGGTTTCCTCCCGCAGGTTTTTTTTTTTTTTTTTTTTTTTTAAACATCACTTCTGGTGAATTATTGAAGCGGTCATTAGTCTCCAGAGCGCCGTCCTTCCTCGCCGGGCTCCAGGCTCTCATTACTCCATCAGTTATCAGCCTATTATATGCAAATGACTCATCCCAACTCTGGAACCTGTAATATAAAATATATCAATTACTCTGACGGCGAGACAAAGACGCAGCGAGGGGATATGGAAATATTTCCTAAAGATAGAACGGCGGCACCTGGGGGGGGGGGTGAGGAAGAAATAGTCTTCAAAAGTGCTAAAAGGGAGGGAAGAGGAGTTGGAGAGGCTTTGATGTGGAATTATTTTGAGCTATTTATCTTAAATTAAGTATTAATGTGTCAATATTAAATCACCATTAAGTATTAACAGGAAGGTTTAAAACGCCGATTTAGAGATGAGCTCCTAAACCTGATATACGAACCCCCCCCCCCAGACGCACGACTTCGACGCACCATCGCCCAGTTTGTTCCTGGAAGACCTTAAAATAACTTTCAACTTCCCGCCGGGACCGGAACGCTTCCTGCAGCGCTCCTAAAAATTTCAGCGATAGCAGCATCACGGGGGGGGGGGCGGTTGAAAACGCGGGGAGGCGACGCCGAACAGTCGATCTACTCGGCTCTGATGTTCTAAAGTATCGGAAAATTTTCGGATTAACGGATTTTTAGCAATCGGGAAAAAAAGTCTTTATTTTATAAATAATTCATGAAATAAATGTAAAACTTAATTCTCTTCCCGGTGATCCGGAACGAGCCGTGAAAAGAGATGAGGTTCAGCGTTTCTCGGAAGGAAAAACTACTGGATAGCGCCAGACACCTGAGCGGGAAAACGATCCTCTTCCCACTCCAACCGCTCCTTTTCTTCTGTTTTTCCCTTCAAAGACATGAAAGAAATCCGTCCTTTGGTGTGATTAAAGACGCTAGGAAGACAATAGCCAATCAGGCGGAGAGTCTCAACGACCCATCATCATCATCCCCTCCGGAGCGCTCGCCACTGATTAGAGACAAACGGGGCTATTTTTCTAAGAGCCACGCCTTCCCTGGGACAACCCGGGATCTTCTCCGTAAAGCTTCTTTCCCGATAGTCGGATCCTGGAAGGTCATGGTCGGAGTCAAGACAGCGCCGTGGACCGCCGTGAACTTGGAAGCAAAAACGGAAACCGTGATTTACAAAGTGTCCTTGAACGCCCCCCCCCCCCGGGTGTTGGGATCGACTGAATGTTCCCAGATTCCCAATCCCATCCAGCTCCAGCGAATCCCCCTCCTGGACAAATCGAGTCAGGCGCTCGCCAACAGTCGTCCAATCAGACCATTAACGGTGTATCTGAATTCCCAAGTCCGGCATCAAAGGGCGGCGGGGATCGAGCTCTGGTTGAGCCGTAGCGATTCCCGTCGTTGGTATTCCAAGCAGCCGGAGCGCACGGATCGATGTTATCGAGCCGCTGCTGCCCAATAAACCAAGCTGTTGTCTCAATCGTCCGTCTCTTTAGCGTCTCTGAAGCTCCTGGAAAAACCCGAGGCGTTCCGCACGGAGCCCCGCTGACCTTCCACGCCGGTCCCGACTCCGGAGGGTCGCGCGGGGTGAAACCCCCTCGGCGCGCCGCTCCCGCCGCGAGCTGTGTTTTCGTTCGAGCGAAAGCGATGCGTTCACTTTCAGCCTGACAGCAAATCGATGGGAGATTCCTGAGCTGCATATGGAAACACGGAGACCGTCCTGCTGCTTCCGGCCTCTCCGGGTTTAAAGATCCCGCTACCTTCGTGTACGACAGCTGGAAATAACGAGACGATCCGACGCTGCTCTGATCCAACACCCCACCCCCCCCTTGCCGTGACCCCCCCCCAGAGAGGAGCTCGGAACAACGGCGAAGCTTCAGGGGAGGAACGCCGGAGCGTCGGCCCGTTCCCGCCCGGATCCGACCTTCCCTAATGGGCGAGGAGAACGCGAACGCCTCCGCCGCCTGATCGGTGACCGGCACTCGACTCCAGAGAGATCCTCGACGGGCTCCGCCCCCTCCGGGGGGGGGGGGGGGGGGCGCGCCTGGAGCGACAGAGCGAGAGCCGGATCAGTGGGAATAAATGATGAAGCTCCCTGAGCCTCCGGGCATCACAACCGATTCCTCCGAAGACGAGGAGAACGTTCCTCGCACGGGCCTTCGCCGGGTATCTCCGAACCAGGCAAGCGGGACGGAGGGGGCGGGGCTCCAAGCGGGGGGGGCAAAGACGAGCCAAACACATCCGGACACGGTCGTTTGGAAAGTCGTGAACGGAAGAGCGTCGATGACAGTTGACCTTCGGCGATACCAACGACCGTCTTTGGGGGGGGGCTTCTAGCAGCACTACGGGTTAACTTGACTCTCGTGGATGGGGGGGGTTCTGGGGGGGGGGCTTCTAACAGCACTACGGGTTAACTCTCGTGGATGGGGGGGGTTCTGGGGGGGGGGGCCTCTCAGGTGAGGCTTCACAGGTGAGGAGCCCAGATAAAGCTTCAGGAAGGATTCCTGTTGCATTTGAATCCAAACGCGTCTCTTCCCTCCTCAGTCAGGTGATCCATTACACCCCCCTACCCCCCCACCCCCCCCCCCCCTCCCTCACACCCCCCGTGACGAAAAAAGCATTTTATTTGCCAAATGACTCAACACAAGGTGATAAAACTTGCAGCGCCCTGAAGGCGACAGATCAACAGCCCCAGCGTGAACACAGATGTGTTTCCCCCCCCTCCCCCCCCTCACCCCCCCTCACCCCCCAGTTTAGAGCTCATAAATCAGGGGTGTCGAGGGGGGGGGGGGGCTCAATCGGAAGCACAGCCTGCTCCGATCCGTTTGACGGCGAAGACGCGGCAGCCCCCCCTCCCCTCCCTCGGGGGCAGGCGCCCCCCGGAGCCCCCGGAACGTCCGGAGCGTTAATGGGAGCGACGCGAGGTCGGATGAGGCGTGATTAGCCTGTCAGACCCCGCAGACGTGACGAGGTTTCACAGCCGCAAACATTCCGCATCCGGAATTCACCTCCGATCACCCGGATGACGGCCGGACACGCGCTTTTCCTGAACGCAGCTCGAATGCTTAAGAGGCGCCCGGCGGCCAACCTGGGAACTCCAGGCGGCGTTCCCAGGTTGGAAGCAAACGATACGGTTTTGGCTTAAAACCAGGAAAACGGAGATCGGGCTTCCGTACCTCGGAGCAGGTCGGGGGTGGGGTGGGGCCAGGTGTAGGTCCGGATCAGCTGCCAGTCGAAGTCGTCGTCCTGGCCCTGCCGGTAGTCGCAGAAGCCGGGGTCGGAATCCTGGTCAAAGGTGCATCCGGCTGCGGAGAGGAGAGAGCGTTAGGCGGGCGGGAATGTCGGGAAGCAGCCAACCCACAGCTAATAGCCCCCCGCCATTAGCCCCCCCCCCCCACCCCCCCGGTGTGAAAACGAGCCAGGTGATGCGCGACCGCGGCGAGGCTCTTAGCCGCGACCTTGGGCGACCTCCGAGGGCTCCGCTCGCCATCACGGCACAATGGGAACGCTTTTAGCGAAAAACCTGTCAGAGGGTAGACGGGGAAGCGCTCTCGCTCCCCGAACACAAAAGGGCGCCTGGAACGGGGGGGGGGTTCGGCCCCCGGCTCCAGGAAAAAAAACCTTATTACAGGAACGCTAAATCAATGTTGGGATTAGGCCACACCCCTTTAACCACCGGTGTTTTGGAGAAATTCTGGAATTTCCTGCTGACAAACACCACCTCAACACACACACACACACACACACACACACACGCACACACACACGTCGAGCGTTTCCGGGTGCGTAAGCAGATCGCGGCGTTAATTGCCTCCTGTTTCGAGGGGCTGCTCGCCGCGCCTGGTTGCGCGGAGGCCGGGCGGTGGAGCGGCGCCTACGGCGGGGGTCTGGCTTTGACGGGAATGGGGGGGGGGGGGGGGTTCCGGGAGGAAATGTCACCATCAGACACGTTCCACTGATTCCCCTCATTAAGACTCATCGCCTAACTTTTAGCATGTGACCCCCCCCCACACCTCCCCCGGGGGGGCGGAGCCGTGTAATTAGAACGCCTGCATGCGTTCCGTTGACGTGCGTTCCCGTTTTCCCGATGCCTCTGAATCACGGCCTGTCAGCATCGCGCTCCCGAGCTCGGAGTCTCCATCCCGGACGTGAGGCAGAAGCGCTAATTGGCTGCGAGAGGCGGCGGCGTTCCCGCTACAACGGCGACGAGAGGCCGCTCGTTCTGAATTCCGCCTCATCTTCCGACGTCTCCGCTCGGAGATCATCGGCATCGGATTCCAAACGAGCCTAATTCTAAGCAAGGCTGCTGATCGCGGTAATCCTCCCGGGAATATCGGATTCCAGCAGACAGGCCGAGGAGCTCATTAACGATGATTTCACCTTCTAGAGGGATTCCCGACACTTCCGGTCTGCGTTTTTTAAAACGATTTCGTGGGATGAGCGGTTGGGAAGCTCCGGCCTCCCACTGCTCCCAGTTTCTACGGGAATATACACGCGCCTACATCCAGCCGGAGGGAAGAGGGACTATTTACTGTGGTGGAATAACACCAGGACTTCAACAGCAGGTGGGGGAGGGAGGCGTGTTTCCGGTGTCAAGCTGGAGGGAAAGATCAATGACCAAAGGAAAAGATCAAAGGAAGACAGACGAGAGGAGCTCCGGAGTCCTCGTATCCGCTCCGTCGCCGCCTGAGTGGGACCTCCGAGAGTCTGAGAGGCTGTCTGGCTCGAGTGTGACGGGCGTAGGTGAGGCCGCGGCGAGCCGAGCGGCGGCGTTCTTCGGCGGGGGCCGGCGCCGCCTGGCGTCCGCCGGCGTTCCCGTTTGTGTGTTAGACAGGAAGGAGGATCATAACTCACACAAAAGTGGCTCCCAGGCAGCCAGGAGAGGCCCCGGGGGGAGATTAATGGGACCGGCGGTGATGGAGCCCCGGCAGGGCCGTCCCATCCACAACCTACGCCCCCCCCCACTCCCCCCCACTCCCCCCAAACCCCCCCTCCCCCCAACTGATAGCCTGAGAGGTGTACACATCATAAATGTGCAGCAGAAGAGAGAGAGGGACAAACAAGGATGATCTGGAGAGGCAGGAATAAAGGGGTGAGGAGGGGGGAGTGAAGGGGTGAGGGTGGTGAGGGGGTGATGAGGATGGTGAGGAGGGTAAGGGGGTGAGGAGGGTGAAGGTGGTGAGGGTGTGAGATGGATGAGGATGGTAAGGCTGTAAAAATGGTGAGGATGATGAGGGGGTGAGGATGATGAGGGGGTGAGGATGGTGAGGGGGTGAGGATGGTGAGGGGGTGAGGATGGTGAGGGGGTGAGGATGGTGAGGGGGTGAGGATGATGAGGGGGTGAGGATGGTGAGGGGGTGAGGATGATGAGGGGGTGAGGATGGTGAGGGGGTGAGGATGGTGAGGGGGTGAGGATGGTGAAGGGGTGAGGGGAGGGACACCAACCAGAGACGGACGCAGGGATTGTGCGCCCAGTACAACAGATCAAAGAGATCAAAGCAGGCAGCCCAGTATGAGCAGTTTAAAGATTAAAGAGGTTTTGGAGGAGGCGGGGCCTGGGCGTCGCCCCCCCCCCTGCTGGCGGGGCAGAGTAACGCCCACATTACTCAGCGCTCGCTCCACTTCCTCCTCGACCCCCGCCATGAATATTGACGCCACTTCGTGCGTCCGCGGCACGAACCTCGCTGGCGGCGGCGAGCGCGGCTCCGCTCATTATCCCCGCCGTTATAGTCAATTCCCAGAAAACCACCTGACGTTGTGTAACCAGCAGACGCTCGTTTAATCACCGCCGCCGCTCCACGGGGACGCCGCCACCACCGCCGCCGCCACCGCCGCCACCGCCGCCGCCACCGCGCCTCCTCGTGTTTGCTCGGAGATTAAGCGCCGCCGCGATTTGCATTTGAGCGAACGCAGGCAATGCATCAGGGCTGACAAGTTTACTTACCGAGGCTGGGTGGCGTGTGTGTGTGGGGGGGGGTGTGTCTGGGGCGTGTGTGTGTCTGGGGTGTGTGTGTGTCTGGGGTGTGTGTGTGTCTGGGGTGTGTGTGTGTCTGGGGCGTGTGTGGGGGGGTTCAGAGTCAGGACGGCGAAGGCGGCGAGCCTGATTATTTATGATGCGGGGTCGATGATACCGCCACAGCTCCAGCCCGAGCTGGAGGACGCGTCCACACCCGTGACCCCTTCGCACCTTCGGCGGATCGATTCCCACCCTCCTCGTGTGTCCCCCCCCCGCCCACAGATGGAGGGGAGCGGGAGCCGGAGTGCTGCTGAGGTGAGCGGAGGTCCCTGATTGGCTGATACGAGCTGCCCCCGCTAACGCCGAGATCTGTGCTGATAGGGGCGGGGCCAGAGATAAACCCCGCCCCTTTATCTGCAGACACCCCCCCCGGATCTGAGGCCTGCTAATGCGGCTCTCCTCCACGTGAGGAGGAACATCAGCCCGGGAACGTTCGCCTCGTCACCCATGAAAGTTTCATCGGGAGCGCCGGAGGAGACGCTCGTCCTCTCGTGCGGAACGCCGAACAGCCGCCGCCACGTCTCCTCCGCCTGGAAGACGCAAACGGCGCGTGGGCGATGTCCCTTCTTCGCCTCCTTCTCGAGGTCCTCCCGACGGATCCGTGGCAGGTCTTCCGGAAATCTGGAATATTTGAGCCCTATCTACCTCAAATCCGAGGTGCATTAATTCACGCGCGTCGCCACGGTTACCGGTCAGCTCGGGCTCCCGTTCCCGGACGGTTAGACGGTGAAAACGCCCTCTTGGGAAGGAGGAGGCGGCCGATCCCGGCGGTTATTCGGGGGCATCCATAATACATCCGAGGTGGTCGCTCGCAGGGCCGCAGCATTCCGGATGCATTTATGCACTTTTGTTATTTTTTTTCCATTCGGATGAGCTGGATGCAAAAAGTCGGAAGAGGAGAAGGAAGACCAAAATAAGATGTGGCGATCCGGATGTCCACGTCCCCCCCCGGGGCCCCCCGGGGCCCCCGAAGACCTCCCTGTGGCTCTGCACCAGGTCCCTCTGAGGAGCGCATCCATCAGCGTTCCGTTCTGATCTCGAGCCTGTGCTACGGATGGTCTCCTTGGCAACAGCGATGATTCCAAAACATCATCAATCACCGCGAGAATTTTAAAGTTGTTGGAACGGGATGAGATCCCGACGTGAGACCGTTAGACCGGATTTGAACCCACAACCATCCATCGCCCCCCCCTCCTCCCACAGCTAAAGCATCTCGGCTCATATCCGATCCGAACGGGAACGCCACGGCTACTGGGGCATTCCGGAACAGCCGCCGTCGCCGCGGCAACATGAGAGGTCCGGCCCCGAGAGAGCCCAGCGCTCCTCGCCTCGGCTTAATTACAGCTCCAGCCTCCCCTCTGGGGAGCAGTGGGGGGGGGTTTGATCCAGACACCCCGCGGAACGCTCCATCATTCCGGCCCCCCTCCTCTCTCTCCACCACTGTTTTACTCGAGCGAGCGGCGAAAGGCGCCATTGTGCGGCGAGAGGCTTTGCATCCCATTACAGGCGGCGCTGCTTTAACACACGTACAGTTAAATGAGCACTTGTAATAAGAGGCTTATCCGAGAGCGCGGCCCATTATTCCGATTAAAAACACGCCGACAAACGTCCAAGATGCCTCATAATTGCCCTTCAAACTTTCCGACTTAATTGCAGCAGACGGGGAAATAATGGCAGCTTTTATTTAGAGCAACTCCAATTTCACTGAAGGAAGTATCGGAGGAGGGGAGGCATTAGAGGAGCTCCTCCACAAAGCCGGAGCAGCGGATTTCCGGTCGCGGACGACGTCTGGAATGACGCGAATATCCAAGCGCCACTGAAGGGCCGGGTTAAAGCTCATCCGAAGAGGAGGAACGCACCGGAAGTGGTAGAACAGGTGGGGAGTGCCGACCCGTGCTTCCCGAAATCACCGTCCCCGATCCAGAACGCCGGTTCCCGGAGTTTGCTTTACTCCCCCCGGGGAAGGGGGGGTCTGACCAAACTTTGGCCCAATTAGTCTCGATCTTTGACCTTTCCTGCATTTCTCCTTTTCCCAACCAGGTTTTCCGGCTCGCTGAGGTCAAAGGTAACTGCCGTTGGTCTGCCTCAGGCCTCTTGGGCATCTACTGTTTGCGGAGGAGGCGGAGCCTCACGGCGGCTCTCCGTCGTCTTCGGTAAGGAACGACGGGAGCACGAGGACTAGAACAGCTGACCCGCTCCCGGCCGGAACGATCAGAGAGGCGCTTCCAGCCGGGGATGTTAACGCTCTAGAGGGAAAGCTCCGCCTCATCGTCAGATTTTTTTTTTTTAACATGATTGGAGTCGGCATGTCGAGAGAAATCCAGATGGTGAAGCTAAAGGAAGGAAGGTGGGCTCGGAGTTGGAGGTCATTCCTGGTCCACGGACCAACTCAGGTCAGACGAAGCCACAGCGATCCGAATCCTCCGGGATTAGCTGACGCGGAGAAAAAAAGGCTTTTTGAAACGGGGGACTTAACAGAAGAAGCCGCGACACTGAAGAAGGAACAAAAGAAACGGGAAGTTTGGGAACGCTCAATTCCTAGATGCTAGCTTAGCGTTCCGAAGAGACACTTCATTAGCGTGATGTCATCGCTGCCACGGTGATGGCATTTCATTGGACCATCTGGCGGAGACCGCGAACAGCTCGCCGGAGGTTCCTTCTCAGGGAATATCTGTGGGAACTTGATGGAAATTTGCCGTGAAATTAAATTACCGCGAAAAGATTGAAGACGCTCCGCTACTGGGAATACTGGGAATATCCCAACCGTTTGTGTTAACGTCACGCTTAAACAAAAACTCACTCTGACAAGTCCCGCCTTCCGACAACTCCCAGAAGTCCGATGATGGGGGCGGGATGAGTGTCGGATCATCCACTCATCCGCGGATCGTACGCGGGGACGGGGCGGAATCTTCAACGCTTCAAACCGGCTGGAAATTAGCATATTAATTAGCCGCCATCGGGATGGGCGGCGGCGTTCCGGCGAACATCTGGGCTGAGTTAGGGAGCAAGTGGGGGCCCCCGCGGAGGTCGGCCCCGGCCGTTATCACCGCCGCGACTTTATGGCAGTCTGTCGATGTCGTACGGGAGCAGCGAGCGGTTTACGACGTGGTAATAAGACCGGGGGGGGGGGGGCCGGGGGGGCCGGGGGGGCCGGGGCCCCATCAATCAGGCGACTCGCCCTCGTTTTCTCACAGCTGCCGATATTTTACAGGCGGGAAGAACAAAAACGCTAAATCCAATCTTCCGCTCCAGCTGTTTAAAGAGGAGCGATAAAGTCCGATATTAGCGCTCTTCAGGGCGGATCGCGGCTAACGGCTGGTTATCCCGACCTTCCCGGAAAGGGAACATGCAGGAGAGAGAACGTGGACCGTCCAGTCAGGTCGTCCCAACTCCTTCATCCGAGGTTGGTCCGCATTTAAAGTGAGACCGTCGTGTCCAAGCCCGCTCCTTGAGCAAGGCATTAGTAGCGTCTCGCTCGGGAGGGAAAAGAAGCTTTTAGCGTCCCGCAGGTGGAGATTACAGAGACGAGAGCAATTTTCATCGAAGAGAAGAAGAAGAAATTCCGAGCAGGAAGCGTAACGCACCTGGTATTAATGGTCGGAAGCCCTGAAAGGTTACGTCGGGATTGCGAAACGCTCCGATCGCACACTTAGCCGCTAAAAGCTCGCCGTTAGCGGCGGCGAAGCTTCCAGTCGTAATTATAGCGTAATCAGTAACTTCGATAACGCGCCGCCACCGAGGATTGATAAACGCGTGACATCATCGGGACCGATGCTGTCGATCACCGCGTTTTAATTGCTTTAAAGGAAAAGCTCGTTAAAATTAAAACTAATTAAAAACGACGTTACAAGAACTCAAAAACATCCTCGCAAGTTAAAAGTCGGACGCCGTGCGGCGGTAAGTGGTTTGAAAGGGGAGGCGGTATAATACGTGTTCGCTCCAAAGTTGAGGACCCTTTTCGTTTTTCCTAACACGGAACAGCTGAGGGAACGTCCTCAGGGATCGAGGAACGGGAACGAGGCCGATGTCGGTCCGATATTCAGCCTTCCTCGCTCCGAACAGCTACGCGGACTCTTCGGAGGCTAACCACCTGATCAAAGCGAGCCCTCTCGCGACTGCATCCATGAAGAGCGGAGACGAGCGGAGGAGCTCGTGGGTTTAGAGGGAAATCAAAGACCGCGTTAGCGCGCCGTCTCCAGGGGCCCCCGAGGCCCCCGCGGCGGAGGGCGACCACCTTCAGACAAAGATTAACTTGATCAGCTACTTCACATCGTACGCGAGGGAGCTCTCTTCTCCGAGCTGAGGATGAGCCCGCGGGCTTTGATTCCAACAAACCGATAAACTGACTTACTCCAGGCGGGATAATCCACGAGAGTCGCCTCTTAAACAATCTTCTGCTTTTATTAAAGGCCACAAGATGCAAATTAAACCACACAAACGAGTTTGATTTAATCACCCGCACTTCAGATGTGAGTCGTGCAGACTGCGGAGGGCGAGGTATCCCACGATGCACTCCACCTCGGGCAGCGACGGCGGCGACAACGACCCTACAGGTGAACTCCAGACTGGTAGAAGTAGCGTCGGCATGTTTATCTTTGATGTTGACGCGTTTTTCTTTGATGCAAAAGGGTTCAGAGGTCCCCATAGAAGACGGAGTGTCGTGTATCACCTGACCGAGCAGCAACTCGCCGAGAGGGCCGTCATTTATTTTTCAGGCCAAAAACAACAACACAAACGCTTCGGTTTTGCTTTGTTACGCCATCAAACTTTCATTCGCTCAATTATTAACATAGCTTCTGGCCTGGCACGCCGCGGCTCCTGTCTCCCTGTTTTCCCACACGCGCTCATTCATATTTTAAAAAAACCTGTTGGCAAAACAAGATGAAACAATTGGAAGCAACCAAAGTGGCTCCTTACTGATTGCGAGCAGCCGCCTCTCAAATAAAACACGATACGACCGCGAGGAGAGCGCGCCCCCCACTGCCGCCGTGGGAGCGTTTCTCGTTTTAGGGTGATTCCAAAGTTGCCGCCGTTCTTGTGTTAAAGTTGATCGACGGTTTGGAGGAAACGAAGAAGAGTGGCTGAAACCGGCATTTAGCCTTTCATGTCAACTCCTCATCAGAGTAGAAAAAGAGACGTTTATTCGTCTCTCTCCTGCTGGTTCACACCCTCCGCCGGGCCGAGCGAGGGCCGTCTCTACAGGAATCGCCCGGGCGCTAAAGAGCCTCCTGAGCGTGTCGTCGCTGCTAAAACGTCGTTACATTACAGCGGAGCCACCATTAGCAGTCGCGGGAGCAACGGCGGTCAATTAGGGAGCTCGCTGCAGTTAATGCGGCGTTAATGCGACAGCCCCGTTAGAGTGCCTCGGTACGTGATTGCTCCGGCCGGGAGTGCATAAATACGTGGAAGGAAAGAATATCTCGCCCTCGGCTTCTTTTTGAGGCAATCGACCTTTAAGAAACACGAATTATTGGAATTTGATGGTCGATCGGGCAAAAAGAGAAAGTGGACTCAAACCTCGACCAACTGGGGGCGCTAGGGAGGACGTTGAGGTTATCAGACGGACCAGAGTTGCTCCCGGCTAGACGGATAAACGGAACGCTCCCACAGAGCCAGAACATCGAGCTTCCCTGTTTGAGTAGCAGCTAACATGACAAGAACAGCCCGGAATGATGAATTATGCATCGCGCTAATAGTCGGAGCCGCTCCCGATAACGCGGAGCCGACCCCGAGCTTCGGAAAACACCAATTTTTGGCTGCGTTGCTCCCCAGGAGGATCACCGAGTCTTCCGGCCAAACCGGCTGCTCCTGCCAGCGAGAAAGTGGGGTGGGGGTCGGGAGATAAAAACGAAACTCTCACGATCGCCCAGAGGAAACGGAAGCACGACAACAAAACTGGGACAGGTGGGAGGAGGCTAGCGATGCCACGGAAAGAGTCGGCAAAATTCCCAACTGCATCACCAGAGGTGAGCAGCACAAGTGGATCCGGACTGTCCCAGAATAACGGCACGTCATCTGCGTAGAGCCTGATCCTGCTGGATTAGCGCGGGGGAAACGACTTCATTTAGCGTCTTAAACCTCGCGGCGAAGTCAAACGTGGCGAGGCGGCGACCGCTGGGCATGGGCGGCGTTCCTCGGCTTTTCCGCGGCTTTTTAATTATTTGCTTACGTACGTTAAAATGTCAACAGAGGCCGGGCTAGCCGCAGGGTGATTAATTGAGTGTAAAGACAAAATAACAAGTGGGGCAGAAAAACGTGGGCCGGCATAATTAAATCTGCATGAAAATTAGTCCATTAATTACCTGGCAGAGAGAATAATAACAAGTGTCCCGATAATTAATGATTCAATGACTTCTCCATCCCCGACTTTCCTCGCTCCGTCAACGGAGGAGCGAGGATTTTCTGGCGTTTCTGGCTCTGCGCCAAGACGGGGGTGGGGAACTTTCGTTGGTTTGAGCCCAATTCGGGAAAGGTGCTCCAGGACTGGTCGACCCCCCCGACCGCTGGGAAGAGTCGATGGGATGGGTGCTCCTCGTGTTTCAGGCTCACCTGGTCCCGCTCCAGGTTGTCGGGGTTCTTTTTGGTGGCCGAATTAGTCGGAGTTTTATTAAACTTCGGGATGTTTCGCCCGGCTATTTGCATCGACAATGCCGGGTGGGGGGGGGGGGGGCTCATCAGAACGGAAATGAGAGATGAAAAACAACGGTGGCGGAGAGGGGAGCGGGGACGAGTGATGAAACCTCTGAAGATTTTCCTGCAACGGCGCGTCGCATCGGAGCGTACAAAAGGTAATTTAGCCCGAATGGAGCAGCGGGAGCGGAGATTTAGAGGCTACGCAATTCCAGCAGGTAGCTGAAACGGCCCGGGGGAGGGGGGAGGAGGGGGGGGGGGGGAATGGGCCTTTTGATGTACTCCTCTCTGACGTTTACGGAGTGCAAATTAAAAAAAAAAGCATGCGTTTATCCAAAGGGGGGCGGGCGGGATCGCACACAAACGCCGTCACGCGGAGCGCCGTTTAGCCGGCACCTGCGTGCGCCCGGCGGTGGATCGAGCACGCCGGGGCGAGTCATCAGTCATCTGGAAGCGTGGGCCGAGAGCATACATCTCATTTTACACAGCGGAACATCGCCGGCACCATCTGGCTTCCTCCTTCCTGGGAAAAGCCTACTTCCGCGGCAGAGGAAGTGGGCTTGGTTCGCAGCGTTCCCGTGATCCGATCCTCCCAGGATGTGGCAAAGCACAGGTGGATTACGGAATAATAGGAGTTGTTGTTATGCCGAAGCTCTTTTCCTCAGCAAAGCCCGATTCAAGAGGCGGGATGAAGGAATTCAGCTCCATGGCTGATCTGGTACCAACGAGTCTGGGAATATAGTAAGAACAGATGCAGGTCCGGTCTGAGTGCAGTTCACCCACATTCTCAGTACAGGTCTCAAAATTCCAAACCCCAAAACAACCATGGACAAAATAAGAGATAAAATGAAGAACTTCACCAATTCAAGGTCAAATCAAGGCCTTACAATCCAACAAATCCAAAACCAGGATCATAACCAATACCCTCCTGTTCTAAACAGCTCAGGTCCCACATTCCCCACATCATTTCTCAAGACTCTCAGAATTCCGCCTGGAACCAGAGAACGGCAGAACAGGTGACTCACAGGTCGATGCCCACGGAGTCATCGACCCGTGGGCCCGTTTCCTCTGAGAGACTCGTCTGGGTTCCCAAACCGGAGCGTGTTTTTCAGATTTTCCCAGCATTCCCGGCTGCTGCCGACGGAGACTCAGACACGGAGTTGAGGTCAGGAGTGAGAGGTCGTGCTTATTTGTTGCTTCACTTCATCGCCGAATCAAGAGGGGATAAAAGTCACCCGGAGTCATCAAACTCCGACCGTAGTTTCAGAAAAGCGGGTCGACATTCGCAGACGTATCGCGAATCCACGGCAGTTCCGCTTCCTCTCACGGAAGTTTTAACTCGTCTCCGTGTGAGGAACAGACAGACGCACCTTCACGTGGACCGGAGAGAGAGAGCAAACCCTCGCTCGTCCATCTCTGGCCACCGGATGTCACTTAGAAAAATCGGTAGTGGCTTTCCTCGAATCCCCATGGTTCATCAAATATTTACCCCATTCCGCCGGCGATGGTGTCTGGGAACCGCAGGGTTATTTAAGGGCAGGCGGGAGAAGCCTCCGGGGCCCCAAGGGGCCACAAAGTCCCCCCCACTTCAATTAATCTCCGTCAGCCCCTGGATGGCTGACCTGTACCTGTCCCCGCTCCTGATGGGCTTTAATGGGAGCGCGCCGCTCCACCGCTCGATTTATGGATATCCAATAGGAGCCGCGGGGGCGGGGCCACGCATCGATCCAGGCTTCTGGAAAAACAGGAATTAAATCAGCCGTTCACGCTTTAAACACCTATTAGAGCCCGGCGGGTGGAAGGACGCGTGTCCTCTCTCAGGGGGGAGACGGAGCGCACGCGAGCTGAACACAGCGAAGTTTAAAAAAAACTGGGAAAAAAGAGCTCGTTCCGGAATCGATGGTTTAAATAAAAGCGTTCGTCTCGCCGCACGGGGGACATAAAATAACCAGCAGGTGGACAAACAGGCGTTAAAGTTTACAGCCCTCGGCGATTTAGGGTTTAATTAACTTTTATGTGGACCGACGCCATCTGTCGGAACGCTGAGACGGAACTCTGCTGCGTTCGCTCGATGACACGTGAAGGCAATGAATAAACGAGATAAAGGAACGAGATAAAGGAACAAGATCAAGGGATGAGATCAAGGGAATGATCTCAAGGGAACAAGATCAAGGGTCAAGATCAAGGGACAAGATCAAAGAATGACGTCAATCGATGATATCAAGGGACAAGATCAAGGGAATGACGTCCAGGGAACGAGATCAAGGGATGAGATCAAGGAGTGAGATCAAGGGACGAGGTTAGAGAACCCACTGCTCAGAACAGAGCTCCTCCGGAACCAAGTGCACGTTCCCGTCCTCTGAAGGACAAGCGGGCCACGTTCTCTGAGAACGGTGCGAGTGGTGGCGGCGGGAGGGCGCGGGTAAATATCGTGTTACTGACAGGTGCTGTTTGCGCGGCAGGTGAAGGTGACCTCTGACCCCGGAAGGCCGGAGGGGGGCCGCGGCGAGGAGATTTATGACACAGACAGAGCGTTTTCCACCGCCGTTCCTGCCTGCAGGCCATCGCCGGCAGAAACAGGATGGAAACGTGATTTTCCGACACCAGAGATCCACCCGCCTGCTTTTGAGGCTGGGTTCGCCGGAGTGCAGAGGTCAAAGGTCATCTAAAAGCGGACGCAGCCTGTTAAATAATGCAGCCGCCGTCGGCATTAATACGGATGATAAATCTTTCATGGGGATCCGGATCAGCGGTCCATCCCGAGGTGAGCGGGTCGGGAACGCTGCCGTCAGCGAGGAAGGGGAACCGGGGTTGGGACACCAAAAGGGGGGGGCGATGGTCGGGCGTAAGCTCCCCGACCCCCCGGGGCAGACGCTCCCGCAGCACTCAAGTGGATTCCTGGGATGAATTAGAGCCCCTTAATCTCTTCTGTCGGCGTTCCACATAACTCCGACAGAGACAATGGCGGTTTCGGTTGAGAGAGGACGATTTTCCACGTATAATTCAATAACGGCGCTCGTCGACGGAATTATTCAAAGCCCGCGTGTGCCGGTGCTATCTTTGGGATCGGGGCTTTTGTCATTTTTCCCCAGAGACGAGCAGAAAGATCTTGAACGTGAGGGCGTTTACCACTTCCAGCCCGGACGTCGGAATCCTTTACATCCCTACGCGTCCACTCCTGAGGCAGACCCCCCAACCCCCACCCCCCCTTGCTCCTGGGCGCTGAGCTCCGGCGGCGATTAGCGCGCGGCGTTCGCCGGGCGTCTTGGAGAAAGCGCAGACCTCAGCCCGCAGGGAATGAGGGGATGGTATCTCCGGTAATCCGGGATCATCCGGGCCCTGATTGAGGTAAGAGCCGGCGCCTCCCCGTGCATGGCCCTGCCTTTTTAGCTCGCCAGACGCATTAATGCCGGCCATGCACGGCGAAACATTCGGGGCCCGCGGACGTAATCCTCCACCAAAAGCTGTGTAAATAACACGGCGGGCCATATGTGGGGGGGTGAGGGGGGGGGTGAGGAGGGGTGAGGAGGGGGGGGCACAGTCACATACCGAAAACCGGCTGAATACAGTTTTGGCATTCATGGAAACAAAAGCTCACGGAATTCAATCAATGGGAAATGATCCAATTACAATGCAACTGTGTGTGTCTGTGTGTGTGTCTGTGTGTGTGTCTGTGTGTGTGTGTGTGTGTGTGTGTGTGTGTGTGTGGGGGCGGGTGGGCGCCCCCCTCCCTCTTCCCCCCACCCGCTCTCCAAACCGTCAGAGTGCTGACGGAGGTCTGCGAGCGGAAGGACGGGGCGATATTCCTGACTGTTTGTTTGGCGTGTTTCCCTCTCCTCGCTCCGTCGCTCCAGCTCAGCGTCAGGGCCGCTGACGACGGCACTCCGGCCGACGCGGCGAGCGGGAACGAGTCTCGGGAAAAGGCCCCGGACATCCGAGGGGGGGGGGGGAACGGGACCGCCTGGAAGGAGCAGCGACGGAAAAAAACACACGGGAGGAAGAGAGAGGCGCCTCCGGCCGTTCCCGTTTTTTTATCTTTACGGATCCTGAGAGTTTTCCGGGGGCATGGGGGGGGTGAAGGGAAGGGGGGGGTGAAGGGGGTGAAGGGGGGGTCCGAGCAATTAGTCGCTGAAGGTGCATTCGGAGAGGCTAAGCTCTGCTCTCTCTTGTTTATTCAGGCAGAAGCTGCGACCGACCTCAAATCCTCTATCGATCCGCTTCCAGCGCGGAAAACTAACCCGAGGCTGCGCCGACGGAAAGAGCGCCTAGCCTGGCCCGCGCCGACGTCGCTCGCCGAATACCGAAGTCAGGCGGTAACCAGCGGCCGACCCCGCCGACCCTCTAGCCTCCGCGGCTAAAAGGATCATTTAAATTCGTGAAGAGAGTTTATTTCTTATTTCACACACATCTGTGACACGCGGTCTTATTTGCATGTTTTCGTTCCCGGCGTTCCGGCCTCCTTCTGTTCTTCCGCAGACAATATGAAGGAAATTAGCACTAAAGTGCTACCGCGCTGGAAAGTGAGCGCCCCGCTGAGCGGCAGCGAGATGAGGGAAAAAAAAAAAAAACCTGATCTGTGTTTTCATAATCTGCCGACCTGGAAACGAAGCCTTGAACAGGCAGAAGTGCATCCAGGGGCGGAGGGGGGGGGGCTCCGGGGGGGGCTCTCCGTTTGTTATTCCTACGGAAAGCAATTTGCATCGTAATCAGCGCTCCTCCGATACTTCGACGCGCCGCGCTTTTTTGTTCTCTGAAAACGTCTCTGGCGCAGGTGGCGTCTCCGAGACGGCGCCGCCATCAAAGGCCGCAGCCGCGAAATCGATGGCGCCCGCTCCGCTAGCTCCTAGCTTCATTACGCATTCCTTTGGTGCGACTTGCTAACAGCGTTAGCTGATTGTTCCTTCCTGTGATTTAATCGTTCGGGGCTTATTAAGTTAACGGCAGCAGACCCGATAAAATCTGCTTTCATCAGCTAGCTTGTTTTTTTTTTTTTTTAATTATCAGCAGAAACGGCTAAAACGATTATCGTAGCCTCAGTGGGAATGATAGCGATTTTTTTTATGGATCTTTATCCTCAAAACAATTTTTTACTAAAAATGCCTTTTTTTTGTGTTTTCGGTTTCTGAGCTAGCGTTTGAAGTTAATCGGCGCTCATTAGACTTGATGGAAATTTGAACATATTGCTACCAGACAACGAAGGAACACCAACGATACTTTTTTGGGGGGGTTCATGATATTTTTTCCTACTGGGAAGAAGGGGCCTTCACCTGGAAGGGTTTTTACGCCCGGTAGGAGAGAAAACCCGGCGGGATTCCGGGCCTGGAGGACTGGATGTGGATCAGTGTCGAGTAAATATCTTCAATCAGGACACTTTGGCGTAACGTCTAATCTACTGTCTGAGGATACAGATGTTTATACTCCACACACACACACACACACACACTCTCTCACACACACACACTCTCACACACACATACACACACACACACTCGTCTAGCCTCATCTCCAAAGACAGGCGAGGCTAAGCCCCGAGGATAGCGGCAGACAGCGCTCCACGTCTTCTTTCATTCCGCCAGCGAGAGCAGAAACGAGAGTTAAGACACTCCGGAGACGGCTTCTTCACGTCCGCCGACCGCCTCTACAAACACGCCCGGCCCCCCCCCGCGGACCGCCGCTCCTCCGGGGAGCCGCCGCTCTAAAGACACCGGCTGGAATTTACTGGAACATCAGAGGGAATAAGGAGGCCGGCGGGAATGGGGGGGGGGGGGGGTTACCGCCCCCTACCTGCCCGGGATAAACCCACACGGGCGTCACCTCTCCGCCTCGCCGACCCCCCCCCCTCCGCCTCCGGGACGACTCTCGTTACAGCCGACCGTGCGCGAGTCATCGGCGCAGGCCGGCGTTCCCGGGGAAGCGCTAATGAAGCGTCAGCGCTCGCCGGAGCGTTTTTTTTTATTTTCCCGCACGCTGGTCGGAAAACCGCCGCCGTCGAGGGTAAAATAACAACAATTTTCTCATTTTCCACTCGCCGCTCAATAAAAGTGAAGGGCCGTAATTACCGCCCGTATCGGGAAGACGGCGGGAACGCGGCAATCAGCGCGGAGCGCCGCCGCCGTCGAGGGCGCGTGGATCGCCTCTTTCCGCGGATAATCACGCGCATTCATGCGGCCGCATTCCGCAATCAGCTCCGCTTGTGCCACCGGCTGGAGTAATCACGGCCATTCCGGAGCGCCGGACCGCGGGTCCTAATCCGGGGGCCCCCGCTCCGGAATTTTAAGGGGGTCGCGACTCAGCCCGAGCGCGAGGCGTTCGCGGCTTCCTGGTCGGATTAGACACGGCGGTCTTGTTTCTGGAGCGTCGTGACAGCTTCCATTTATCCCAGCGGACGCTCCGGGCGGCGCCGAGGACCCGATGGAAATGGGACCTGACAGATGTGCATAACCAGCGACGCTATTCCGGAGCCATCTGCCGAGCGCTGATACGCCGGGCCGGCGTGCCAGCGCGGCTCTCGTTGGGTCGTGAGTTTCGCTCGTCGGGGAGGAAACGTCGGCGGCTCGCGGGAGAAGGGGTCAAACGGGTCCTCGGGGTCCGGTCGGAGGCGGACACGCTTCCGTGAGGAGCGGGCGTCGTTCCGGTCCGGACGAGGTCGCGGTCGGCGGGCCTCGGAAGACTTCAGGACTCTCGAGGGTATCATCGCTGACCCTGGTCCTGGTCTTTGTTCTGGTCCTGACCCTGATCCTCCTGATCTTGATCTTGGTTCTAGAGGTGGTCCTGGTCCTGGTGCTGACCCTGACCCTGGTCTTGGTGTTGACCCTGGTCCTGGTCTTGACCCTGGTCCTAACCCTAGTCTTGGTGTTGACCTTGGTCCTGACCCTGATCCTGACCCTGGTCTTGGTGTTGACCCTGGTCCTAACCCTGGTCTTAGGTGTTGACCTTGGTCCTGGTCCTGGTGTTGACCTTGGTCCTGACCCTGGTCTTGGTGTTGACCCTGGTCCTAACCCTGGTCTTAGGTGTTGACCTTGGTCCTGGTCCTGGTGTTGACCTTGGTCTTGGTGTTGACCTTGGTCCTGGTGTTGACCCTGGTTCTGGTGTTGACCTTGGTCCTGGTGTTGACCTTGGTCTTGGTGTTAACCCTGGTCGTGGTGTTGACCTTGGTCCTGGAGCTGACCCTGGTCCTGGTCCTGACCCTGGTCCTGGTGTTAACCCTGGTCCTGGTGCTGACCCTGGTCCTGGTGCTGACCCTGCTCCTGGTCCTGACCCTGGTCCTGGTGTTGACCTTGGTCCTGGTATTGACCCTGGTCCTGGTCCTGACCCTGGTCCTGGTCATGGTCCTGACCCTGGTCCTGGTGTTGACCTTGGTCCTGGTGTTGACCCTGGTCCTGGTCCTGACCCTGGTCCTGGTCATGGTCCTGACCCTGGTCCTGGTGTTGACCTTGGTCCTGGTGTTGACCCTGGTCCTGGTCCTGACCCTGGTCTTGGTGTTGACCCTGGTCCTGGTGTTGACCTTGGTCTGGTGTTGACCCTGGTCCTGGTCCTGACCCCAGTCCTGGTCATGGTCCTGACCCTGGTCCTGTCATTGACCTTGTTCCGGGTCCTGGTCCTGGTGTTGACCCTGGTCCTGGTGTTGACCCTGGTCCTGGTCCTGACCCTGGTCCTGGTGTTGACCTTGTCCCGGGTCCTGGTCCTGACCCTGTCACATCAGAACCCGCGGTGGCTCAGGCGCTCCGGGTTAAAGCAGGACGTGTGAAGGCAGAGGCCGTCGGCTCGCGCCCGGGCTGCTCTGCGTCTCCTGCAGCTGCTGCAGAAACAAAGCGACTCCCTCGGGTGTCTTGAAGCCTTGAAAGGAGGCCGAGACAGAAGCGGGCCAGAGAGAGACATTCACACCGCTCGCTTCCACACAGCCCTCAAACAACCGCCACGAGCGCCCTCCACGTGGGCCCTTTCAACAAAAGGAATTATGCACAGCGGTCGGGGAGCGTCCGCGGACTTTGAGCCGACAAACGGCCGCTTCAACTAGGACGCTGGCCTCGGCCCCCCCCTGCAGAGGTGGTCCCACACGCGGAGCTCCGCCACAGGGCCCGGGCAGCTGCAGACAGAGGCCCCGCTGTGCGGGCGCGCCGGGACAAGCGCGCCTCTATCCGCTCCCCCCTCCACTGAGCATCCCTTTCTTCGCCGCACCTTGGACTTCCCCTCCCTTTCGCCGGCGCCCGCGGCCAACCCCCGGGGACGGTTGCTGCGGCGACCACCCCCCGCCTCAGATAACGAGCGCCCGGTCTCGCTCCCCCGCTCTCGTTTACCCCGCGACCGCCGTGCTCCTCCGCCGCGGCGACGGGGGTTCTTAAATCCTCGGGCTCGGCCCGCCGCGCTCCTCCGCAGCGACCCGCTGTGCTGGAATAAATCTGAGGGCCCCCCCGGTGTTGCCCGTAAACGGACCAGCGGCCCTGAAAGCACGTCCCGCGGACCCCCCACCCTCGCGTGTCGGTCCGGTACCCTCGGACCCGCCGGGCCTTCCCCCCGGCGGCTCTGGCCTCTCTCGCCTTCACAGGAGATGATTTCATCCGGCTAATCAAGCGGAAAAGAAACCCCCCCCCTCCTCCTCCTCCTCCTCCTCCATACCTCCCGGCCCCTGCCGCCACCCGCCTCCCCCACCGACATGAAGATTTCACATGCCACTGGTTCAGTTCGCCGGGAACACGAGAGGAGAGGTCGGACGTTTCCTCCCAAGCATATTTGAAATGTCAAGATCATTAAGAGCGACTGTCGGCTCCGGCGCCACCGACGGGGGCCCCGCCGATGTCATCATTACGGCCCCGCGCCGGCAACAGGGAAAAAGAACGATGTTTTTCTGTTGGAACCCGACCGGATAAACCCGCAGACCTCCTTTCAACACATGCGCGGCGCGGTAATGATTTCGGTGACAGAATCGGGCAATTACTGGGCGATTTTATTCAGCCCCCAGGCTAGGTCAGGACTAATAGCAACGCAGCCTCTTATTCCGAGACTCCAGACCTCGGCAGACAGTCGGCGCCGTGACGGGCAAAACAGAACCTTGCCCTCCGGCGCTCCGAGCCGACGGAATCCCGGCGAGACCCGCGGCGAAGTCAGAGGACGGAGAACGCCGACCAGCAAGCCAGCGAAAATCAGCAAAAACTGCCAGCAATCAAAAGCTAATTTGCGGCGGTCAGCGTTCCGGTCATTACGTCCACTTTCGGCAAAGTTCCAACAACAACTTTTTTTTTTTTTCTTGGCGCCGGACTCGTCGAGGCAGACGTCCAGCGCGAGACAGCGATCGTTAACGCGCTAACTCGCACCTGAAGCCAACGCGAGCCTAATCTGCTTTGATGTTCCCAGAAAAGCCCTTTGATCACCAAATTGACGCTCAACGGGAAGGCATTGTCGGCGGGAGTCGTCTGATGTTCGCTGCGCTGAAGTGATCCCCCGTTCGCCCGCGCGACGCTAGTCAACCAGATTGTGACGGAAGGGGATTTTCCGCTCAGCCAAAACGGCCTAGCGCTAGCGCGCGAAGGCGAAACAGGAACGTAAACTCATCGGCGGCGCCGAACGAGCGCTGTTGGAGGAGAAGACGAGGCAGCGGCGTCACTTACGATCATTCAAGGCAGTTACTAGCGCTAGTAAGAGGGCTAATGGAGGCGGTCGAGTTGTTTTTTAAAAAACCTCTCAGGGCGAGTTTGTACCGACGCGTCGGCTCTTTTCCTCTTAGCAAAGCACAAGTGTCCTTCAGCGCGCGCACGTTCGTTGCCGGGGGATCCGGTGGTCCGTCAGGGCCCGAACAAATCAACTTAACGAGGCAGGAGACCAGTTAGACGAGGATTTACAGAAACCCTCCCGAACCGGGAACGTTAGCCTCCGGCCGTATTTCAGCCCCGCTATGCACCTAGACGGCTACGCCACCCCAACCTGCCACTTCAACCTCCCCCTTGTTTTGACTCTACAAACTCACCCCAGCGTGCATCGTAATCCACCCCCCCCCCAGCGGTGGAGTTTTTAATTAACCACCATCAACACGTGAGGCTGGCGAGGGGAGGCTAGCACGCCTTCACATCCTCGCCGACAGACGAAAATGGAGCTGTCATGTCTGGCAGGAGTCCTAATCTGTACCCCCCACCCCCCCTACCCCCCACCTACCCATTAAGAGCTCCGCCCCCTGTCTAAACTCACTGGCGTGGACACAGACTGATGCGTACACACACCACCCCGCCGCCGCCGCCGTTCGCAGCTACCAGCCCCAAAATAAAGGTGTGACTGATTCCATTACTTCAAAGCGAGCGCGGCCGTAAATCACTCTCCGCCGCGCTCGCGCCCTCTCCCGCTGTGATTGGCAGGTTTAATTAACGACAGGGCCCCGCACCGAACAGTGGCGAGTTATCCGGGTCTGATGGGTGGGAGGGTGGGCTTGGGGGGGGGTGAATGTGGAGCTATGAAAACAATGCACAGCCTATTTTTGAGGGCATATAATTAACGTTTTCTAGGTTGAGGGGGCGTGGCTACACGGGGGAGGAGGGACAACAGCAGCCCAGTTAAATAAGGTTAAACTGGTTTTGTTGTGAGTATCTAGGACGATCTGTCGGGTAAGCTGAAGGTTTTCGCAACGTGACGGCGAATAAAAGGCTCAAAGGAACCGAGAGCCAGCACGAACCCCGCAACCAGCCCTCTCCACTAGCTCCGCCCACTTTACCGAGCGCACATCAGACAACGACTGGCGCGGGCCCAGGGCCGCCAGGTGCCCCGCGACGCGTCTCGACCCGGGCCAGCGGAAACTCACGCTTCAAAGTGTGCGCCTGAGTGTGCGCTCCAGAAGTTCACGAGATCAAAGACATTTACGCAAACATCAAAGCCCCGAGCCGACAAACGTTCCGCGCTTCATCCGCGATGAGAAAACAAACATTTCCTTCATCGCCGATCACGTCGGGAGATCAGGAGAAACCCTGGATATCCGACGATTCGGCAGTCGTGATCCAGCCTCATCTTTAGGGATGAGTTAGACGGAAGTTTGCGACCCGGCACGTGAGCGGAAAGTGAAGGCGGCCGCGGGCTTCAGATGCTCCTCCGCGTCCCCGTCACCTTTTGAGGTCAACGCGCGAGCGACAGGATTTCGCCCCGGCTCACAAACAACATATGTCGCCCAGGTTCCCAGTGTGTGCGGGGGCCCCTGTCTGGGTCGGCCTCATCATCCTCCCCTGCCCTCGTATCGATGCGGAGGGGCTCAGCCGCGGCGGCCGCGGCGCCATCTGCTCCGGCTATTGAAGCTAAGATTAGGGGCGTAGGAGGGCGAGTGTTGGGGGGGCCAATCCAGAGGGCCCCCCCCCCCACCCGTGAGATCCTTTCACCGCGGCAAGGTCGGCCGGTGGAAAATGAAAGGTGATTTTAGCCGCTGGAGTCGAGCGCCGAGCGCCTCACCTGCCTGATCGATGCCCTCTGTCCGCCTTATCCGACTTTCTTCGCCTCTTCCCCCTCTGGAACTCGCCCACCTGGAGGCTTATCGAGCAGGGTCACGTGACCACCTCCAGGAGGATCGACGCGCGCGAGAACGCGACGCTTTTCCAACCCGAGCGGCCGAAACGCCATCCCGCGGCGGCGAAGAGGCCTGGGGGAAGGACAGATGGCGGAAGGAGGAAAGTCGGCGAGGCGAGGGAGCGAGCTTTGATTCCCAGCAGGAAGCCGACTCGGGGAGCGTTTATTAATTTTGCTGTCAGGCTGATTTATGGAGGAAACGTCGGCCTCGCTCGCACCTTCTGGTGCCAACAGGCGGTTCTTAAAGATCGCCGTGGAGACGACCCGGTGTAAAGCTGTTAGCGTTACCTACTTTATCACTGCGGCGAAGCGCTCCCCGGCTCTTTATTAACGATATCGCAGCCCGGTCCCGACTTCCACGGCTGAAGTGGGCTCACCCCGGAGCAGCGGAGCGCCGCTTTTAAACGTGGTTAGAGGAACGCCGACCCCCGAGGTTCCCCCGAAACAGAGCAACCTGCCAGAGCGGGCGATAACGACTTCCCGCGGTGAAAGCAGACGCGCAGGTGTTGCTGCTCACGCTGCGCCCCCCCCCTCCACCGCAGCCCCCCCGCCGCCGTTAACCTTGACGGGGGGAGCAGCCGCAGCCGCAGTGCCCTTATAAACTCCTCGAGGGACACGTCACCTTATTAATATAATAATTTGACTTTTCTTCTCCCAAGTTTCTGTCTTTGGACTTTCCGTATCTGAGGCGCCCCCCAACCCCCCCCGGGCCCCCCAGGCCCCCCCAGGGCCCCGAGCTTTGATAACTTTAAACAGCCACTTTTTAAAGCCTAGTATCTGCAGCTATCGAGGGACCGGCGCAGCAAAGGTCCCCGACTCTGGATCTTATGGAACTTTAAATATTTGAAGCTGGGAACCAGTCCGAAGGGCTACCGGGGCTGAGGGAACCGCCCCCACCGCCCGACCTCCGACCCCGACCCCGGACCAGCCGCAGGTTTTGCGGCGGCGGGACATCTCAAATGACGGTTCAGCAAACAGGCCGCCGGGAACGCTGATTATTCACGGTGGGAGCGCCGGAGCGAGGACGGACGAAGAGACTCGGCATCTTCGGTCACAGCTTCACGAGCACGGGGGGGTTTATGGGGGGTTGGGGGGGTTTGGGGGGGGGTTGGGGGGTCCCAAGGTCCACAAAGATCAGGCTCCGCTCGCTCTCGTAACCTCGACGTCTGATATCCGCAGTCCACGCCTCGCCAGGGATCGTTCCCACTTGCGTTCGCTACCGAAACAGCAAAGAAGTCGGGCGATATTCGTCTAAAAAAAGGCCGTTCGCGGCGAATTTGACGCGAATTTGACGCGACTGACACGGACGTCCCGCCCGCCGTTAGGAGCCCGTGTCCGCCAGCTGCCGAAGCCAAAGTTCCAGCGATTCCTGACGAGGCTGTTGAGGCTGCGACAGGAAGAGCGCGGCGGCGTGATGGAGGGGTTCGCAAGCGGGCGCTCCGGCGCTCCGCAGACAGACACCGCTGTCAGCGCAATTACTTCCCCGCCATCAGGCTGCAGACACGCACCTGCTTCCCAACACGCCGCGCTCACGCTCTTGGCGGACGGGCAATTCCAGACGTGATACGTGGGGGGGTGAGGGGGTGAGGGGGTGAGGGGGGTGAAATGGAGCCCAGGCTGCTCAAATCTCCCTCAAATTTCTAAAATAAGTTTGACGCCATCAGTGCTCGCCATCACCGCCGCCACGGGGTCTGGGTGATTGGACCGACCAATCAGGGCCTTCCGTTTGGGATCCTGGGCCTTTCTAAATCGACATCGACGGTTCAGCCAGCGGCCGTCGAGGGCGAAGAACCAGAACCCTCCCGCCGCGGCGGTGGGCCTGCGCCTGGGAGGGGGGGGCAGGCCGGAGGAGTCACGGACGGGCTCTCCGGAGGCCTCCACCCCCCCTACCGCCCCCCCCCACCACTCGTCTTCAGTTAAACGGCGCCCTTTTACGTCGGTTTCGCCTGAAACGTGCGTTAAACGACGCGATTGTGGGGAGGCTCTTGATAAAGGCGGCTGTAACAGGCGTCATTACAAGCTGCTCGTTTCCTTAAACAATGTGGACGTGACGCCATTGTGCGGAAGCATATAAATACGCTTCCCTTTGTGGGAGCAGGAGCTCCATTTTCTCCGTTTACAGCCCGCGGAGATCCGCGCGCGTCGGCCTATTTTCTGTCGGATTAACACCGGCTCTGATCCGCACCGCCGCGCACCCCTCAAAGACCGCCTCCCCGCGTTCGGGTCTCCGACCTAACCCGCCTCCCGCGGACATTCCGAGCATCCGGAGCCTCTGCAGCCCGCCGGTGGGGGGTCTGGATCACAGGGGTCTCATCCTCGGATTAAATTCCCCGAGTCTCCGGGGGTCGGGAGAGCTCGGTGAACACGGCGTGCGCCCCCCCCGCCGCCGACCCCGCGGACCCGATCCCGACCCTGCAGCTGTTGCGTCTCCCCGTGAATAAACGGCCAACAGCTGCACCGCCGCACGCCTGACCTCCCGTCTTCGTCCCGACCGCCGATCTCCCGATATATTCGCTGCGTGACGCGGCCGGGCGAAAAAGCTCTCGCCGATGAGGGCGGGCTTCAGGGCTGCGATCTGCCCTCCCACCACTAGAGGCTGCTACACCTCACACCCCCCCCGGGGCTCAGGGCGGAGCGTCTGGGCTCCGCAGGTTCAGACGCATTCCTGGGAAACGCGCGTCGACCTGTGATCTCATTACTGGAAACCTTTCCCAGGGAAACCAGTGATCCCAGCAGGTGGGGGGGCGCATCTGTGGGGGGGCTGGTTTAGGGTGACCGTGCAACCGACACCAGAGTATTTATACCGAACAGCCGTGGCTCTCGCAGCAGTTGTGAGAAATTCCTCTGACGCGACAACTTTTACTTGAGAACCTGAAAAGCTTCAGGGTGTCCAGGGTCTGGACAGTCCTGGAGAGTCCCTGGAAAACCTTGAAAAGCCTGGAGAGTTGTGGGAAACCTTGAAAAGTCCTGGAAAACCCTGGAGAGCCCTGGAAAACGCTGGAGACCTCTAACTGGAGAACCCCTGGAGAACCTCGGAAAACCCTGGAGAACCCTGACCCTAGAACCCTGGAGGCCTCTCACCAGAGATCCCTGGAGGACCTTGAAAAAACACAAATAACTGACCATAGAACCCTCTCTGGAGAACCCCGACCATAGAACCCTCTCTGGAGAACCCCGACCATCGAACCCTCTCTGGAGAAACCCAACCATAGAACCCTCTCTGGAGAACCCCGACCATCGAACCCTTTCTGGAGAACCCCGACCATAGAACCCTCTCTGGAGAACCCTGATCATTTAATCCTCTTTGGATACCTCTGACCATAGAACCCTTCCTGGAGAACCTTCCCTTCAGAACCTTCCCTGCAGAACCCCCCCTTCAGAACCCTTCCTGGAGAACCTTCCCTGCAGAACCCCCCCTTCAGAACCTTCCCTGCAGAACCCCCCCCTTCAGAACCCTTCCTGCAGAACCCTTCCCTAGAACCCCCTTGCAGAACCCTTCCCTAGAACCCCCCCTTCAGAACCCCCCCTTCAGAACCCTTCCCTAGAACCCCCCTTCAGAACCCCTCCTGCAGAACCCTTCCCTAGAACCCCCCTTCAGAACCCCTCCAGCAGAACCCTTCCCAAGAACCCCCATTCAGAACCCTTCCCTAGAACCCCCCTTCAGAACCCCCCCTTCAGAACCCTTCCCTAGAACCCCCTTCAGAACCCCTTCCCTGGAACCCCCCCTTCAGAACCCTTCCCTAGAACCCCCCTTCAGAACCCCCCTTCAGAACCCCCCTGCAGAACCCTTCCCTAGAACCCCCCTTCAGAACACCCCCTTCAGAACCCTTCCCTAGAACCCCCCTTCAGAACCCTTCCCTAGAACCCCCCTTCAGAACCCCCCCCTTCAGAACCCTTCCCTAGAACCCCCTTCCGAACCCCCCTTCCGAACCCCCCTTCAGAACCCTTCCCTAGAACCCCCCTTCCGAACCCCCCTTCCGAACCCCCTTCAGAACCCTTCCCTAGAACCCCCCTTCCGAACCCCCTTCAGAACCCTTCCCTAGAACCACCCCTTCAGAACCCTTCCCTAGAACCCCCTTCAGAACCCCCCTTCCGAACCCCCCTTCAGAACCCCCCCCTAGAACCACCCCTTCAGAACCCTTCCCTAGAACCCCCTTCCGAACCCCCCTTCAGAACCCTTCCCTAGAACCCCCTTCAGAACCCCCTGCAGAACCCCCTTCAGAACCCCCCTGCAGAACCCCGGAGCCCCAGCTCGGTCCAGCATGTGCAGCAGCAGCTGGTGCTCCGTCGGTGCTGCAGCCGCAGCGGAGCCGCGTCCGGACGCATCGCGAGGCAACAGCGGGGGAAGTGAAGCTGACCCGAGCCGCGGACCCCGACCCCGTCCCCCCCCCCCTCACTTTAACCCCCGAGCCGAGCCCCCCAGCCCGGGATGGAGCCGCGTCCACCTTCCCTGGGATTCTGGGATTAGGGACACCAAAGAGGAAGCTGGCGTCGGTGGACGAACCCGATCCGACGCAACTTTTATCCGAAGTTTCGGACAGCGAAAGTGCGGGTCGGGCGGCTCCGATCCCGTCGGATTACCGGCGGTGCGCGTGTTTACCTGGCGGCGCCTCCATGCTGTCCGCGCAGACCCGCACGGCCAGAACCAGCACCAGCACGGTGAACATGTTGGCCTGGGGGGGGGGTGTTGGGGGGGTCTGGAGGGGGGTAAAGTCCAGTCACGCCGAGAAAATCCTGCGACCAAGTCCTGCAGCTGCTGCGGGTCCGTGCAGAAGTTGCGTCCGGGGCTCCATGCGCCGCCCGCTGCTCTCCGCAGCCCGCACAGGGAGCGTGTGAGCTCGGGCTGGAGCGCTCCAGAAGAGACCCCCGCACCGGAGCCCCCCCCCCCTCCTCCTCTACGGCGGCTCCGACACTGTCTCCACCAGCCGGGGAAGGCAAGGCGGGGCTGCGGCGCCTCCATGTGGCCGCGGCGGGGACTGCACACACACACACACACACACACACACACACACACACACACACACAACACACCCGGTAAATTTAGATTTAGAGAAAGCGGTGATCACCAGAGAGGGATCAAAGGGACATTTAGCCTCCCCGTCCCAGTAAAACCAGTGAGTCACCTCCCCTATGTAACCAGTCCATTTTAGTAAAACCAGTGAGTCACCTCCCCCATGTAACCAGTCCATCCCAGTAAAGCCAGTGAATCACCCCCTGCATGTAACCAGTCCATTCTAGTAAAACCAGTGAATCACCTCCCCAGTAACCAGTCCATTCTAGTAAAACCAGTGAATCACCTCCCCATGTAACCAGTCCATTCTAGTAAAACCAGTGAGTCACCTCCCCCACGTAACCAGTCCATTCTAGTAAAACCAGTGAGTCACCTCCCCAGTAACCAGTTCATTCTAGTAAAACCAGTGAATCACCTCCCCAGTAACCAGTCCATCCCAGTAAAACCAGTGAATCACCTCCCCCATGTAACCAGTCCATTCTAGTAAAACCAGTGAGTCACCCCTGCATGTAACCAGTCCATCCCAGTAAAACCAGTGAATCACCTCCCCCATGTAACCAGTCCGTCCCAGTAAAACCAGTGAATCACCTCCCCAGTAACCAGTCCATTCTAGTAAAACCAGTGAGTCACCTCCCCAGTAACCAGTTCATTCTAGTAAAACCAGTGAATCACCTCCCCCATGTAACAGTCCATCCCAGTAAAACCAGTGAATCACCCCCTGCATGTAACCAGTCCATCCCAGTAAAACCAGTGAGTCACCCCCTGCATGTAACCAGTCCATCCCAGTAAAACCAGTGAATCACCCCCCCCCACTGTAACCAGTCCATCCAGCCTCTCTGTTCCACTCGAACCAGTCCATCCCAGTCAAACCAGTGGATCACCCCCCCTGTAACCAGTCTGTCCCAGTCAAACCAGTGAATCACACCCCCCCACTGTAACCAGTCTATCCAGCCTCTCTGTTCCACTATAACCAGTCAAACCACTGCACCCCCCCACTGTAACCAGTCTGTCCCAGTCAAACCAGTGAATCACACCCCCCCACTGTAACCAGTCTATCCAGCCTCTCTGTTCCACTATAACCAGTCAAACCACTGCACCCCCCCCACTGTGACCAGTCTGTCCCAGTAAACCATTGGATCACCCCCCCCCCAGTAACCAGTCCACCCAGCCTCTCACCAGTCCACCTCTAACCAGTCCGCCCCAGTAAAACCAGTCTAAGCTCGTGTCTCACCCCCCTCCCCCCAACCCCCCCCCCCCCTCTTGATTTCCTCGGGGTTCGGCTGCTAATCGTTAGCTGTCGCTAATCTTCAACCCAACAGAGAAATCAATAATGGCAGATTAAATCTGCGCGGCCTAAATGAGGGGGGGGGGTGAGGGGGGCCAGGGGGTGAGGGAGGGTGAGGGAGGGTGAGGGGGGGGGGCTAACGACGGCCTCCGGGATAACGTCTTATTCAGCAAAAGCTAATCGTGCTAAGCTAAGGAGCGCCGTTATCTCTCCGCGCCGGGGTGCGTCTTTGTGGCGACGAGGAGGGAAAACGTCGGAACTCTGGGCCTGAAATCGTCGCATCGCTTCACGCCGTTACGCTCCAGGTCAGGCCGCGACCTTTGCCCCCCCGGCCTCGCGTCACCCTCCGGTGGTCAAACGGAATGACGGGGGGGGCGGCTCCCGGGCGTACCTGTTAAATTTGTGCGGTGGCCCGTGTCCACTTGGCGGCGGTTCCGATGGCATCCCGCCATCCCGCTGCTCTCCGCCGGACTACCGGCTGCTTCCGAGGCGGGAAGAGCGGGACCGGGGCTCTTTATCACCCCGCGCCTATGAAATATTGATTTTGTAGCCTCCGGGCTTTTAACGCGCGTCTGCGAGATGTTTATTTCTCTGAGGACGCCGGGGGGGGGCGGAGCAACGGGGGGGGCACGGCTTCATTTGCTCGGCTGCAATAATTCAAACGAATTTCCGAACCACCGGGAGGGTTGATATATGGCGCCCACGCGCCCCCCCCCGGAGCTGGCGGCGCCTCCTCGTTTACGGCCGATCACATGACCCGTCCGCGTCCCCGAATAAAAACCGGGCGCGTTTAACGTCGCCGGCGATTAAACCGGGACGCTAACTGGAGGCGGAGCGGCGTTCCTTGGCTCGGTCCCGGTGGGGGGGGGGGGCGTAAAGACGGAGGACGCCGCGCCCGCGCTGGCGAAGGTCGCAAGGGGTCATCCGGAAGCTCGGAACTTTGGCCTAAACGAGGGTTAGAGCGGCCAAAAGATGAAAGATCCCAGAACCGGAACGACGTCTCCCGACGTCTGCGTCACTTCGGCTCAGCTTCCTTCATTTCCTCTCGTCTGGAATCCCTTCATATCTCCCCGCGAATCGCCAATATTTGCGCTATTTTATTCTTTGTCAGACGGTCTGGGTCGATCTTCAAGTCGGATGCGATACGACAACTCCTGACTGATGGATAAATAAGCTGCTGCCGGCGGCGGCAACGGCAGCGAGGACGTCGGCGAGCCGCAGAAAAGGCAGCGATGATATTAAAAGAAGCTGCAAAAAGCGCATCAAGGTTCCTAAAAAGAGGACAAAATCAGCTTCAAACGCTCCGAGGGCACTCGAGGAAGACGGAAAATCAGCTGATTGGCCTTCGTAGACGGAGATTCGGAGACATTTAACTGGAGCGTAATCAGGTAGCGCCTTAAAAATCACATCAACATTCACAACAATCAGATCAAAGGCAACAAACAGATTTATCAAAGAGATAAACAAAAACATCAAAGTAATTTGACAGCAAACTCCGCCCAGTTTCTGTTCCCACACATTGATTTTCTGATAAAGCGTCCGATCAACGGGGGGGGGTCACGCTCATGGTTGATGCACGTTTAATCACTGCAATTGCAAAAGCGCTCACGCTGCACTGGTGCTAACGCGATCGTGGACGGACATCAAAGGACGAAAGCGGCAGATCAAAGCTCAAAGCTAGTTGGTTGGTGTCCCGTACACTGGCACAGAAGTCCTCGCTGTGGGGGGGGCGGGGGGCGGGGGGGTCTGCTTATTGTCCCTTTCCTCAAGTGTTCCTGAATTCCGTGTTGTTATGCGACACCTCGCGCCCACTCCGGGACGGTTCTGGTGAAAAATGTGCCGCCACCATGCCCTCAAAGAGCACTCCGCTTGGAAATATTATCCGGGCGGACGGCCGTTTTTGGGTCCGTATATCAAACGGACCAGCAGGCTGACTGCGGTTTGTCCTCGCGCGCTGCGTATTCTGCAGCTACTTATCACTTTTAATGGAGTTTAATGTGGTTTTGGGCGCAGCCGAGTCCATTTTTCTGCTGCTCGGGGAGAGAAGCAACACCCGGCAGTAAATCCCGGGAAGAAACACATTTTCCTTCCAAAGAAATGCAAAGTCATCGCAATAAAACAAACGTTTAGGCCCCGCCCCCAGACCGTCTTTCGGTCGTTACGGGGGGAAGCGAACACGAAAACAGATTAATGCGAAAAGAACCCGCGACCTGTTGGGACGGCGGCCAGGCGCCCGGTGAGTAACGACGGGAGTGAAGGTTTTATTTGGAATGAGAAAGTAATTATTTATCCGAGGACGGAAGCGAGCGGCCGAAGCCGGGCTAGGTGGTGGCGCCGCAGCCGGAGGTGGCCGTAAGTGCATTCTTGGCAACGTGGACGTGTTAAAGTCGGGTGAGTGACGGCCGAAGGGGCAGCGGCGCATCCGTCAGGGCGAGCAGCCACTTTAGCTTCCTGTCACCCGGAGTTAAAACGAGACTTCGGAAACAGGATTAGCATCAACAATTAGCGACGATAAAAGCCCCCCCCCCCCCCGAAACTTTATGGTGTAACGTGGTTGTGAGAGACACGACGTAAATAAATGTGAAATAAAGTGTCGATAAAGTCGACTTCGTTAGAAGAAACTTTCCTTCACGGACGTACGACGAGGTCGAGGTGAATTGTGGGATACCCGGCTGGTCAGGTGTGACGCGTACCTGACAAAAGGGGCGGAGCTAGAACACACACAGCATGAAGGCGACCATTCGGTTGGGCGGAGGCCGACGATGATTCGCAAATACCTGGAAAGTCGAGAACGGGTAGTTTGCGTCAGGACGAGGGGGGGGGCGGGGCTACCTCGAAACGAGCCTTTGGAAGAAGGTTTTAATTTCCTGGTGATGAACGTTCCTGGGAATATCGGTAGGCTATCCCACAGCAATCGGATGTTCGCCGTCACCGCTCCGTGTTTTCCTCTGACGACAAACGTATTTGCGGATCATTAAAAGTAACACAATTAGAGATTAGTGATCTCTGAAGGAACGGAACCTCCGTTATTAGAGCAAACTTTGATGCATCGTTATATTAACGATGAAACAAGACGGGTTATCCGAAACTGCAGCGCTCAGCGAATCCGTCCACAATCTCAAGTTCACTTTCCGAATTTATCAAGACTTATCCAGCGAAGCACGAGGAAACCGTTGTTTGTGTTTCGGGCTAATGGCCGCAGATTAATGACACCATCTGCACTCGGACCGCTTCCCCGCTCGCTCTGTTTTCATTACGCAGACGGGAAAATCGAGTCTGACTCGTGATGCAGTTATCCCGGCCGCCTGGGCAACATTCCTGCCTCCTTTCATGTCTCTGTTGCAGCGGGACGGATGAGTGAACGCTTCCCTCTAGACCACCGCTCACCGTGGAGGGAAGCGATTTGTTCTCTATCAAGAGCCACAACTGAACTACCTGATGGCGGGAACGCCGGGAACGCTGGAGTCAGGATCCCTATACCCCAGCTCGGAGTCTGAACGCCGGTCGCGAATTTTTATGCAGCACTCGGGCGGAAAAATGACGCGAGGAAGGTCGGTGAATGTCAGGAGGGAGGAACGAGGAACGCCTGTCAAAGCAGAATACTGATCGGGGACGATCCGGCTCCTCCGGAAGATTCCAGGCGACGGTGACCGAGGGGCCGCGGAGGCCGAATGTGTGCTGCATCTGAATGGGAAGGGGGCGTCGGCCTGTCAGGGGAACCGTCTCCGGCGCCCCGGCCGGTCTGACATGTGTCGGCGTTTATCTTTGTGAGCGGGGGGCCGTGGCCCGGAGCGGCGTTCCCGACTCCCCGCCTCAGACGCGAGAGCCTCCTCGGAAAGTTTACCGCCGCCGCCGCCGCCGCTGCCGCTGCCGCCGCCAGGGAACGTCGGCGTTGGAGGCCTTTAAATGTCAGACGCTCACCTCAATCATACGATTGAGAACGCCTCGTCCCCGAGGAGACGGCGTGTTCTCGGTCGCCATGGCGAGATCTCAGCAGGAGGCGCCCCCCCTCCCTCCCCCCTCTCCCCCTGCCTCACCCCCCCCCACCACCACTGTAATTGTGGTGAGATGGTACTTTGAGCCGGGGCTGTTCTCATCATCACAGAGCAATTACACGTGCCCCCGGGGGCGCTGATAAAAACACACTGTGAATGAACTCCGCGGCGCCGGTGATGGCGGCGGGGCTACGGCCGGCCCATATTAAACAGGCGGGCGCCACGGCACGGCCGGGGTGAATACAGATCGCTCCCGCGCAGCTCGCCGGTTCCGTGCGGGGACGCGGGGGCCCTGTCGGCCCGCTGACCTGTGAAAGGAACCGGCCCCCCCCCCCGTCTCCCTCGCCTCATTATGGCAGCCAGCCAGGGTCGTCCAATGGCGTCGCTGACAACATCGGTCCCCGGCGGCGGCGGCGGCGCCTCTGTTTATGTTTGGCTCCTCTCGCCGCTCCTAAGCAATACGTCCGTTTTTAATTTTGGCTGCAGTCGCTGACAGGAGCGACTTTTCCGGAATTGGCACAAACGTCGGTCTTCTATCTGATGGAGGAGCGATGCCGCCAAGCGGGCGATAAAGGGAGGGGGGGGTTCTCCGAGACCTTCGGCGAGGCTCAGATCTCCAGACGTCCCTCCTGTCACCAGAACGCCGTCTTTGACCCCCGCGGCGCCGTCTCCTTAAAGGCTCCATTTGCTCCAGATTACGCCTAATTTATCCCCTCGCCGCTTCCGGAAGCTCGCCAAGTCATCCGAAATATCGGCCGCCGATGCTGAAGTGCCTCGCTGCCTTCGGACCCGCCCCCCTCGAGCAAGGCCCTTCGAGTGCGGGGGTTGAGCCGACAAACAGCGGCGTTGCAACCGATACGATGTGGCGGTCAAGGCGAGTCGTAACGGATCGCATCAAAGGATCTTTTCCTCCACTGAAGGACGGGAGTTAAAAGTGGGTAAAAGAAGCCCCGAGGTTAGAATGCGAGCAACAGCGCGCACTTCTTTAAAGACTTCGGTGCCCTCTGCTTCTGTCCCCCGCACCCGGGGGAAGGGGGGGGTGAGGAGGGGTGAGGGCAATCGATAGTTCCCCAGCAACGCTTCAATCAAGTCCCCGAAGAGTGGTAGCGGAGTTTCTGTAGTCCTGGTGTCAAAGTTCAGCGGAGAGATCAGGCCGGATCGGCTCCGAATGGGAAAAACTTCCCCTCAAACTTTCCTCTGCCAACATTTGGACGTGAGGGAAAACTGTAAACAGAACCTCCCGTAGCCGGGCCCGCAGCGCTCAGGTGGAGCGCCGCTGTAGAGGGAACGTAGCTACCGATGTTTGCGTCGCGGCGATAGTGCGCTCAGAGCATACGAATGTATGTTCCCGTTTTATCTCTCCCACCCATTACTGGTAATCCAGTCCTGCTTTAACATCCACCCCCCACCTCTCCATGACCTCAGGCTCCAAACCTTTTCTACAGCCTCCACAGCTTCTCCTCCTCTGTGAAGCTTTATTATTTAAATCAGGTTCACCTGTCAGGTGCTCTGAATCCTGATGTTTTATTAATCTGGAGAAGGTGGGTCCAGACTCAGGACTGCACTCTCAGAGTAGAGACGACATAACCTGTAGGCCTACCCTCAATCTGGACCTCCTGGTCTAGAGCCTACCCTCAATCGGGACCTCCTGGTCTAGAGCCTACCCTCATTCAGGAGCTACTAGTCTAGAGTCTACGCTCATTCAGGAGCTACTAGTCTAGAGTCTACGCTCATTCAGGAACTACTAGTCTAGAGCCTACCCCCATTCAGGAGCTACTAGTCTAGAGCCTACCCCCATTCAGGAGCTACTAGTCTAGAGCCTACCCTCATTCAGGAGCAACAAGTCTAGAGTCTACCCTCATTCAGGAGCTACTACTTTAGAGCTTGCCCTCATTCTAGAGCTACTAGTTTAGAGTCTACGCTCATTCAGGAGCTACTAGTTTAGAGTCTACCCTCATTCAGGAGCTACTAGTCTAGAGTCTACTCATTCAGGAGCTACTAGTTTAGAGTCTACCCTCATTCAGGAGCTACTAGTTTAGAGTCTACGCTCATTCAGGAGCTACTAGTTTAGAGTCTACGCTCATTCAGGAGCTACTACTAGGCTCTAGAGTCTACCCTCATTCAGGAGCTACTAGTTTAGAGTCTACGCTCATTCAGGAGCTACTAGTTTAGAGTCTACGCTCATTCAGGAGCTACTAGTTTAGAGTCTACCCTCATTCAGGAGCTACTAGTTTAGAGTCTACGCTCATTCAGGAGCTACTAGTCTAGAGTCTACCCTCATTCAGGAGCTACTAGTTTAGAGTCTACGCTCATTCAGGAGCTACTAGTCTAGAGTCTACGCTCATTCAGGAGCTACTAGTTTAGAGTCTACGCTCATTCAGGAGCTACTAGTTTAGAGTCTACGCCCATTCAGGAGCTACTAGTCTAGAGCCTACCCCCATTCAGGAGCTACTAGTCTAGAGCCTACCCTCATTCAGGAGCTACTAGTCTAGAGCCTACCCTCATTCAGGAGCTACTAGTTTAGAGTCTACCCTCAATCAGGAGCTACTAGTCTAGAGTCTACGCTCATTCAGGAGCTACTACTTTAGAGCCTACATCATTCCAGAGCTACTCGTCTAGACTCTAGAGCCTACCCTCATTCAGGAGCTACTAGTCTAGAGCCTACCCCCATTCAGGAGCTACTACTTTAGAGCCTACATCATTCCAGAGCTACTCGTCTAGACTCTAGAGCCTACCCTCATTCAGGAGCTATTAGTCTAGAGCCGCTCCCTCATTCAGGAGCTACTACTTTAGAGCCTGCCCTCATTCTGGAGCTATTAGTCTAGAGTGTCATTCAAGAGTTTTTCTAATTTTTGTCTTAGAGATTCTATGACAGCAAACATTCCTGTGGCTTTAACATTCCAAGAGGAGGGTATTCCTGGGAAATGGTTCCAGATGGTAAGTAGTTCTAGTAGTTAGTCGTAGGTCGTAGGTGTGAGAGGGTCGATACTATATAAATAATAAACATCAGTTCAGGACAGTTTTACGGGATATAAACACTAAAAAGTCAATTTGGAAAGTTCCCAAAGGAAATTCCGGGAGGAAGAGCATGAGTGCTCCTGATCTCTGTATCGTGAGGCTGCATGCAGCTTGTGAAGTGCGATATTTATGGAAATGTGTACACTCGTGTGCCTCTCAGGTGTTGGTAAAGTGCATCTGAGAGCTGGCTATATGATTACAGGGGGGGAGTGTGTACTGCAGCATCTGGAGGGGTGAAGGGGGGGCGAGCGTGATCTCGCTGAGGAACGTGATTTATGCCGAAGTGGGGCTGCAGGAGATCTCTCCGGAACAGCAGCCCGGCCGCCTAACGCCGAGATAAGAGCAGGAAGATAGGACGTTCCTCAGACGGACAAGGTGACAATCCGGCCTCGCCGCGTGTAAACAAGACGGCGCCTATCTCCCCCCGCCTGCCGACAGGTGTAACACCCCTGGCTGCCAGACCAGCTCCAGTCATCACTCATGGGGGGGGCACTCTGCCTTCTCTGGGATCTCCAGCCGAGGTTTATTAGCCCTCCTCGCAGACACACCTGGATAATGAAAGCAAGACGGTGGCTTTGATGAGGCCAATCTCCGGTTTCAAAGGAAGCAGATGTAAGCCCGGCGATGCCGACCAGCTCGGCTCAGCCCTGTTCACTGTTGGTGATGTAGCGCGAGCAGCCCGCCGACAACAGCGTGAGAAAACAAAGCAGCGAGATCAAAGAAGGAACTGTCATCGTCTGACATTCACACTAGGTCGACATGAACAAGTGCTGCGAAAGCAGTAACAGTCACCAGGAAACCAGAGCAACTGGAGAAACCAGAGCAACTGGAGAAATCAGAGCAACTGGAGAAACCAGAGCAACTGGAGAAATCAGAGCAACTGGAGAAATCAGAGCAACTGGAGAAATCAGAGCAACTGGAGAAATCAGAGTAACTGGAGAAATCAGAGCAACTGGAGAATTCAGAGTAACTGGAGAAATCAGAGTAACTGGAGAAACCAGAGCAACTGGAGAAATCAGAGCAACTGGAGAAATCAGAGCAATGGAAAACAGAGCAACTGGAGAAATCAGAGCAACTGGAGAAATCAGAGCAACTGGGAATTCAGAGTAACAGAAATCAGAGAATGAGAAAACTAAATCAGAGCAACTGGAGAAATCAGAGCAACTGGGGAAATCTCAGCAACTGGAGCAACAGTTAGATTAGTTTTTATCAAAAGACTGGTCCTAATTCTCTGGATTAAATGAGCTGGTTATACTGGTACAGGGAGGATCTCGTGTGGGTAGAATAGTGTGAACACTGATTTTGTCTGGTTCCAACAGTTTCCATCTAATTTTGTTTCACAGTCTTGTGTGTGTTTAAGCTGCTGGGATGAGTGTGTGAGTGTGTGTGTGAGTGTGTGTCCAGCCTCTTCAGTCTCATCTGAACCTGCTTCAGCTGAGTTGACGCTGTTGTCAACAGGTAAACATCCTCCACTCTCAACAGGCTTCAACCTGTTTGCTTTCCAATTCCTCATAAATTATTACACATTTTAGTATTTCCGTTCACCAACTCCACCATCGTCGTCCGTGAGACACACTCGACACACACTTCAGCCCCCCCCACCTTCATCATGCAGCCTCCCCACCAGACTCTCCCTCCGCGGTGCTGCGGCCTGCAGCGCCCCCCGCAGGCCAAACACCGACACCACATCCAGGTTTGTCCTGCAGAGGTTTAATCTGATAATAAAACACGTTACAAAGTCAGGTTTGTAAATACACTCATTCCTTAAATTAAATTACCGGAAATGCACGTGGTGGACAGGTGATGCGACCTCTAGCCAAAAGCATAAATAAATGAACCCATATTCACGCCCACGACGCGCAGGCGCCTCCTTCAGTTCAGCAAACTAATAAATATGACGAGTGAAACACGGGAAAAGCGTTCAGACACGAGGTGTGTGCACGTCTGTGACATACGGGGGCTTAAAGCGACCAGCCAGCAGCTCGCCCTTCCTGTCATACGGAGGTCAAGGTGGGCAGAAACGGAGGGGGGTGAGCGTTGAATGAGTGAGGAAATTAAATTTAAGAGAGCGGAGGAACCAGGTGATGTTAACAGAGCTGGTGGGGTTGCAGGTGTAACCTCAGGTCCTAAAGGACACAAAAACAAAAGACAAAGCTGCTTGAGGATCGAGTGCAAATATTCCAGCCTTGCAGAATACTGTTGGTGGGAAGGCGCGCCCGTGTTGGGCGTGTTGGGGGGGGGGGGGTCGGGGGGCAGAGTCGGTTCAGGCGGTCCTTTTAAAAATAAATGCATATTTATTTCATACAAAAAAAACAAGCGCGGGCTTCTCCTCCCCGGGGCCAAGGAGTCGGGATTAAAAGAAGCCAACGCGTGCGTGTGTGTGTGTGTGTGTGTGTGTGTGTGTGTGCGCGCGTGGGCCGTCCCTTCCACTGATGTCGGACGGGGGGCTGCTCAGGTGTGGCCGATGGGCGTCCCGCGGCGCCCGTCGGCCCTTCGGTCACGCCCCCGCGCGCCTCGCCGCCGTCTTCCCTTCCCGCTGATGCATCCAGCTGTTTTTTCCTGCCCGACTGGTTCGAACTCCAGTCTGTAATTATCGCCAACAGGCGGGGGGGGGGGGGGCAGTTCAGGACGCAGCGCCACGCCCCCCCCGCGGCGGCGAAGGCGGCGGCCCTGGAGTCCGAGGCGGCGCCGGCGTTGCTTCACTGCGCCTCCTTTACTCCGTTTTCTTCCTGAGAATTTTCCCCTAAGACGACGATCTGCACGGTGGACAACTGTCCGCTGGCGTCCAGCTGCAGCCCCTGAACCTCCTCCGCCGCGCCCGCCCGCATCTGGCACCGCGAGTCCTCGCCGGCCGAGGCCACGCCCACCTCCACCACGGCGGCCCGCTCCCCGGCCGCCTCCCCGTCCAGCCGCAGCTCCATCACGCCCACGCCCTGCTCCATGGGGGCGGGGTTGATCTCGATGACCGTGTGCTCCTGCCCCGCCTCCACCTCCTGCTGCACCAGCACGGCGCCGTCCACCACCTCGGCCCCGCCCCCCACCTGGCCCAGCTGCACCAGCTCCAGCGGGCTCACCACCGCGCTCAGCTGGCTGGAGTCCTGCACGGCGGCGGCGCCCACCAACGTGAGCCCCGCGGACGGGTGCAGGGTGAACGTGTCCGTCTTGCCGTCGCCCGTCACCATGTAGCGCGTGAAGACCTGCGAGCCGGCGGGCAGCAGCGTGACGGCGTTGGGGAGGCCCGCCACGGAGAAGGGCTGGCCGATGGAGGACAGGGAGATGGGGGAGAGGACGGTGAACTGCTGCGGCTGCAGCGAGGCCTGCTGGCCGATGGGCGAGGTCAGGAGGGTGGCGGTGGAGGCAGGCCTCTGGAGGCGGGGCCTCTTGGTGGGCCGCTTGGTGGGCGTTTTGCTCTTGGCGTTCTGGGGGCCGGACGGCGAGACCCGCACCTGCTGCTGCTTCTTCTGCTCCTCCAGCTGCACCTCCAGATCTGAGGAGGAGACGGAGAGGGCTGACGGCGGCGGTGGCGGCGGCGGGAGGGGGCGGGGCCGGTCTGGGCCTAGACTCACTGGTCAGCGTGCTGAGCATCTGCTCCTGGCTGGGGTCCGTCTGCTGCTTCCTCCTCTCCACGATCCTCTTCACCGAGTCCAGGAGGCCGAAGACCTGAGCGAGGTTACTGAGCACCGCCACCTCTACCAGACAGGAATCGGAGGTCAGGGCGACAATGGCTGCAAAGGTCGGGAAGAGGGCGTGCCCCCCCCGCGGCGTACCTGTGTCCTGCAGGGCGGACGTCTCCTGGCGCTGCTGCACGCCGTTGAGCATCTCCAGCAGCTCGGTGCTGATGTTGGTCACCACCTCGCCCAGCAGCCCCACGTCGGCGATGCCCTTCCAGAAGGTGAGCGTGTCCTCTGCGAACACGCGCATCGGTCACTCTCCGCTGCCCGCCGCAACCCCGTGGGGGGCCAGGGGGGGGGTCGTCGGCGTCTAACCTGAGATCTCGCTGGCCTCCTTCTTGTCCGCGGACTCCGGCGAGCTCCAGTCCGCCTTCCCGCTCAGGAAGTCCGCTTTGTCCTCGCCCGCCGCGCCGCCGTTCCCCTGGACCACCTGAGCTGCGGGTCGCAGAGATCGCCGTTTCTACCACCATCGGGGATCACGTGACCCGACGGAGCCGCGAGCCCCGCCAGGCGCTCACCTTGAGAGGACGTGGGCGTGGCCAGGCCCGTGCCGTCCGGGGGGAAGCGCGTGTTGTTGATGAGGAGGTCGAACTTGGTGCTGCGGCACGTGTTGGTGCAGAGCGTGCTGTGCTGGTAGAAGTCCAGCTGACCCGAATCCATCATCTTCCTGGAGGGAGCAGAAGGAATGAGCGGAGGTTACAGCGGCACTGGGCCTGAACTGGTTCCTGACTGCTCTTCAGCTCTATCAACAGAGTTCAAACAGGTTACCGTATGTGCTGGACTATAAGTCGCACTGGAGTATAAGTCGCATCCTTGAGGAAATCTATTTGATAAAACCCAACACCAAGAAAAGACATTTGATCTTGAAAGGCAATTTAAAATGAAAATAGAAAAGAGAACAGCTGAACAGGTGTACGGTATGCTAACGTAACACATTCAGCTGACGTTACGTGACGCATAAACAACGAACTGAGAAAGTGCCTGGTGTGTTAACGTAACACGTGAACAGTTATTCAGATAACTACAGCATAAAGAACACGCTGACCAGTTTACTAAACCATCAGCGTCGCTCCAAATCACTAAATCAATGAAACCTTCATCCTCTGTGTCACTTCTAAACAACTCCGGAGGTAGACGATGCGCCGCTTCCTCTTCTACGTCGCTTTTGTGTTAATAGTTTCACATATAAGTCGCTCCAGACTAGAAGTCGCACCCCCGGCCAAACAACGACAAAACGTATAGACTTATAGTCCGAAAAATATGGTAATCGCGTTTTTTATCCTTAAATTTGGGCGTTGACCTTTGACCTTGTCCTCAGCTGTGGTTTAAAGACCGTAACAACCGTTCTTTATTCCTGATTGGCGGCTCACCTCAGCATGACCCCGCCCATCCGGATGGCTCTCTTCCAGTCCTTCAGAGTGGCTTTTCCAGACATGTGAACAAACTGCTTCGGGCTGATCAGCTGGTCTTCGTACTGGCGATCGGGCGTTAGATAAAAACACAAGAAGCTCGTTTGATACTCCGTCGTGACGCCGCGGCGCTGCTCCGGGGGGGTCGACACCGACCTTCACGCATTTCACGTTGATTCCCGGACACACGAACTTCTTCATGAGCAGCAGAGCCTTGCAGTCGCCGCAGGTGATGGGGCAGCCAATCTCCACGTCGTCCCTGTCCGCCTGGACTGGAAGGGTTCAGAGGCGTCAGAGAACCCAGAGGAGCCTCGACCTTCGGCGCTTTCCGACCTCTTACCTGCGTTTTCTTCCACGGTTATGATGGCCGCGTCCGTTTCGGCGGATTCCTCCCTGAGGAGAGAACGTACGGTCACGTTTCCGCCGATAAACGACCGACTTCGGGAGAAGTCACGTTGAGCGTACGGACCCGGTGCTGATTGGCTGGAGCTGGAGGATGACCTGCGCCTTGTTGGGGTCGTCGGGGTCTCCTTCGCCTTCGGCCTTCACCATCACCACCTCCCCCACGGGCACCGCCACCTCCTCGCTGGACGCCATCGCACTCAGAGCTGGAGGGGGGGCGCGTTTGTGTCACTGTGCAGGAGTCTGTTCATCTGAGCGACGAGAAGAATTCATCGTTTCGCATCAACGGATCGATCAGATGTTGGCGACAGAAAAACACAGAAACAATTGATTGAGATTTTCATTTAATTTTAGTGTTCTGAGGCGCCTCAGGTTTGTTGTTTATCAGTTTTATATCACATTAGATCAGTGTGCATCTCTTTAAACTCTTATTTTGATTCATTAACAATAATTTTGGGTCTCCAAAACAAGTAAAATAATATAAAAATATCGATCTGGGTGTTAAAAGGCTGCATTCCAGTCAAACATCAGTGATTTAATCCGCATAACATTGTTCTTTTTCTAGTTTATTAAAGTGTTTACGCAGCTTCACGCTCCATTTGTGAAGACAGGCACAAATATGTGTGCCGTCATTTTCAGACAGATAATCGAAACGTTCAAACTTAGCGTGCTAAATTGCTCAGAAACACGTTTCTATGCATCCCACGGCACTTTAAAGGCGACATCGTGGACCATTCGGGGGTGAAATAAGTCGCTTTAGGCGGCCGGGCTGCTTTAAACTTCGTGCTTTAGCATCCAGACACGCGACGGAAAAAAACCCAGAAAACGCGCAAATGTCGACGTCCAAACGCACAAAACCGCCCCCCCCCTCCACGACCCCCCCACCCCGGCCGAGGACCCCTGGGGGGGGTATGGCGGCTAACACAGAGGAGGGGTGGAGGAGGAGGAGGAGGAGAGGGGGGCGACGCCGGAGACGCCGGCCGCGTTGGCGGCGCGCCGCCCGGCCGTGAGCCGTGCGTCCCTCCGTCGAGCCCCGCTCCCCCCCGGATGACGTCTCCCCGTGCGGCGGCACGTACGGCTAAGCCGCGGCGACGGCGCCGAGACGACCGCCCCCCCCCCTCTCTCTCTCTGCTCCACCCCACCCTACCCTACCTCCACCGCCCCCCCGCTACCCGGGCCACCCCCCAGGACCCCCCCGGGCCCCCCCAGCCGGGCCCCGGACCCGGGTTTTCCCCCGCGGGGGGGGTCCGCGGTAACGTAGCTAGCTCTTACCGTTTAAAGGAGGGAAGCGCGCGGCTAGCGGCGGGGAGCTACCGCGCATGCGCGCTACCCCCGCACCCCCCGCTCCCCTCCGACTTCCTGCGGGGAGCCGCGGGGCCGAAAATAGTCTTTATTCAGCCCGTTTGGGGGCTTTTTAGAGGCTTTAACCGGCCCATTTTAGAGGTTTTAACCGGTCCTTTTGGGGTTGGGGGGGGTGAGAGGTGGCGGTAGATCGATGGAGCGGGGCCGACGCGAGAGGTTCACGGCCGGGGCGATGTTCGGGAGCCGGACGCGTCCACGTCGGTTTTTATTCTTTTATTTTAAATATTTTTTAAATGTGTTTTTTATTTTCGACAGAGTGGTGTGGGGCGCCGGGACGAGACGGTCGCCAGCAGCCCCCGTTGTAAAAATTGTGCTTCCGAAATCTCTTGATGGCGATTCCGCAGGAGGAGTGGTGGTAGCCACCCCTCCTGTGCTAAGCACAGCAGAAGCCCTTTTTACCGCGGCACCTGAACACACCACGGCCTGGCCGGCGGCGACGCCCGCCTCGGTCACGGTTTCACGGCCCAATGTCGACATTGACCGACGCCGCACCTCACCTGGGGGGTTATTTTAAAAATAAATAAAATAAAAGCGATATTTTCTGAAACATAAAGGGCGATGAGCGTCTTTGAATATACTTTAATCTCTGTTTGGCGGGAGAGGTGCATGACGGGTATCGTGGGGGCGGGGCATGTGCCGACGCTCGACCAATCACAGTCGAAAGCTGACCCGGTTGAATTTCGATAATAAGTGATTTTATTCCCCGTAAATAGCGCCGTGTTTGTGTTTATACCATCCCATCGCCCCTGGTAACGTCGCCAGTGTTAAAAAAAAACGAGTAACTATGACCACAGCGGTTGGTTTTAATGTCGCTGTCGTGACCGGAAGTCCCACCTGTCGTCGCAGCCACCTGATGCGTTTCCTCCACCTTGACGTCCAGGTAGACGGATTTGCTGCCAAACTCGACTTCAACCGACTTTTTTTTATGTTGGAGGCGGCGGGGGGAGAAACCTGCAGCGGTCAAAGATGTGCTAAAGCGCAGGTCGTAGCCGCGACGTCGAGGGAACGAGTTTGATCGAGGAGCCGTGCGGGAACGTGAGTAGATGTTTGTCGAGAGGCGTCCTTTAATGGAGGAAAACAGCCGCCGAGTCCACAAATGCACGCTTAAAAGGTCGATTGGCGCGCACTGTTTGGGGAATAGAGAGTGTTTTCGGCCGAAACTTTGGTGGAGAAAGTGAAGCTGGTGTTTGTGGTCCCGCCGATGACGTGCTGCAAACACCGGGCTTTTGTTTGGCACTTTAAACCTTGTTACGTTTTCAGTCGATTAACTTAAGCATTAAACTTCAATTGATCGTCTGTTTTGCGTTGGTGGGAAAAGTGCCACCAGTCAGTGCTTTTTTAAGATCGAATCCATTCGAACTTGAAGCCATTTGACTGGATTGGGTGTTAATTTATTCACAAATTAAACTCTTTCGCTGGTCCCAACCTCCTCTTTGAGCTCCCGGGTCTTTAGATCGAAGCTGCATTGATCCCACCCGGCGCTTCCACACCGATGAGTTTCATTTTGGCTCATCTTTTAACCTTTGAACCCTCGACCCCACGCCCGGCGGTGTGGCGTCATCCCGGCTCACGATCCCCGCTCCCGTTTCCTCTTTTCCCCGCACAGGCCTCGGAGAGGGAACGCCATGTCCGCCGGCAGCTCTGGCAGCCTGAGGCGCAGCTCGGGGTCCGGCGCCCGCAGGCCCGGCCCCGGCGGCGGGCGGTGGTCGTACGAGGAGCGCTGCGTGGACCCGGTGGAGGACCAGCCCCTGGCCCACAAGCCCCGGCCGCCGGACGCCAACGGGAAGGACGCGGAGACGCCCGGCTTGGCGCCCGGCTCCACCGAGCAGGCCTGCGGCCCCTGCGCCTCCTCGAGGAGCTGCAGGACCGTGGTCAGCGTGCTGACCTGCGGCCTCTATAAGGCCTGCCAGAATTCCGTCCTGGCGCCCTGCCTGGCGCCCGGCGAGGGCCCCGCGGACGAGGCGGAGAAGGCCAGCCTCCGGAGGGCGAGCGTGCGGGACAGCAGGGGGGAGGAGGACGCGGCGGACTTGCTGAGCGACGTCCGCATCGCCGGGGTGAGAGTGGAGAGCCCGAGGGAGTACCTGGACCTGGAGACCCGCCCCCCGCCCCACACGCGGCCCCCCAGGGCGGCCCGGTCCAGCCCAGCCACCCGTCGCTGCACGAGTCCATGCAGTTCGAGGACTGGGGGGACGAGGAGGAGAACGTGGACTCCCTGATCACCAAGAAGCTGCTGGAGCTCTACTCCGAGTACCAGATCGAGGAGCTGGCCCGGTGCACCTCGGACTCGGTGTTCCTGAACAAGAGCGAGGACATCAACCAGCTGATCAACTCGCTGGTGGAGGAGCACAAGATGGGCGAGCAGGAGGCCGAGTGCCGGCTGGTCCGCGGCATCATCCGCATCAGCACCAGGAAGAGCGCCAGGAAGAGGCCGGCCGTCCGCCGGGAGAGGACGCTGTCGGACAGCGGGAACGACACCATGAGGGACAGCGAGGCCGTGTCCTCCAGCAACAACAGTGAGTCTCCCCCCCCCGCCGGCCCCCCCGCCTCGCGTCTCCCCGTCCTCGTCTCACCCCTCTCCCCTCTGTGTCCCCCCCCCCACGAGACGACTACAAGTCCAACCCCAACATCCAGATCTCCGAGCTGACGTCCATGGACAAGTGCGCCAGGGAGCTGTGGCGGAACAACGCAGGTACCGGCCCGGCTTACCGCCGCTCGCGCCGCTTTCTTCTTTTACGACCGTCTCCGGCTCGACGTCCGACCCCTTTAAACGCCGCAACGTAAACGCCCGTTACTCATTGACTTGGCGTCTGGAGGCGCCTGCACGCAACGCCCGTGTCCTGGTCGCCGCGGTAACCAGAGAGAGGGGTTGGGCGTGTCGAACCGGCCCGGAAACACTGGTTTTCGGCCTCCCGCTATCGGCGTCCTTCCGCGGTTTGTCTGGAGGAAGGTCGCTTCTCCCTGTTGAAACCTTCCGTTTTTGTTTTTTTTTTTCGTTTGTTTTTTAAGCCGCCGGTCACGTGAGGACACCTGACCGGAGGGGGCGGTCCGGGAACGCCTCGTAAAACTGATCTTCCCTTCTGGGAAATGGGCTGGAAGTTCTCGGCAGCCCACTTTGAAGACTGGGTTTCTTGGTGGGGTAGCGCCCCCTACCGGCCGTCGCTGGAAACGCCGGCACGTCGCCCGTGCACCTTTTTTTTTTTTTTTTCCACGCGCTGTTAAAAACACGCCTCCGCGCTTCGACGCCGACTCCCTACCTGCCTTGAATTGCTCCGTTAAGCTCCTCTCCTCTTGATGTCTCTTCCAGGGAACGCCTCCTACTCGCCTTCCCACACGGAGACTAACTCCTCGGGCGCCCCCCTGATCCGCACCTCCGTGCGGACATGATCTCCGGCCCCACCACCACCACCCCCCCCACCGCGGGGCTCCGGCAGGAATCTTCCTCTTTCCGCTTCTTTGAATGTGAACGTTCACATCTTCCGAAGGACTCGGGATCTCAGGGCTCTCTGTGTAATAAACTGATAAATGTATTTGAAGAATTGATTATCAATAGCTCTCCCTCCGCAGGCAGATATCGCCGGCGGCTCTCCAGATATTGTATCGCTCATAACCGTCCTTGAAGTAATTAGCCGAGCTTGTGAAACCTGACCTGATCTGATTGTTCCGCCGTCGTGATGTAACGCGACCGACGTGGCGTTTAGCTCTCTAACGTGTAAGTTTCCGCCTGAGTGATTCAAGCTTCGCTGTCAGGGAACGTTCTCCGATTTCCGTTCGTTTCCGCGGCGGAGGGAAGTTCACCCGACGTTCACGTCGTTTGAGTCCCCCCCCCGGAACCGGGAGCGGCTCGCCCCGGTTCCGTCCGAAACGAGCGAAACGCGACTCGGATTCTCGTCTTGAATTTTATTTCCCGGAGTTTTTGTGAAAAATCGGAATTGTCGTTTTTTTAATGGTTCAGCTTCAAAGCCTGTACATTGCTTTGTTCCCAGCGGCTCACGGGAGGTTAGCGGTGGCGTGCCGCGAACGTCACGTTCGTGTAGAACGCGTGCGGACGTTTCGCCGCAGCACGCGTCGTGAAGTTAAGCTGTCGCGGCGACGGAGGTCGAGCCCGCTCTTTGGAGGATTCATCGGAATCCGGCTGCGAAATCCTCGATGTCGTGAACCTAATTTATTAGCCGCGCTGTCCTAAGCTGACTCGCCGACTGCCTCTCGTAGCCGACGTCAGCGGGACACACACTCACTTTGGGACGTTCGGTTTATCTCGTACAATGACGAGCCCGACCAGTTGCTCCGGTCCTGATCAGAAACATAAACTTGACGATTTTTAGAAGTGATTAACGTCCTACGTGACCTCTTTGTCTCTCTGACGCGTACATTTTGTCTGTGTTAAACTTTTTTTGTTTTTGTTATACTGACGTCTTAAAGGAGTAAAATAAATGAAGTGAAACCGAGGTTTTTTGGGGGGGGGGTTTTGTCTTATTGCCACAACGGGAGTGAAAAGGGGTTAAAAAAAAAAAAGGCGGCAAATGAAGCCAGAGTGAAAGATCAAAGCACAGAAACACCGCGGCTAACTTGAGTCAAACTGCCTCTTGTATCTAAACATATGAAATGGTGTTAGTTTATAGATCGAAAGCTTAAATTAATAGTTCTTTTTGAGCTGTAATGTACAGTGTACCCTCGTCTATCGGGGGTTACGTTCCAGGAATAACCCACGAGAGACGAAATCCGCCAAGTAAGCGGCTTTATTTTTACCTCCGCCAAGGAGGTTATGTTTTTGTCTGTCTGTTAGCAACATAACTCAAAAAGTTGTGGACCGATTTTGATGAAGTTTTCAGGATTTGTTGGAAATGTGAAAAGGATTTCATTTTGGGTGTGATCCGGAAGAAATCCTGGATTCTGGATCACTTTGAAATTTACGTTAAGGAATTGTTGCGCTTGGCGGAGGTCTGCGCTCTCCGAGGGCTTTCTAGTTTACAATTATTTTACAGGTTTGAAGCCCATAAAGCTGCTAACCACCCACTTGTATACACTTTTCTCACAGGCGTTAACATTTTCTCACGGTTAAACACTTTCAATATTCAAACTTCTTCCTCCGCCATTTGGGTGCGACCGCAGGTGCCTTTTCCCCTGCAGTTCCCCAATGAGGATCCAGAGCACAATACACTGTAAAAAAAAGTCCTTGAACCAGCGAAGCTGTGAAAAGTGAACCGCGTTATAGCAAGGGCACACTGTAAACAGATCAAAGCATCAAAAGACAACACAGCTACGAGGTTACATCAAAGCTAACTATGGTAAAAGTACTAAATGGTACTAAATTTAATTTTAGGTTTTCTTTATTAAGTCCTCCAAAAGTGTTACACGTTGTTTTGAAGTAGGCTTTCCAGAAGCTGTCTTCACAGAGCTGAACCGCTGTTCTCCATCACTGATGACCAGCTGTTCATTTTCCTCACAGGCCCCGGTGCATCGCTCGTCACGCCGACGCGGATGGTTGTTCCATCACCGATATCCAGCGGTGCGTGCGCACGCGGGCGCTGGGGAGGCGAACGGCTGTCTCGATTTGTTGTCTTGCGGTGTGTGTGGATCTGCTACGGACTCACGAAGGTCGGTCGACTTGGCGCCGGGGTGCAAAACCAGCCAGGTCGGGGAAAAACGAAAAACTTCTTAATGTCTCCCGCATATAAAAGTTCAGGTGCAATCAGAGCCAACCATCCTGGGGACACCACGGGGTCCCCGTTCCCACAGCACATCAGGAACACATCAACAGTAACAAATCCCTAAAATAGTCCAATAACTCAGGGCGTGTTTCAGCAACAAACACCAACTGATAACTGCGAGCAACATCTCTCTATAAAAAAAACCTGTTTTCACATCTAAATTCATAAAAAAAAAAAATTATGATGGTTCAGGTCTGGGACAAACTTTGAGGTAAAAAGTTTCATCAAGGGACGTGAATCTTACTTCAAAACAGATCAAAGCAACACAAAAAGAAACCTCGGCTTTGATGCATTAATATGAAAGAAAGGCAACTAATGAATGTTGCTTTTATGTTTGCTGTCATCTATTGCTGGTTCGGATGTTCTTTGCTTTGATCTTTTAAACACTGATATCTAGAGTCTGACAGTGCTTTGATCTTCTTTTTTCAAACATGTAGAATCACAGATTTTCAGAACATTTAAAAACAGAGATTTGGCTTCCTGTAAGCCACATTTGGGCTTTTGGGGTCTTTTTTAGTTTAAAATAATGAAATAAATCCATGAACATCAAAGAGTTTGTCAGTGGAAAACGAGCGTCTCTGTCAACGAGTGTAGAACGTCGGTGTGGTCGATAACGGGCTTGAGGAGCAGCTGTGAGACCAGGTCGTGGCTGACGCTCTGGACGGAGGAGGCGGCCAGCAGGACTCGGCCGAGGCGGGAGGCGTCTCCGGGGTGCAGGAGGCGGACGGCCTCGCCGAGGGCCCTCAGGGCTTCCCTCTGGAGGCCCCTGACCAAGGTCAACGCCCTCAGCCCAGGAACGGCTGCAACACAAGACGTTCCCACGGAGGGAGGCGAGGCTTTATTGGAGCGAGCGGATCGGCCCTGAATCATTCGACACCTTCCGCCAGTGATTTTCAGGATTAAATTCTGGATTTGAAATCGTTCCAGATTGAGATTAGATTAAATCAGGCGGCGGCGGCGGAGCTCAGCGGGTTGGTTCCGGCGACTTCTCTTTCTTTTCACGCGTTCAGATTACGCCCTTCTCCGGGAGGCTCTTACCGGGGTTGAAGAGCAAGGCCCCCTTCAGGCAGGCGTGTTCCTCTGGACTCAGCTCCAGGGTCCACAGGTCCTCCACCACCGCCCTCAGCCTGCGGACTCCAGCCAGCGTGGGCCGGCGCCGGCCCTCCTCCCGCAGCCCCGGGCCGACCAGGATCCGCCTGAGGATGCTGGACTCGGGCGCGCGGGTCACCTCCAGGGCCAGGCCTTCCCGGCCGAGGCCCAGGACGAACAGGTGGACCCAGCAGTGCCGCAGCAGCGCCGCCCGGTCCGCCGCCGGGAGCAGGGCGAAGGACGGCAGCCCCCGGATGAAGCGGGAGGTCTTGGCCACCACGCCCGAGGCCACCCGCCAGGCCGCCTTCGGGTCCTTCAGACAAACCGCCCTCGTCCGCTCGCACGGGCAGCCGAGCCCGCCGCCGCCGGGGCCGCCGCGGTCCGCTTCCTTCCCGCTCAGAATGCCGTACAGGATGCCGCTGGGATGTTGCTCCCGGGAGCCCGAGCACAGCTCCTCCAGGGACAACATCGCGGCGTCGGGGAGGACCGAGCGAATGACCGAGCGAATAACCCGGCCGTATTTATCAGGGCGTCGCCCGCTCGGCCTTGACCCCCCCCCCCCAGGTGGTTCCCATTGGTGGTGGGAACGAGGAGGGGGGGGGGGCTTCACATGCTGGAGGATCGGTTCAGAGATAAAAACCAGCGCAGGTGAGGGAAATACAGAAGCCGGCGGGGTGAACGACCTTCGTGGAGATTACCTGAAGTCGTTAACTGTCTGCAGAGGTCGGCGAAGGGCGTCAGGGTTCGACGACCCCGTTCGAGCGGGACCCCCCCCCTGACCCAGTTACGCCGCCCCCGCTCTGGGCTATTTGAAGAGAACTCGCCACTTTGGGCTTCTATTTGCTTTGGCGGGTTTGAAAAAAGTGTTTTAAAACGTCGGGACGGGGGAAACGAGGTCGTGTTTGATCTGGGCCACAGACGGAGCTGTGACCTCTCACCTGGAGCGCTATTGCACAGTCGCAGCCAAATTAATCATCAGCGGAGGCCGTTATCACACAGCCGTTGTAATACATACTTTTATTGCTGTTTTTTTATAAGTACCTACAAACTAGTGAGGCCTTTAATAAAAAAAATATAAAAGAATCTCATAAAACAGCAAATAATCAGAACCGAGAAACACAATTAGTCTCTCCATCTGAGTCAAAACTCTTGAAGAGTTCATAGACAAAAGAGTGTTGTGTTATGTTATGACATGCTTTACAGTTTTAAATCTAATTTATTTATTTATAAGGACAGAATCGGAAGACTCTAGAATATTCTACTCTTTTCTGCTTTAAACAGTTCGTCCGTTTTCATTGGACGGCTCGGCTGTCAATCAAAACCTCCCCCCGCAATTGGTCGGATCCGATGGGGCGGGGCTTGTTTCCAGGAAGTGAGCGACGTGCTTCTCCGGGCCACAACACAAGCGAACTGTGATAAATTCCCTTTTTTTCGGTCGTTTAAGAGCTCGAATTTACCCGAAATGAGCGAGGACGAAGAGAAGTTCGACGGCATGTTGCTGGTGATGGCGCAGCAGCACGAAGGAGGCGTTCAGGAGGTGAGTTAGTGGCCGGCTACAGGCTAGCGCGGTTAGCTCCGGAGCTAGCGCCATGTGAGGCTGCAAAATATAAATATAAACCATTAAACAAGACCTCTGCACGGAGGTGTGGATATTTGAGAAGGTGGGCTAAACCCACAAGTGTTTGGAGAGCAGATAAGTCATGCTGGTGTTGCGCAGATTAAATTAGATTCATGTCACATGTTCGGGAGGAGCTAACTCTGGTCTCTAATAAACTCATTAATGCACATAAAAGCTGACAAATCAATCAAAACCGGCTCGTCTAGTTGGTTAAAGTTGAGCTGGACCTCTGTGGGATGTGAGCGGTGCGGGTTGATGTTCGTGTTCTGCTGCTTTCGGGAGATTCTGCGTGTTTAAACGTCTCCTTCTCGCTTCCGTCTCGACAGCTGGTCAGCACATTCTTCAGCTTCCTGCGGCGGAAAACCGACTTCTTCGTCGGTGGAGACTCTGGAGCTGCAGAGAAGGTGGGCCCACATCAGGGGGAGACGTCAGGGGAAGGCATCAGACGGACGGACTCACCGGACATCCTCTCATCTCCTCTCTTCACCCATCACCTCATCTCATCTCCCTTCATCTTCCCTCATCTCCCTTCATCTTCCCTCATCTCCCTTCATCTCATCTCCCTTCATCTTCCCTCATCTCCCTTCATCTCATCTCCCTTCATCTCATCTCCCTTCATCTCATCTCCCTTCATCTCTCCTAATTTCCTTGATTTTTCCCTCATCTCCTTTGATCTTCGCTCATCTCCCTTCATCTCCTCTCATCTCTCTTCATCTCCCCTCATTTCTCCTCATCTTCCCTCATCTCCCATCGTCTTTCTTCTCATCTCCCTTCATCTCTCCTCATCTCTCTTCATCTCCCATCATCTCCTTTCATCTAATTTCCCTTCATCTCCCCTCATCTCCCTTGTGTCTCCCCTCATTTCTCCTCATCTTCCCTCATCTCCCATCGTCTTACTTCTCATCTCCCTTCATCTCTGCTCATCTCTCCTCATCTCCCATTATCTCCTTTCATCTAATTTCCCTTCATCTCTCCTCATCTCCCTTCATCTCCCCTCATCTCCTCTCATCTCTCTTCATCTCCCCTCATTTCTCCTCATCTTCCCTCATCTCCCATCGTCTTTCTTCTCATCTCCCTTCATCTCTGCTCATCTCTCCTCATCTCTCTTGATCTCCCATCATCTCCTTTCATCTCATCTCCCCTCATCTCCCTTGTGTCTCCTCTCATCTCCTCTCACCCTCCTCACCCCCTCTCATCTCCTCTCGTCTCTTTCAGCTGGTCAAGGACACCTTCTCCCACCACAACAAACTGGCTCAGAAGGGTCACCGAGAGAAGCAGCAGAGGCAGGAGCAGGAGAAGAAGGAGAAGTCGGAAAGAGCGGCAAAGCTGGCAGAGGAGGAGAGGAAAAAGAAGAGTGGCGACGGCCCCAGGATCCAGGAACTGACCGACGAGGAAGCAGAGAAGCTTCAGCGCGAGCTGGACAAAGTAACCCCCGAGTCGCCGACGGCCCGTCCTGAACGCGTCGCTCTTCTCTCCTGTTACGTCATCGCCGTCTTTGATCTCCCCCCCAGAAGAAGAACGAAGTCGGGCCAGCCGGCGAAAGCCCGACGAAGCCAGAGAGGCCTTCGGAGGACCCGGAGAAGGCGAAGGGGGTGAGCAGACGAGGAGCCGATGACTCGTAGTCTCGCTCTTGTTTAAACGCTCTCGTTTTCCTCAGACGGACTCGGAAGGCGAGGAAGACGAGAAGGACAAAGACAAGCTGAAGCCCAACGCTGGAAACGGAGCCGACCTGCCGACGCACAAGTGGACGCAGACCCTCTCGGAAGTCGATGTAAGTCGTGGGTGAGAGCTTTTAACCGCAGGACCCCTCGTAGTTCATGACAAAAGGGCCGTTTTTATCTCGCCATCAGAGGATGAGTTTAACTTTAATCCCCAGTTTTTACCAGATGAGGGTTTGTGGACCAGATCTATTTGGACGCTGAGGTTCAGGTTCCAGCTCAGTGCAGCATTTCTCCTGCGATAACTTCATTTTTGGGTTTTTGGCTTTTGTAACGAGTCCATAGAACTGTAAAAAACTGACAAACTGATGCCTGTTTGTCGCAGTTTTCACCAACTTTTCAGTTGTTTTCGACTTGAAGCTCCTTTAATCTGTGCCATCCCCCACCCTGACCAGCAGGGGGCGCCCGTGGGCTGTTTCTGCTGGTCATTCTTTCATTCTCGGCTCGAACAGCGCCACCTCGTGGCCGCGACGTTAAAACACGCCCGTCATGCTTCTTTTATTAATAAAACGAACGGTTGTCATGGAGACCCGAACGCTGAGTTCGTGACTCTGACGTCCCTCCGCAGCTGTCCGTGCCTTTCGACGTCAGCTTCCGCATCAAGGGGCGGGACGTGGTGGTGGACATCCAGCGGCGCTCGCTCAGAGTGGGCCTGAAGGGCCACCCTCCGGTCATCGAGGGTCAGCTGTGCAACGAGGTCAAGGTCGAGGAAAGCTCCTGGCTCATCGACGACGGCAAGGTCGTCACGGTCCACTTAGAGAAGGTGGGAAGCGAGGCTGACGCCCCTAAAGGGCGAGGAGGCCGCGTCTGAACGTGTCCCCTCGCCTCAGATCAACAAGATGGAGTGGTGGAGCAAGGTCATCACCACGGATCCCGAAATCAACACCAAGAAGATCTGCCCCGAGAACTCAAAGGTAAAGTGTCCGACCGTCTGAGCGCCACGGTGGCGGCGGCCTCGACCTTCACCCCGCCCGTGTCCTCCCCGAGCAGCTGTCGGACCTGGACGGGGAAACGCGCGGGATGGTGGAGAAGATGATGTACGACCAGAGGCAGAAGTCCATGGGCCTGCCCACGTCTGAGGAGCAGAAGAAGCAGGACATCCTCAAAAAGTGAGTCGTGGCTCTGCTCCTCATCCTTAAATAAATCAAATAAATGAAAGTACAGAAGACGTCCTCCTGTAGGGAAGTAGGAACGCGTTATTAGTCCCCTAAAAAGGACCCAGTCCTAATCCAGCCGGGTTTTCCTTCCTCCCGGAGGTGGACTCCTAGGTTAAAGGCGCACCTGGTAGGACAGAAAACCCGGCAGGTCCGGATCCGGACCGTCTAACTGTGAACAATAAAGTTGTAAACATGAGTCGGAACTCCAAAGAACGGTAGCCTCCTCGGAGGCCCGCGGTTAAGCATTAGTCAGCCGCTCGTCCGATAAGACGTCTGAAGGACGCTGTGACGTCGCCGAAAAAACGGCTGCGGCCACATCAGTTCGGCTCAAAGGAAGCGCGTTCGCCGCATTCGGGACAAACATCCTGATGCTTTAAGATGCTGTAGATGCGAAGAACTCGCCCCTCGTGCGGATCGTTTACCCGAGTGCTTTGGAGGTAAAGTATCAAATACGCTCACGCGTGTTTTCACTTCACGTAAAAAAACATCAATAAACTGATAATCAGGAAAACTCGGCATCGGTGGTAAAAGGTTTCATTTAAGTTGTCTTGTTGTCGATCTTGTGGGGGTTTTTTTTCGGTATGAAGATGTTTGAGGTGTGTTTCGTGTGCGCAGGTTCATGGCTCAGCACCCGGAGATGGATTTCTCTAAAGCCAAGTTCAGCTGAAACTCTCCGTCTGTCTCGTCCGAAGAAGAACACGTCTGACGTACGCGCTTGTTTCCGTTTGGTTTTTGTTTTTTAAATTGGAGAAAGGCTGATAAAGGTGGCCCTGCAGTTCTGTGACATTCTTCTGTATTTAAGCCTGTATCTGAAATGTTTTATAATTAAATGAATCTAAAACCGCACATCGGCTGTCTTCACTGCCTGAGCTCAGGGAGGCCTCCGATTGGCCGAAATTAAACAAGCGGGTCAGAGGGTCCGCGGACCTTCAACAAATAACTTAAAACTGCAGAAGTGAACCTTTAATAAACTTATTAAATTAACCTTTATTACACTAACTTTCCAGAGCGAGTTCGCCTGTTCCACCACCAGGGGGCAGCACCTCCCTTCAGGGGAATAAATCCTCAACGAGCCAGAAAAAAGGACATTTAAGCAGAAATTAATCTAAAATCCACCTTACTGGAAGCGTCTTCATTAATATCGAGAGTGTTCCTGCTTTTATTTGGAATAATATCAGTTTTCTGTCATATTTTATATCGTTTAGGCTCCACATCAGAAGGTTGTGGGTTCAAATCCTGCCTCTCTTGTGGCCTTGCCCCCCCCCCAGATGCGCCCTTTGACCCCGATAACGGAGCGTACGGTCGGTGGCCGTCCCGCCTGAGTTTACTACGCCTGCAGGTGTTGTTACACGTGTTATACACCGACCGCAGCCTCTCCAGTCTTTTCCTTTCGCTCGCGGCCGAGCAGACGGGCCCGTCGGGGTGGCACCGTCGCCATGGCGACCACGTTCTGTGTGTGTGTGTGTTCGCTTGTGTAGTCGATGAAACCTTGGGCCTTCTGGTGCCTCAGATCTCAAAATCTTCTCAAAAAATCTCTAAAATTTTCTACGTTTTCGTGTTTTTTTTTTTTTTTTTTGGTGTCTCGTTTGGTCGACCTTCACCCTCCTCTTCTTCCTCGCTCTGATGTCACTGTGGCGGCGAAGCTGGGCCGCCCGGTTAAACCGGGTTTAACGTCCGAGAAAGAGTTCGGTTTAGTTCACGTTTGACCTTCGCGTCCGTCGTAGTCGAGACTTCACTGGTTTTATTTTCACTTTAACGCTGAAGTGAGTCCAGACTTTAAGTGTTGCATCTTTTCTGTTTCCATAGACCAGACTGGGGGGGGGGCAGAGTCAGGGTGGGGGGGGCAGAGTCAGGGTGGGGCAGCTGTTTGGGGTCCGGGGGCAGCGAGGAGGCAGCGTCTGCTCAGCTGAAAGCAATGTCTCACCCAGGTACCAGAATTTCTTCATTAACGGAGGCACACAGACATCAGAGGGACGGGGTCGGCCCCCCCCGCTGGACGAGGGGGCGGTCTGCAAACACTCCTCCCCGCCGCTGCGCTGACTCGCCGCTCCAGACTTGACAGCTTGTTTTTTTGCCCCCCCCCCCTCATAAATCAGCCTCCGAGGCCTCGGGGATGTGAGTCACCGTCACGATGGAGAAGCCCGGGGCTCCTTCCAGGTAGCGAAGCGTTGCCTTCAGGGACCGTCGGAAAGCGGAAAACTTGCCATGGAGGGCTAAGACTCTCGGGGGCCACATCAGCCCAACATCTGCCCCCCCCCCCCCCCCGCTCGTCCACACCTGGGTGCTGGACACACTCTGTAAAGCGTATTTGGGGCGCACACTTCCAGGGGCGGAGCTAAGGCCGGGGCGTCAAGTCGGACCCCGGCCGCCAATTAGCGAGGGCCAACACAGGCGGCGGGCCCCGGCGTGCTCAGCGGATCAGCCGCCGCCCAGGACAAAGGCCTTGTGTCAACTGGGGGGGGCCCTCGGATCAACACTCAAACACACAGAGGAGGGGGCCCCGGGGGCCCCGGCCCCCCCTACAGGCTGAGCAAAGAGCATCAGCAAACATCCTGAGCTCGCCTCATAAACGATGAGACGCTCCGGGCTCCTCTAAGTCCGTCGCTTCCTGAACGGCAGCTCTGGAATTATCGGGCCCTCGTCGGGCGAAATCCGCCGCGGCGAGTCGTCCTCCAGGCTAGCACGAGGAAGCTCCAGCGCTAACGATTCAGCTCACTGTTTATCGTTATTATTGTTGTTTTTGTTGTTGTTGTTATAGTTGTAGTAGTAGTAGTTGTTGTTATAGTTGTAGTAGTTGTAGTAGTAGTTGTTGTTGTTATAGTAGTAGTAGTTGTTATAGTAGTTGTTGTTATAGTTGTAGTAGTAGTTGTTGTTGTTATAGTAGTAGTAGTTGTTATAGTAGTTGTTGTTATAGTAGTAGTTGTTGTTATAGTAGTTGTTGTTGTTATAGTAGTAGTAGTTGTTATAGTAGTTGTTGTTATAGTTGTAGTAGTAGTTGTTATAGTAGTAGTAGTTGTTATAGTAGTAGTAGTTGTTGTTATAGTAGTAGTTGTTGTTATAGTAGTAGTAGTTGTTATAGTAGTTGTTATAGTAGTAGTAGTTGTTATAGTAGTAGTAGTTGTTGTTATAGTAGTTGTTGTTGTTATAGTAGTAGTAGTTGTTGTTATAGTAGTAGTAGTTGTTGTTATAGTAGTTGTTGTTGTTATAGTTGTAGTAGTTGTTATAGTAGTAGTAGTTGTTGTTATAGTAGTTGTTGTTGTTATAGTAGTAGTGTTGTTGTTGTTATAGTAGTAGTAGTTGTTGTTATAGTAGTTGTTGTTGTTGTTATAGTTGTAGTAGTTGTTATAGTAGTAGTAGTTGTTGTTATAGTAGTAGTAGTTGTTATAGTAGTAGTAGTTGTTATAGTAGTAGTAGTAGTAGTAGTAGTAGTTGTTGTTGTTGTTCCACCCGAGTCAATAACGATAAAGGCCGTCGCTCCCGCTCAATTAGCCCTTCCCGCTAAGTTTCTTCGTTAGCCCTCTTGGCTGAGCTAAAAGTATCGTAACTGCCCACGTTGGTTCGGCGCTATCGTACAAGTAAGACATCGTTTTCGTTTGCCCGGCTACCTCAATCGGGCCTGAGCTTCTCGAGTAGCCCGACGGCGTGCTGGAGTAGCTACCCCCGTGTGCGTAGAGTCGTCCGAACAAAGAGTCCTCCTGTGCGCCGCTAATTTTGGAGCTAATGTTTCGACCTTTTGCTCCCGTGCTGGCCGCGGGGTCACCTCGCTGCTTCGCTACTGTTTGCCCGTGGCCCCGTGACCCCCCCCACGGGCTTCATTTGCACCTCGGTGAGGACCCCTCCATCACTGGCGAGGGGGCGGGGCCTCTGCGGCTCTGACGCACACATCGCACCTCTGACCGCACGATGCTCAAACGAGCCCTCTTCTCCACGACGCTGGAAGAGTTTCTCTCTTTTTAATGTCCCTCCGGAATAAAACCACTTTTATTCACGTGAGAAGCGCTAAAATTTATTTATCTATTCACTTTTATTCAATGTGAGAACATCTTTATGTGTGTTTATGTTTATTTAAGTGAATAAATCGAGGTACATAAAAGCTAAAGAGTTGTGAACACTTTAGACTGAGTCAATATTAATGTTGTAAAAGTTAAATATTTAAGTATTTATGATAAAAGAGGTAATTAAGGGATATTTCATCCTGTATTTATAAGCTGTTGTTGCTGCTCGAACATTAAAATCCTGTTTATTTACCTTATTGTGCAGAAAATCAGGAATCTGTCTTTTTATATTTCTTTGATCTTACTTACTTTTGCTTTGATATATTATTATGTTCCTTTTAACTATTGGTAACCTGGGGGAAGTTGATCAGATCAAAGGATTGAATCAAATCCTTTTATCAATCTTTATCTATTTAGCATCTTTTTGATTGTAAAAGACTAAAGAATAAAGATTGATTTCATTTGAGTTGATTTAAAATTCTCTCGTTTTGTTATAAATTTACTTTGATATCGCTGAACATTTTGAGTTCCCATCATCCACCAGCACATTTTAACCCAAAACTTCTGGACATCAAAGTCACAACGGGTGAAACATCAAAGAGGCAAATTTTGAGAAAAACAAACACCTTTAATTTATTATTAAATGACATAAATAAAACTCAGCGTGAGCTGAAATACAAACAGTTATGTACAGATGTTTGGGGGGGTCCGGGTACAGAAGGCACGCGCGCTTAATTAACGGGAAAAAGGCACATTTATACCGGAAAAATGTCGACGTTAATTTATTCTATTTACACACATATACATTGTTTGTTAGCGTAGTTGTTTCTTTGGTTTAATATAATTAAAAACAATGAAAAGTCTGAGTTTTTTCGTGGAGCTGTAGCGACGGTCCCCAAGAGCCCGTCAGTAACCGACGGCGCCGGGGGTCCGTCCGCGGTCGGGTCGCTCCGGTTAGACTCCGGGAGCGACCCCGGAATCTTTTCCGGGGTCGGTTTTTAGTCCTTGGGAGCGTGGGCGGCTCCTCAGTAGCTCTGGGCGACGGGCGTCCAGGACGCAGTCAGCCGGGCGATGGAGCTCTCGAACTGGGCGTCGCCCACGCCCACGTCGCCCAGGCCGGTCTCGTACATGGACGACTGCGAGGACACCGGGAGCGAGGAGGTCAGGCCCGTGTAGGAGGAGCCCCTCAGGAACTGGGAGCCCAGGCCCCCGGGGATGGACCCCGAGGCCGACCCCGAGGGGGTGAGGGTGGTGCCCGCCACCGACCACAGGCTCGGGTACTGGCTGCGGGCGACAGGGTCGGGAGGTTAATCGAGGCGGCGGGGGGGGGGGGTCATGTGACTTGGGGGGGGTCTCCTACCTGGAGTTGGAGGTGGCGTTGGTGCTGTGGGTCAGGGGGCCCATCCCGCTGGAGTTGGGGATCTGGAGCGCGGACCAGCTGTCGTGGGCCGGGAGGGCCGCCGAGCTGTTGTCCATGTAGTTATCTGAGGGGGGGGGGACCAGAGCATGAGCAGCAGTCCTCCCAGTCTGGGGGGTCAATGTGTGTGTGGGGGGGTCTTACTGGTGCTGGTCGTGCGGTGGGGGTAGTGGCTGGGGTACGGGGACGCCCTGTGGCTCCTCAGGCTGGAGTAGCGCTCGCAGTAGGAGCCCGAGGTGTGGCCCCCGCTCCCGCTGAACTGGGGGGGGCTGCTGCTGGGGCAGATGGGGGTCTGGCCCGGGAGGAACCAGCCGCCGACTGTGGGGGGGGTGGCGTTAAAACACAGAAGGATTGCGATGGAGGCGCGGGAGGGGGCGAGACTCACGTTGGGAGTAGCCGGACTGCTGGTTGTCGGCGCTGTGGTCGGGGACCTCCTTGTGGTCGCTCCTGGGGGGGCGAGGCGGGGGGGGTCAGCAGCCGTGCCAAAGGTCGACGTTCGGGAAGCGGGAGAAAGTGTTACGTACCTCTCTTTGGCGTCCAGGAAGGCTTTGGCGAAGGGGTTGTGCTTGATCTTCAGGGCGGTGATCTGCGGGAAACGCTCAGATTAGCACGAGGCGGGGAAACCGGGCTCCCGGCGCGGCGCCCGCAACCACGACCGACCTCCTCGTTCTGGTACGCCGTCACGGCGATGAACTGCGTCTCCGGGAAGGACTGGCTGGTGATCATTTTCTGGATGCCCCCGACCTTCACGATGTGTATCCTGGGCTCGTACTTGTGCAGAGAGTTCAGCATAATCTGGAAGATAAAGCGGTGTTTGAGCCTCAGCTCCACCCTGACCCAGTTAAGACGACCCAGCGGAACCAGTTTATCTAACGCCCCTCCCAGTGCTCCTCATCCTGGGACCAGTGCCGAGCCTCACCTGTCCGCCCCCGTTCAGTTTGTTGGAAAGTTTGACTTTGCTGAAGGAGATCGGCGCCTTCATCCAGTGCGCCCCGAAGTTGGGGGAGTCCGGGTGGATGTAGACGCAGCTGGGGCTCTGCGGCTCCGGCTTCCCGCCGGGGACCCACTCCCCGTTCACGTACTTCCACCGGTTGTTGTCCGCGGCCACGAAGTCCAGCAGCACCGAGTACATGGCGTTGGGGTCCAGGCCGGTGACGCTGGTCCTCAGCACTGGAAACATCCTCCTGGGGAGAAAATCAGAGCTCGTTAAACGGCCTCCGGGCGCGCGCTCTGGGACCGGGTCGGCTCCGGCTGGTCGGGAGTTCGTGCGTAAAGGCGCGCGGCCCCGCAGGCGCGGACCTACCTCCCGGTTTTGGTGACGATCATCTCGTTGGTGAGCTCTTTGAACTTGATCCAAAGGTCCACGTCCTCCAGGCTCAGTTTAATATTCCTCTCGGACGCGTCTCCCTTCTCGCTGCCCTTCTGGAACTCGCTCTCCACGGCGCTGAGGAGGTGCTCCAGGCGCTGGTCGGGGTTGGAGGAAGTCATAGTTCCCGGCGGTGGGTCGGAATTCCAGAGAGGGTCTTTGGAGGGGGGCTCGTCGGTCCCGATGGGAAGCCCGAGTGACTCTGGTGCCACAGCGCGGAGGGCTCGTCATTTAAGGCCCCGTGGGGACCTCATGGGGGCGCGGGGCGTGGCCTGCGCGCACGGATCTCGCCTCCCGGGATCTCCCTGCGCCAACCCCCACCCACCCGGGACGCACCTTTTTAAAGACCTAAGAAGGGGATTTTTTTTTTTTTAAAAATACACTTTAAGTCGTTTTAAAGTCGAATTAAGACGCGCGGCCCTCTCAGACGCAGACGTGACGCGCGCAGCGGCGTCCCGACGCCCCCGAACCGGCTCCAGCTCCACATTTCCTCCATCTGCGCCTCCAGACAAAAGAAGGGAAGCAGATTCGTGCCTTTGAACTCACTTGTGTATTTGCAGATAGCGCTGGTCTTTTGTTGGGCCCCTGGGAGAGGGCCCGTGTTTACCGAGCGCGGCCCATTAGGACCGAGCGCGTCCCTGCGGTGCCAAAGTGTGCGCGGCCCACGAGTGAGGCCGCATTTGCATAATGGGTCTGGGGGGGATCCTGTCAGGGGCGCAGGAACGCTTTCGGCACCAAGAAACACTTTTATCTGCTGTTTTATTCGTTATTTGAAACAGAACCTGGGAAGAATCCCGCGTCAGAAATGAAAATAGCCGTCAGAATCCGCCTAAAATGGAGTTTTTGTGCTTTGAGCTTCGTCTCTTCTGGTGTCTGGAGGCACCTTTGAGGGTCTTCGAGGGTTTCTGTTGGTCAGCTATAAAAGAGACGCTGACGCCTGGACGGGCCCATTGTTTATTTGTTTATGCTCTTAAACGTCAGGAAAATCTCCTTTTTAAGTCTTTTTTCTCCTCGTTGAAGCGGGTGATGTCGTTACTGTCACCGTGTGTGTGTGTGTGTGTGTGTGTGAGATCAGGGCAGGCTCAGCAACCTTTGCACCTGTGGATCTCCTCCACGCCGTCGCTCAGCTGACTACACACACACACACACACACACACACACACTCGTCTGTGTGTCCGTCTGTCTCTGGTGGACTTGATATTGAGCCGGAGAAGCGGAGCGCGACTCCACTTTACTGCTTCACTTCCTCCGGTTCCACAGAGGCCGTAAATGTTAAGGGGCCCTCACACCTCCGTGTGTGTGTGTGTTCCTGTACTTGCTACATACTGAGTACCAAATTCTACTATCACAGTGAGGACATTTTTGGGAAGTGAGGACATTCTGGTGGTCCTCACAACTTCAAAGGACTGTTGGAGAGTGAAGACCTGGTTTAAGGTTGAGGTTAGAACTGGGTTAGGATGGGTCTGGGTCAGGTAGGATGGGTCTGGGTCAGGTAGGATGGGTCTGGGTCAGGGGGTCAGGTAGGATGGGTCTGGGTCAGGTAGGATGGGTCTGGGTCAGGGGTCAGGTAGGATGGGTCAGGGGTTAGGTAGGATGGGTCTGGGTCAGGGGGTCTGGTAGGATGGGTCAGGGGGTTAGGTAGGATGGGTCTGGGTCAGGGGGTCTGGTAGGATGGGTCTGGGTCAGGTAGGATGGGTCTGGGTCAGGGGGTCAGGTAGGATGGGTCTGGGTCAGGTAGGATGGGTCTGGGTCAGGGGGTCAGGTAGGATGGGTCTGGGTCAGGTAGGATGGGTCTGGGTCAGGTAGGATGGGTCTGGGTCAGGGGGTCAGGTAGGATGGGTCTGGGTCTGGTAGGATGGGTCTGGGTCAGGGGTCAGATAGGATGGGTCTGGGTCAGGTAGGATGGGTCTGGGTCTGGGTCAGGTAGGATGGATCTGGGTCAGGGGGTCAGGTAGGGTGGTCTGGGTCAGGTAGGATGGGTCTGGGTCTGGGTCAGGTAGGATGGGTCTGGGTCAGGTAGGATGGGTCAGGGGTCAGGTAGGATGGGTCTGGGTCAGGTAGGATGGGTCTGGGTCTGGGTCAGGTAGGATGGGTCTGGGTCAGGGGGTCAGGTAGGATGGGTCTGGGTCAGGTAGGATGGGTCAGGGGGTCAGGTAGGATGGGTCTGGGTCAGGTAGGATGGGTCTGGGTCAGGTAGGATGGGTCTGGGTCAGGTAGGATGGGTCAGGGGGTCAGGTAGGATGGGTCAGGGGGTCAGGTAGGATGGGTCTGGGTCAGGATAATACATGATGTCTATGGAGGTCCTCACAAAGATAGCAGGACAAGAATGTGTGTGTGTGTGAGATGAATCATCATCCTGATCACCCCCCCTCCTTAAATCAGCCTAACTCTGTCATCAGGTTCTTTCCTCCTCCACCAGCCCAGCGTTACCATGCCCCCCCCCCAAAACCTGACATTAGGGCTATAATAGCTCCTCCGACATGCTCACAACAACGTGGCCCCTTCCTCGGGCGTCCACTAAGAGGGGCGAGCGCTCTGATGGGCGAGCGTTGGCCCACGCTGGCTCCTCCTTCCAGCTTCTGCCGAAGATGATTCCACATTTATCACCAAAAAACCCCAATTTTAGATTCTCCATCTTCATAACTGCTGTTTTATCTTCGGGGGGGGGGGGTTAATGCTGCTGTCAGGGGCTCGCCGCCACCGTGCGGTCCGTGCTTGACGCCGTTTTTCTGTTTTTATTTCAGGTCGGAAAAACGGGAATTCTGGGAAGGACGAGGCAGCGTCATGAGGTTTCTCACAGCAGCGGGCCGGCCAGCCGGGGGTTAAACGCCCGCCGCGGCATCAGCACACACACACCCAGGTGAGAAATATTGCAGAGGCCTGGTGCTTCACAAAGGGACGGTTATAACCAGGTTATAACCACACATATTTTCCAGAGGACTGAATCGGTAAACAGGGATGAGTCGGGATCATCAGATGACAGGAGTTTGCGGGCTTTTTTTTTTTTTTTTTTTTTTTCAGCCCAAGAGGAGCCAAGTTTGAGTTTAAAATAACATAAAATTATAATTATCTTCCACAGACTGTGTTGGGAAAACTTTAAATACAATAACAGAACGCAAAAGGGGGAAAACGTTTCATATTTTTCTCCTTTTCCTCAGAATTTCTTTAAGATTTATATCTTAAATGTGCTTTTAGAGGCTTAAATTGGCCTTTGATTCATTAAAGTTGGTAGAAACCGAAGTAATTTATTGAAATACAGTTCAACAAAAGCATTTTAGTTCAACAGAAAATATCCAACTAAAATCTAAAATAAAATAAATTAAAAGAGAAGCTAAAACAAGACGCTAAAATAAAACAAATGTTGAAACAAAACAATAAATATTTCAGTCAAAATTGGTTTAATTGCAACGTCGTGTGGAGACACAGCTTCCTCACACCCACACACACGCACCCGCACTCACACTCACACACACACACACCCACACACACACACACACACTCACACACACACACACACACACACACACACCCTGATGTGGATTGAGGCCTCGGCTTCGTCTGTCACTTTTGCGTTTCCACTTCAAGTTCAGGAAATCTAAACTTTCCTCTTCTAATCACCCGTCGCTTTGAAAGGGATAAAAAGAATTAGTGGGGACGGTAATTGCCCCCCCCCCAACCCCCCCCCACCGGGGCCCATCTAGGGGCCCCACGGTGGACGCGGGGACCTTTGGGATGCAAATGAGGTGGAGGCTGTGACGCCGTCAGACTCTGACCTTCTGAGGAGGAAACTCCAGGAACGGCGTTCCTGAGGAACGTCTGAAGACATTTAACACATCAGAGGACTCACTCCCGAGTCCTTTACCGTCCAAGAAATCACAAAAATCCCACTTTAGATTCATAATTTTAGCGGTTTTTTTTTTTCACTAAATTAACAGCAGAGCTGAAACCGTCTTCCGTTTGATTTATTTGTGAGAATAAACTGGATACGGCGAGCGCAGATCCCAACATCTGTGATTAATTCGGCCAATTTGTGTTAAAGGGAGCAGAAACTGTTCAGATTTACGGCCTTTACAAACAATCAGCGCTTTTTGGCTTTAATCTCGGCTTTGATTTAAAGCTTTTATCCTTTTTTCTTTGCTTTTTTTTCCACCAAAATCTGATTTAAATCCCAGAAAATTTACTGTCTTTTGTCTTCAGTCTGACGAACAACATTAAGGCTAATTTCTTCAATAATTGTAACAGATTTTTGGCCATTTTTGAATTCCAGCTTGAACGTTTTTAGTTATTTTTTTTCGTGAATTTCTAAGTTTTGACTCATAATTTAAATTTTAAGAACTACTAAAGTTGTGATTTTGTTGTGTTTATAACATAAAGGTTTTTCTTTCTTTAAATTCCCACCTTGTAAATTACAGATAATCTTCCTAACATTTATAAATTTAGTTTAAGTAAAGGTGGATTACGTCAAATCTCAGTTAATCCTTTGACCTTCGGCGTCACCAGCGTTTTTATTTGCGTTATTTTAATCCATCAACTGTTAAACGCTCCGAGTTAGCTTTGATGTATCAGGTGATCTGTCAGATCAAAGCACAGCAAAGCATCTAGGCGGTCGCTCGAGCAGTTTAACCGTCTTCGCCGACCCGCAGACGTCGGAACAGGAGCGCGAGGCTTTTGGGCCGCTGGTACTTTTTACAGCGGGCGCCGCGGTCCGGACGGTTCCGGGTTTGTTTTCTCCCCGAAGATTTTTCCCTCCTGATGTAAATATGAGCAGCTGAGGTCAGCAGACACCCGAGTGTGAGAAAACACACTTAACCACGCACACACACACACACACACACACAGCAGCTGTGTGCACACACACATAGAGTGTGACGTCACACCTCCGGGGTCGACAACAATTCCGCCTCCGCTGGAAGAAACATTGATATGAGCAGACAACACGTCCTTACTCCGACTTCCTCCCCTCGCCCGACCGTGTGTGTGTGTGAGAGAGAGAGAGTGTGTGTGGAGAGAGTGTGTGAGTGAGTGTGTGAGTGTGTGTGAGAGAGAGTGTGTGTGTGTGTGTGTGAGAGAGAGAGTGTGTGAGTGTGTGTGTGTGTGTGAGTGAGTGTGTGTGTGTAAGTGTTGTGGTGTGTGTGTTGTGAGTGCATGTGAGTGTGTGTGTGTGTGTGTGTGTGTGAGTGTGTGTGTGAGTGTGTGTTGTGAGTGTGTGTGAGTGTTTGTGAGTGTGTGATGTGTGTGTGGAGTGTGTGTGTGAGTGTGTGTGTGTGTGTGTGAGTATGTGTGTGTGTGTGTGTGAGAGAGTGTGTGAGTGTGTGTGAGTGTGTGTGTGTGTGTGAGTGTGATGTGTGTGAGTGTTGTATGTGTGTGAGTGTGTGGATGTGTGAGTGTGTGTGTGTGTGTGAGTGAGTGTGTGTGTGACTGTGTGTGACTGTGTGTGTGTCTGTGAGTGTGTGTGTGAGTGTGTGTGTGTTTGTGAGTGTGTGTGTGTGTGAGTGTGTGTGTGAGTGTGTGTGTGTGTGAGTGTGTGTATGTGTCTGTGAGTGAGTGTGTGTGTGTGTGTGAGTGTGTGTGTGTGAGTGTGTGTGTGTGTGTGTGTGTGTGTGTGTGAGAGTGTGTGTGTTGGGGGTGTAGATCAAAAGGCCGGGCCCTGCTAAGTGTCGAAGGCTGGATTAGTGGCGGCGGGCGGCGGCGGCGGTGTTTACCCGGCGTGACGGACGTGTGACCCGTTCCTCTTCCTCCACCGCCACTTCCTGTCGCTCTAAATGCACAATTGAAATGAGGCGTTCGCGGCCCGCCGTCTTGGGACCCCTCGCCCGCGCCGCCAAAGCTTTGATCCGGCTTTGATGTCTTTGATGAGCTCCACCGCGATCACGCCATGGAAGTTTGGTCGCCGCAGAAACGGGAATCGGAAGACGCGCGCGTCGCGGCGTTCAGCAGTGGCGGCTGCGGACAGAAGGGGGCGGCGTGGGGGGGTGCGTGGGGGGGGTTACGATGAGGAGGGCATCATCTATTGTGTTTTAATGAGCTCCTTTGATGTCCCCCCACTGTTTGCTGTTTGTACACCTGGGTCGCTGCTGCTGCGCTCTGATTGGCTGCTGGTCCCGGTGGATGTGGGGGGGGGTTGGGGGGGTCGGGGGGGGTCATGGGGGGGGGGCAACATATTCCAGGTAACACGTTCCAGTCAGCTGCTGCTGCCCGGCGTGGGAAGGCAGTAAAAGGAGCTTTGTTGACCCCCCCTGCTTTATGGTGCATCTTTCCACATCCCTGACCCTCAGCCCCGCTGGGCCTCCAGGCCCCAGACTCTCCAGGCCCCAGACTCTCCAGGACCCAGACTCTCCAGGCCCCAGACTCTCCAGGCCCCAGACTCTCCAGGCCCCAGACTCTCCAGGCCCCCAGACTCTCCAGGCCCCAGACTCTCCAGGCCCCAGACTCTCCAGGCCCCAGACTCTCCAGGCCCCCAAACTCTCCAGGCCCCAGACTCTCCAGGCCCCCAAACTCTCCAGGCCCCCCAAACTCTCCAGGCCCCAGACTCTCCAGGCCCCAGACTCTCCAGGCCCCAAACTCTCCAGGCCCCCAGACTCTCCAGGCCCCAGACTCTCCAGGCCCCCAGACTCTCCAGGCCCCAGACTCTCCAGGCCCCCAGACTCTCCAGGCCCCAGACTCTCCAGACTCTCCAGACTCTCCAGACTCTCCAGGCCCCAGACTCTCCAGGCCCCCAGACTCTCCAGACTCTCCAGATGGAGAGTCTGGGGCCCTGCTCTGGGGCCTCTGGGCACCCGTGGGGCCCTGAGGCAGAGGGGCCACAACTGCTGGTAAAAGCAGATAAACCAATAAAAAGGTGGAAAACCTTAATTTATTTCATTTAACACAACTTCATTAAGTCCCTTCTCCCCCCCTCACACATTACCTGGGCTACCTGGGTTTTGATTTGACCCCCAGTTTATTTTTTTCCTGTGTGCAAATTCAAGAATTCAAGGGTTCAAGGATTTAAAGATTCAAGGGTTCCAGGATTTAAAGATTCAAGGGTTCAAGGATTTAAAGATTTAAGGGTTCAAGGATTTAAAGATTCAAGGGTTCAAGGATTTAAAGATTCAAGGGTTCAAAGTTTCAAGGGTTCAAGGACTCAAGGATGTCGCGCTGCCACCGAAGCCCTACTCCGGAGCCCCAGTGAGGCCGAGCCAAGCCCCGCCCCCCTCGCCACCGAGCGCGCTCGGGCCCCGCCAGACGCCGGCCGCCCTGGGAACGGCCGCGCCGGGCCCGTCAGACAGCGGCGGCTTTGATGGCGAGGCCTCTTTGTAGTGGTCCTGGAGATGGCCTGTTAGTCAGTAAAAGCGGGCTCAATGGCTCCCTAACAGGAAGCAGTTTACACGGGGACGCTCGCCGGCCTCTGGCCTCCCATTGTCCCCAGCCCCGCGTCCCACTTCATTACCATTTCCATAAGAAAGGCCCAGTAATTGCCCCTTTTCTTCTGCTGCCCCTTCATCTTCCAGCGTCTCTCCTTCCTTCACCCCCTTCCTTCTCCTCCACCTCCATCCCTCGTTCCCCGAAAACGCTTCCCCGAAAACCTCGCAGCTGTTTTTATTTATTTATTTATCGTTTATTTCATATCAGATTTTTGAGGCTTTGACGCCCGGCGGGGGGGGGGGGGGCGCCAACGCTCCCCTGACCTTTGACCCGACGCGGACGCTCCGGCAGGGGGCGTTCGGGAACGGAAAAGGAGGCGAAAACGGGAAGTTTGAGAGCGAAAAAAAAAAGATCTCCGTGTTCGAGGAGATCCCGAGGGGGGCGGTCCTAAGCCGCGCGGGAACGCTGCCTCGGAATCAACGTGTCTTTTCACGCCGTCGCTCCGCGGGCCTCGCTTTGAACTTCGGAGGCGGCGGCGGGGGCGGGGGGGGCACGTCCGCGTGGAGGGGGCGAGCGCCCGCCTCCGAGCGCGCTCGGGTACGCGTCGGGCGTCCCTCGCGAGGCGTTCGGGTCCCGGGTTCCCGTCTCGCAGGTTTCCTGAAGGCCTCCGCGGGAAGGCAGCAGGTAGGGGGGGGGGGGGCGGACCCCCTGAGTGAGCCGGGCCTGTCTTAATCGTGGCCCCATGTGGGCCCCCGACAAAAGAGCCGGCCCAGAATCACCGTCTGCTCCTTTGTGGCCGGGGGAGCCGCGGGGCTGCGAGCGGCCTGCAGGTCCAGCCGCCCCAGCAGGCTCCCGCTTTATTTGCTTTGGAGGTCGTTTTTTTGGTTTTTTTTTGTTTGTTTTTTTGTCCCAGGTGACCGTGAAGGCATCGCCTTCTCCGGGCGACGCGTTCGGCCCTCCGCCAGCGCTAGTGACGCGCAATCAGTTCGTCCAGCGCCCAGCGGGGGCGGAGCCTGAATTTGCTGTTTCCTGTTTGGACGTCACGATCGTTGGTCCTTTAATTCACGGCCGTGTTTCATGTTTATGTAAACGTTGGTGCGGGTCCCCCTCCCTATGTGCTGTTGTTGTTGTTGTTTTGAATGTAGCTGCAGACCCAAACATCCAGGCTGGAAATGTTCATCCGAGCCTTCAGTTAAACTCAGAATCTGCCTCCTCCCTCTTTATTTTATTATTTCTGGGGAAAGGTCAAAATTGATGATGTTTTTTAAATAAAATTAGACCCCCCCCCTTCCAAGGAAAGACCCAAATAAACTAAATTATAAGATTTAACGAACTAAAATGTGTTTTCTAACGATTACATCCGAGGCTCAGACTAGTGTAGGTTTAATTGAACCATAAATAAATGATCAGGTTTAACTGCAGCTTCATCCAGGCTTGGAACGACGGCGCCCTCGTGTGGCCGCAGTGGTCATGACACCTTCAGTATCCAGGGCGTGCGTGTGTGTGTGTGTGTGTGTGTGCGCTATCGTGATCTCTTCCAGTGCTTAAATGTTTGAATTTCTTCATCACACCTGATGAAGTCATGTGAAACAGGGCCGCTCCAATGGGGGGGCCCGAGCATCGTTGTGTCACAAACTGCTGCTTAAATCTTTTGTCATTTGTTGATGAGCAGATCGTCCATTGGAACAATAATCTGACACTAAAAACCATATTCTCTTTCCTGACCTTCGGCTCCTCCCCCTCCCAGCCCCCCACTCTTATTTATTTTTAGTCCCTGCCTCAATGAGGCCGATTAAACTTCCTGGATTGACAATTTTATGCTGCCAAATTAAAAGAACCCTCTAAATTAGCCAGATAATTGCGCACAATCTCCCTTTAATGGGCCTGTCAGTGATTACTGGGAGGCTGTTGGCGGCGGGGGGTGGTGGGGGGGAGGGGTCGCAGAAATGAAACGTCAATCACGCCGGAATAAACGAGTAAATTAGAGCGAGCGGCTTATTGTCAGAGAGGATCAGTTCTGGAGCCGCAGCCTCGCTGACAGCGAGCAAGAGAAGGTGATGAAGAGCCAGAAGAGAGCAGATTATCAACTGCTGAAGAATTCCTGCCCGCTTGTCGCCGTCTGAGACCGAGCTCGCCCTCCGGTTCTGGGCGATGTTCGCTGTCTCCCCAGTTAACGCCTCGGCGTGGAGGCCCAGACCCCCCCCTGGACTGGTCACTTCTTCCATCGGAGACGTTGAACCGGTTTAATCTCAATTCCGGGTTAATTCCAGGTTCCGAAGAGGCTCCGACCTCTTTAGTCCAAGTGTCGTCTCATGAGTTCTACGCCTCTTCTCCCAGCAGGTTGTCGCTACTTCAGTCCATTTATCAATCAGCGTCAGAGGGGACGAGCATCGCTGCACTCACATCATTGTGTCTTCATGATGTACACACACACACCCCCCAACACACACACACACACACACCCTCGCAGAGTTTCTTAGAGGCTGGAGGACTTGGGTGTAAATCACGGCAGGGTTCCTTCAGTGGGACGATTCATTTGTCCGCTGGCTTGTTAGCCAGGATGGAGGAGGAGACGGAGCACGTGTCAATAAATCATCAGAGGCCGGCTATATTTATGCCTGCAGCAATGAGTTTAACAAGGAGAGCGGCCCTTGAAGCAATATCCTAAGTGGCACTTCATCCCCGTCTCCCTCTACACCTCCTTCTTCCTCCTCCTCCTCCTCCTCCTCCTCCCGCAGGAGGCTCCTGATTGTGAAGAGGCAGAAAGATGCTTCAGCGACAGAGGGAGGACGGCCGGAGATGCCCGCCGCCGTCGCTCAGCTAAAATTATCCCGTGAGCCAGAGATCTGGAGGACTTCATTTCCTTGTTCATAATTAAACTCCTCAACCTTAATCTGACCCGGTCCTTCTCCTGCTGGAGCGGAGCTGCAGCCTTCCCGCAGCTCTTTATTGAGCCAGACTTATTACAGGGATCAGAATCCATCCTTCACTCCAGCAGCCAAGTGCACCAACCCCCCACCCCCAAGTCCGTTATTACCGTCATCAGTTTTGCAATATCGCGGGCGGAGACGGCCGTAGGTGGTGGCCGTCTGAGATTTCGCGCAGGGTTCAGGAGATGATAAGGAGAAGGGACAAACCGTTTGGGGTCGAGTCCTCCACGGCGACTTAAAGCAATAACGACTTAAGGCAATAACGCCGGGGTCCTTCTTGACGTTGGGCGCACGCTGGGTTAACGTGCTTTTGAGACGTGGCTACGCCGACGTGGGTGAGGGCCGGATCTGGGTCAAGACCTTCTTACGATATCATGCAAATCTATTCTGAAGGTTTTGCATAAAACAGACACAACCGGTGGTAGAATGCAAATAAAGAACAATTATTCAAATCTGAGGTATCTGCTCTGGTTTCACGCTGCTACACGATGAACTGTTATTCATCATTCATCACGAACTGTTGGGGATTTTATCATATTTTGGAATAAAAGTGACATCAAAGCGGGAGAAGCTTCTTCCATCTTCCACCGTTTCCTCGTCGGGTCACAGGGGGCGCTAGAGGACCGTGAGAAAACCCATGCAGGAACTGGGAGAACGTGCAGACCAGTTGGCAGATCCCTTCCACGCCATTACATCTGCTCTCTGGGTCGCCCAGGCCATCGTGTCCCCAGCTACCTCCTCTGCCCCCCCCCCGGGAGAACACCCTCAGGCTCCAGGGCTTCGCCCTCCAGAGCCACAATGAAGCTTTAAAGCTGAGCTTCTCTCAGAAACCGTCCTAATTGTCCTCCAGAGAACCTGCCGATAAAATAAAACTAAGCCCCTTTTCCACGTATCACCCTGCAACGCGGCCATCGGGCCACTAGGTGGCACTCCTGAACCAGGCCTCGCTTCTCTTTCCTGTCGTCTTTTTTTTCCCACACTCTTCCACCCACTGCTGCTTTAATTGCTGGCATGAGAGAGGGATCTGTTTGTTCTCTGCTCTCCTGGTAGACCGAGACGGACGCTCTTGTTTTGCTGTCAAAGCGTTTTCAAAAAATCAGAAATAGCCCAATGAGAAGATGATAAAATGGTCTGGAGGCGTCGTCACGGCGGCGGAGCCCCAGCCCGGTCGAGACGGACGTGAAAGGGAGAGGCCACTTTCGCTGAAAACCCAGAAGAACTCGTAGATTCGTCCGCTTAAATGTTCAAAATGACAGCAATCCTGTGAGATCTTGATCGGGCCGAAGAGAGGTGACCACCCTATCGAAAACAGCGCGGTTAATCGCTTTTAAGCGTCGCCCTCGCCCTCAGATCCCCCGTAATCCTCGCCCCTAAATTTGAGGCACCTGTCAGGGCGACTGGGCGATTGTGGGGAGTCTTGCTGCATCTCCAAGTGCGTGTTGGAGGTGCATGCGTGGCTCAAGAAGTCGTGAGTCAAGAAGTCGGGATCTTGGTGTGAAATCGGGCACGAGATGGTTTACAGCTGTCGCTACCGTCATCCGCTCACCACCAGCAGATATGCTAATCTAATCTAATCTAACTACCAGAATGAAATACTTTTTCCACTTGCACATGCGGTGGAGAGGCGGATATCCGTTTTGTCCGGATCAGGGTAAGATGGCAGGTATCGCAAAGAAAGGCTAAAGTTGGCGGGGTCCTTTATCCCTGCGAACACTTAGCTCCCTCGCCGTCGTAGCCACGCCCCTTTATCGAGCTGATTTAGTGTGAGCCCCGACGTGTGTCTTGGGCCGGGCTACACGGCTTGAGCCAGGGTGGAGAATGGGATACAAGCTCGGGCCCCTTACAAAAGCCCCCCCCGCGCTTGGCTCGCCGTGTCGATCCTCTGACCTCTGCGCCTCAATGGGCATTGTGCTGCCCCGTGGACGTGTAAAACAATAAATATCGGTTTAACAGGCACAGACGGGATGGAGGAGGCCGAAGGGGAGCGCTAGAAGGCGTGAACGTGGCCTGAGGCAAAAGGCCTTGGCCCCCCGGGGGCCGAGGGTCAAGGACAGCAGAGGGGTAGAGGTCAGCGGCGTGTCAAACTCTGAGGCCCGCTCACCTGAATGCAGGTTTTGGCCTTGACCCAAAGCTTAATCCTTCGATTTTTCCGCCGGGTTTAGTTTATCTGCTTGTATAAAGTCTTCTGGTTCGACTTGAATACCGAGGCATGTCCGGCATTCAAGGGGATTAGTACGCTCTGACCCGCTTTAGAGTCACAGCAAACAATAGCATCCGCTTTGTCGTCCGTTTGTCATCTTAAAGTTTTAAGCGTCCACCTTTTGTTGGGGCTTTTACTTTGAAGACGCGTCCAGGCAACAGTGGGCGACCCCCCTTCCTCGACCCGGTCCACTTTTCCCTCCGTGATTCCAGGTCAAAATAAATATCTTCCGCTGAATTCCAGGATTAGTCCCCCCCCCTCCTCTGTTAAATTAATTCACTTTTGCGGTGGACGCAGAGCAGATGGCCGCCTCGCCCGTGACCCCCGGCGGCCGTCTCCTCTCGGCGACCGAACCAAACATCGCGAAGCGCCGCCTCGGAACCCGGCCCGGGCCGCCAGAACCCGCTCGATCGTTAACGCGCGGTTAAACCCCCGACTCGCTAGTCTAAATGTCAGTTGGGGGGGAGAGCGACGGCGGCGTGAGTTAATTACATTTGATGTTTGGGTTACAGGGCTAAATATTTTCAACGGTTTCTGATCGGCGGCGGCGGTGGTGGTGGTGGTGGTGGGGGGGGGGTATTTTATCACGCGTGAGCGGTTATTTTCTTATTTTGATGGCTGTGCTGAGCCTAGGCAGCAAACTTAATGTGAGCTTTCTAATGGAACATGAACTCCAGCGGTTGCTGAGGGACTGCTTGTTTTATAGGGCTTTTCCACTCTCTCTCCCCCCACTCTCTCTCTGTGTCTCTCTACCTCTCTCGCTCATCAAGTCAAGGCGGGAGTTTACAGGAACAGCAGGCAGGCAGGGCCTTATCACACCGCGGAGGAACACAGGAATGTATTGTATGCGTTAGAAAGACAGGACAGCTGGGGCGAAATAGTGCGCCAAGTTCCCCAAACCGGGTTTTGGTGCTCGCAAACGCGCCGTGTTGGCCCCCCCGCGAGTGGAGGGCGGCGGTTTTGCGTTACGCTTCGATTTGTGCGCCGCGCCGCCGCGCGTCAGGCGCGGTTCGGCGCCCTGAAACAAGAGTCACACACACGCACACACAAGTGAGCGGCGGAGGAATCCTTAAGGTTGCCAGTGAGTGCTGCGGCACTGAAAGCACACACAGTAAATTGAGGCTCCGGTTTCGGGGAAAACCCGGACTGGATCTCGATTTTAATCTGAGGCAAAAGCGCGTTTTAAAAGCTTGAAAGCGAAGGGGGCTGCAAACTACGGAGGTTGGCTGCTTGAAATAGTGCATTTAAGCTTTGTGGAGTGTTAGGTGGCTCACGTTTAGAGTTAAAGGGGTGTTTTAGGGCTCCATATGGCGGTGAAGTGTGGGTGGACTGGAGGGAGCGGTTGCTGTACTATGACCTCTATCTAGACTTGACTATCTGTGGCCAAACTGTGACAGACACCAGCAGCACAGACAGGGAGGGGAACTGGTTATACTGGTGGTCTGTGAGCCGGGACGCTCTCGCGGCCTCCTCAAGGTCAGTTAGCAGTCCCCAGAATACAGCCCGAGCCTTCAGCACCACTGCACCACGGTGGACATTTTGAAATGTTGCAAAAAAAAAAAAAAAAAACAACCCAAAAAAACCCCCCAAAAAACCCGTAGCATGGCTTTAGCGTTCGTGGAGTTTATAAAGTTTATGCCGACTTGCCCTCATCGATGTGCTGCAACAAGATAAAGCGTGTTAAAGGCGCAGTTAGCCTTTGAAATCAGCTTGAATATTAAATGATGGTGTGATGGGTTTAGGATATAGACTTTCAAAGGGCCACGGCGAGGCGTGTGAGAGTTTCGACACCCTTGTCGTTAATCTTTTATGATTACACAGGCATGTTTTTAGCGGTGTTTAACAGTCTCGGCGCACTTGTTGTGATTTTGTTCACTTTTCTTGTGCAGTGTGTGTGTGTGTGTGTTATCAAAGAGTAAAGGTATAAAACTCCAATCCTAATCTCTAACATCGAGATCAGACCATGAAATGGAAGCGGTCGTCGTCGATTGTCGCCCTCTGAAACACTAGATGTCGCCAAATCTTACGCGCCGCATCCAAGGTGCGCCTGCTTTTAAAAGAAACCGATGGAAGAGGAGGTCTTTAGGCAGCCGGTGGGTTTGGATGAAATGACCGAGCCTCGCTGCAGCTCCGGCCCGTGGTCGAGGGCCCGAGCTACGCAACCGCGGGCGTGTTTAGATCTACTGTATCTAGGCTGCGGCCCTCATCCTGCGCAATCTCTCCAGTCTGTCTGCCCTGGAATGCCGCCACTGACAGCAATTCTTCCCTGGAACAACGGGGAATTATTTGGAAAAAGGGTGGCAAAATCAACACGCCGTCTGTCGATTATCCCCCCGCTACTCTGGGTCCTTTGGATCCGCCGTGTGTTCAATGCATCAAAGACCCGTCAGAGACTGTGGGCCTAAAGGGAGGCGATGCTCGGTTTAATCAAACGTTTGGGCGCCTCTGTGTTCGGGGTCAGGAGCCGCCGTCTCAAAGAAATCACCTATAGAGAAACACAGCGGGGGGGGGGGCTTCCCATTTCGGTGTAACTGCGTTCCAGCCCGGTAACGCAGGGGAAAGGGGGGGTGTGGGGGGTGTGTGTTGGGTCCACTTAAAAGCGCCGCGGAGGCCGTACCTGACGATTGAGATCACATGTAGCGTGTTGGACACGTGACATCAGAAGGAGCAGGAGGAAACGTCCCCGCCGCGGCCTCGGAGCGCTTCCCCGAAAATACCCCCCCTTCCCACCCCCCCACCTCCACCAGGGCCCTTTCTTAACTGTCACGTCTGGTTGACACAAAGTGCTGCCGCGCAGATGGGGGGTTCGCCCGTCCCCTGAAAAGCCCAGCTGTCAGCGGTTACATAATAGCGCAGCCTTGTCGGGTTCGGCGGACGGCTTTGTGAGCCTGTCACCGAACGTGATTGCGGCCGAGATTAAGTGGCGGATGAGAAGCCGCGGTTAAAGGGCTTCCTACCTGGTCTCCAGCAGAGGCGGGGCGGGGGGGGGGCAAACAGAGAGCCTGAGGTGTCGGAGAACCCTTTAATGTGGCTCCGCACAAGCTCGCTCCCCTTTTTTTCCGCGGCGCTTCCCGACGGTCTGTTTGCGCGCCTGAGAATTCAAATAAACTAAATAAATAAATAAATAAATAAAAAAGTGTCCGGGCGCCCGTGGCCGCGATCAATAAGGACTGATGGAATATCATCTAGCATAATGAATTCACCCAAAAGAATAGAATTCCTAGTTTGGAAGCACGAGAGGCACGGATAGAGGGTCTGGGGGGGGTAAACAGGTTTGAGGTGGGGTGGCCAGTTCATTGTGGGTCTGATTTCCCCAGGGCTTGAGTTATTAATTCAGTATATTATGGCAGCGTGTATCTAAAGGAAGGCGGAGTTCGCTTCAGTAGGTTTACCATCATTCCCAGCGAGGCCATCTGCTTCATCCCGTCACCGGCGACCGTGCGGCCCTTTTACGGCCCCTGCAGGAATGTCTTGGCGGCCGCGGAGAGGCGTAAATGTGACATGTACATCCTGGCACCGCGGTTTTGATGCTTTGATGCTCGCCGAGCATCAAAGCAAGGCGAGCTTTGATGCTCACCGAGCATCAAAGCATCAAAGGGGAGTCTCTGTGAGCTGAGTTTGGGCCCCACAGTTTTGCACAAGTGCCGTAAAGAACGTCGAATGGATTGATTTTTTTTTTTTTTGGCCCCAAAGATCCAATGATCACGCTGTCAAATTGGTCCTGGGGGGGCCGTCTCTCTCTCTCTCTCTCTGCCTCCGCTTCCTCCTCCGCCGATCTCCCCCTTCCCGCTGGTCCAGACCAGTTCTTTCCTCCCTCCGCTGCTTATACGAGAGCCCAGCCTTACATTAAATCTGTGTTTCTGCATAACGGCCTTGCGCGTGTGTTTTTTTTTTTTCCCCTCCTCTCCTTCCTCCCCTCGGTCTGCCGGGCCTTCCTCCGCCTCGCTCCTCTCTCTCTCCCCCCCCCCCGCCTCGCAGCGGAATCAGCCCGCCGTTGCCTCGCTATCGGCGCGTTCTCCCAGCACAAAACAGCAAATAAACAGTGGGAAAAAAGAGAGAGAGGGGGGGCGAGGGGAGGTGGGGGGGGCTGTGTACACCCCCGGCAGAGCCATTTTAAAACTGTGGCTATGGAAACCCCTCTGTCTTTCCCCCCTAATATGTGTTTACGTTGCCGGGTTTGACGGACAGATAAAGGCTCGCTGGGGGAAGAGGCTCTTTTAAAATGCATTGTCTCCAGCACCTCCTCCCTCCTTTTTTTTTATTTCTCTTAAAATAGGCCTCTCTGGCAGGTTAAGATGAGGCAGAATAAATTACTTTGGCTATATTCTGCCCCCTCTTTCCCCGCCGTCTTGATCCGTACAGTCGCAGGGTAGAAATTGCTCTCCCCGGTGCCTGAAATTAAATGCTGGTGGTTCCTGACCGTGTTCCTGGAGGCCTCTTTATTGGAACCGTCTCGGGGCAGATACGTTGGCGCCTGCCCCCGTCAAACGAGGGGCCATCGGAAATCTCTCCATCCGGCTAAAGTCCTCCAGCAGGAACCTTTAGGGCTCGTCCGCCTCGCGCGTTCTTTATAAAAGTGAACAAGCCGTAAATCCGAGGCCCGGTTGCTCGTCGACGCGGCTAATCCATACGCTAAAAACCGCCTCCATCGATTGCTTCTATTAAAAGACGCCGCGGCGTTCCGCGGCTTTGGCCGCGGGTCCTCGCCGTTCCCGGACCCCTCGCCGCGCGGGATGGCTTTTTAATGAATCACTTTCGGTTTGTTTCTGCAACCTAATGCTATACCGCGTCCGGGCCAGTTGTCTGGAGGAGGCGAGCCATACTACGGAGACACATGCCAAACAAAACCCTTGGTTGGCACTATGATGCGGGCACGGCGCCGTTGCCAGCCTTCGCTCCGCGGCGCCCGTGCCAGCCTTTTATAAATGCCCTATTTGGCAAGAGCCTTGCCCAGCAGTGTCTCTTAAGGTTCTGGTTCAAATACCCCCTTCAAATGTGAACGCCGTCCAAGTCCTAAACGGTCCAAATCACGCGTTCCAAATTGTAAGCTCTCATATCACATTCAGAGAAAACCGTGGATTATGTTTTATCAACTCGACTGGCGGCAGATGGAGGGAACGGAAAAGTCGTATGCGCAGCCTCGTTTTTCTTGATTGCGGCGCGTTCGGGCGGGTCCGCTGATCTCCCGCTTGCTCTTCCCGCAGGAATGTGAAAGGTGGCATCTGGGACGCATCCACTGACGCAGCTCAATGTCCTCTCATTCAATGCAAAGACCCCCCCCCCCACCCCATGCCCCCCCACGCCCCCCCTCCACCCCAGCCCTACCCTCCGGCCCGGTATTACCCCCTATCCCCTAATTTGCCTTGCAGCTGTAATCAGCACCTCAAGAGCCCACACAAAGCTCAGACCCCCCCCAATCTCACAGCCCCCCCACAGAGCCAAGATAAAGTTTTGTTTTCACAGTTGACCCCCCCCCACCAGGCTACCAAAAGGTCGATCCTGAAGTGTGCCGCCCCACAGGGAGACCATTCCCATCACAACGGAGGGGCCCATATCACCGACCACCTGAACTCGGAGCGCCCGTCGTATTCCCGTCTCGTTCCAGTTACCACAACCCCCCCAGCCCCCCAGCCCCCATGCATGTTTCCATAACCGAATTACCAGTCCGAAGATTAGGTGTCAAAGTTTATTTGGCGTTCCCAGACGCCCGCTGCTTTCATTTATCTCCCCTCAAATGTCGTCCTCGACGTGGACGATTTCAAATCGAACCGCGAACGCTAATGCAAATACAACCCCCTTCTCCTCCCCCCCACTCGGTTTTCCTTCTTTCAATTTCATTTCAGCGTTGCCCTTTGTAAGTCAAGGCACTCATGCTTGAAACAGCGTAAACATCGGCCCCTGTAAGAGTGGAGAGTTCAGGCGCAACAAAAGGCGCGTCTGTAAACAGTCGGCTAAAAGAGTGGGACAAGAAAATGATTCAGCTGGTAGCAGCTGAAATACGTCCAATTTCAATACGCCAGAAGATTGGTCTCTTGAGCGTCTGAGTGTCCCGGGGAGTGAATCACATCAGCCGTTTTTCAATATAATGCGCTGTATCAACATACTGATATTGCTGGAGATGATGGGTTCGCCGTGAGAACGCTCCTCTGGTTTTCTGCGCCGGCTCCATTTTCAGCTCGGGATCGCTACGCCCGCCGTCAGCGAGTTATTTATTTTTTTTCGGGACGCATCCGTTTGTTTCACGTCCAATTAATCTTTGCGGGCAGCCGCGGTTCATACCGACGCCCGCTCGCCTACAGGTAGCCTCCACGCTTCAACTTCCCCGGGCGCCACTGTCGGAGGATTTCAAAATAAGAGCAGGATGCGTCGCTGCCGACAAGCCTGTGGCTCCCGAATCAGTCGTCCAGGCTCCGCCTCACTTTAAAGAGGGCATTTCACTTCCCGCTCTTATTTTGAAATTTCCATGCGGTCGCTAATGACTCGCTATGCACCGAAACAATCTATTTTAAAGACCTTTCTCTAAAATTCTTATCTGTGTTAACCCATTAAGAACGAACTCACTGCTGCCTCATTATTAAGTTATCTTAAAGCACACTGGATACTGAATAGCTCCATTCTGATAACCTTTTAACCCAATTTTGCCGAGATTTGCCCCACTTATTTATTAGCAACCAGCTAGCCTCAGACAGCTTTTCCCATTTTTTTTTTTTTTATTGCGCTAACTCTTTTATTAAATGATACTCAATCAGGGAGCAGGAAAGCGTCATAGGAAGACTCTTTCAGTCCAATTTTCTAATTTGCTCAGCTCAGCGCGCGCGTCTTTGTGCTGCGGCTCGGCCTTCGCCACGTGGGCACGCGCGTGTAATCGTGGGAGTCGCGAGCGGTTTCTATCCCCACTCGAGCCGAGAGGTGATTTTCGAAGGCGAGGCCGTCGAGCAGGAGCTCCAGGGGCCCGGGCCGCGCGTCAGCCGCAGTCGCGAGGCCTCGCTCGCCATCGAGACGATTCCTTTTGTGCCTCCGCAGAAAGAACCAGCAGCCTCCCTGTCCTTGCGGCGTGGACGCTGTAATTTTGAGAGCTCTTAACCTTCGTGGCTTTGTTGACATCGGGGGTCCGTCCTTTACTCCGGCGCCAGAAAATCGAGTGTTTACAACTCGGCGCTGCCGCCTGTGATATTCTCTTCTGTGTCTGAGCTCGGCGGCAGATTATCGCACAGAAGGGCAGATAAAAGCATCCCGCGGTCGCCTCAATGTGTCCGGTTGGTTTTGTCTGAATGGCCGTCCCGGAGCTCCAGTTCCGCCTGAGAGGCGAGGGGACGCGGGGGGACGACGGGGAAAGCCTCCGCTCCGACGACCTCAGAGGTGGTGGAGGAATCTTGTGGGGCTTTATTTCGGTATCTTTTAAGAGCCGCGTTGGTTTGGGGTCGTTTTAGGGCACATTCCTTATCCCAGTGGTGTTTGTGAAGCTGTGTGTGTGTGTGTGTGTCAGGTGTGTGTGTGTGTGTCAGGTGTGTGTGTGTGTCAGGTGTGCGCTCAAACAGCAGGTTTGATGCTCTAGCGCACACACAGTCTGGGAATAAGCCGGATGCCCGCTGCACTCCGCAAAGTGGCACTTCCTTCCTCTACACACTCCAGACTATGTTTGGAACGACTGCCTGGCAACCATTTGGACTGGGCCCAACTGTGTGTGCGCTGTTATTTGTGTGTGTGTGTGTGTGTGTGTGGCCGGGACAACGTGGGATTACTGCTGATGTTTCCAGGTATGCATTAACGATGGCCTCCATACGTCGGCGTGTACGTTACCTCCGCCCCGCGCGTGGGCGCGTACGCCGCATCTGCATGCGCGCGTCTGCGTCCCAGAATTCAGCTCCGCTCTCGTTAGGAAATTCCACGCCGCGCTGCTGGGTCGTCTTGGTGACCGGGTGGCTCCATTCCCAGACTGGATCCCGAGGGATTAAAGTAATAGAAAAATCTAATGAGCGATCAGTCATCGGTTAACGAGACCGGCGCCTTCGACTGCTCAAAGACGAGATTAACCGGAGAGAGGACCGGGGCCTCGCGTGAATTCATATCAACTAGTACGCTAGCGGGCCGCGCTGGAGCGGGTCCCAACAACTTTTCGCACCGGCTTTTGTCTGTTATCGGGGGGGGCGATAAACGCGGGACGCCGGCCTGACCGCGATTGCTCGAGGAAGAAGAGGCCGCTGGAGGAAATCCAAGCGGCTGCCGTGGTGACGGCCGGGGAAGCCGACGGTGATGCATCACGGTCGTCCTCGCGGGGAGGCGGTGGGGCCCGCGAGTAAACACTCTTAAATCATGGTCCTGAGACAGATCGGAGGGGTGTGGTGTGGGTGGGGGGGTGTGGGTGGTGGGGGGGGTCACTCCTTCCCGACAGTGTGACGGAGTCCAGGCTGGGTTTGGAACCAGATCCTGGTTGTTTTACTTTTAGTGTCAAATACGTGATTACACTCAGTGTCGCTCAGAGGTGTTACACCTGATACCACCAGGGTGTGTGTGTGTGTGTGTGTGTGTGTGTGTGTGTGTGGGGGGGGGCTTCCTGTGCCTGTGTGTGGGATGCTGAAACTCACTTCAGATCAACAGTTGCGGCGTTTCCGCGTTCTAAGCCACTTTAAAGCTCGCTCGGGTTCGCTCGCTCCGGTTTGAAACTCCATTTATTCTGCGCGAGGAGGGTTTTTCGTACCCGCTGCTGAGCTTGTCCAGACAGGCGGCGATACGTTTTAGAGCACACCGCATCGTTGTAAAACAAGAGTCGCATAAATAAATGCATGGCACTTAGCTGCATGGGAGGTCTTTAGCATCATGTTGTTGCTCTCCCACTGAGATTTACCATATGATCCCAGTGTTTTGACTCACTTTGCAGGTTGCAACGGAGCCACAGCGGCGGCTGAATGGCAGATAAATGTTTTTCAAGGTGAGCGCTGAAAATACAGCACAGTTTTGAAGCCCGCTTCTAAAATAAGAGCAGAGGAAACGGAGCATAGAAAGCAGGATGCTGCCTTTTTAACGCAGAGAATAAAGACTGCACCCCATACTAATAAACAGCAAGTTTATGCTAAAAAGAAACATCGGCTCCCTCCCTACCCCCTCCTCTCCTCCCTCAAAGCCTGCTACACACACGCACACACCTCCCTTAGCCTATATAAGCAGACGGCAGCTGAGCTGACCCCCTCCACCCTGCATATACTCCCCTTTATTCAACACACAAAAGCTGTATTTGCCGCCCTAAAATGCACGTGGACAGTTTTGTTGGTTAAACTTCAAGTAAATGAGGATCTCTCTCTCTTCTTTTTTCCATGCACGGGCAGAGTGAGCAATGGGAGGAGAAAAAAAAGCCCCGCATTGTGGAGAGAAAGGGCTGAGCAGAGCTCTCCCATCCCCCACACCCACATAGCAAAGTTCTACTGCTTTTGCAAGCGGCGCTGCTGCCTTCACGGACCCCGCCCGAAGCTCGGACGGGAACCCTGTCGCATCGTTGAGCGCGCTCTACCGGCCGAAGAAGGCGCTCTCTTGCCCCGTTATCTCCCTAAAAACTCTGGTCGATCTTCGCGGCTCAAGGGATCCAGTTTAAGAACCCGAGGGGCGTGTTTTTTTTTGGGCTATAAACGCTGTCTGTTTCCCTCCACTGTCGTTAGAGTGTTTTCATTCACAACTGAGTTTAATTAACTTGCTTTTATCAAACCAGCGCTCGCGTTCGCAGCAAACAAATCAAGAATATCGCTCAATAAACAGGTTTGTTATAACAAAGTTATCCTCCCTAAAGGAGAACGTTTCTCCCCCCCCTCTTTTTTTTTCTTTTTCGCGGCAAAGCGAACAGGTTCGGGCGCCGGCGTGTGTAAATTCCCGGGTTCCGCGAAGGCAGCACGAAAGCTGCTGCTGCTAGGAGAGCGAAAGGCAGAGAGCACGAGGAAGGGGGTGGGGAGAGAGAGAGCGGTCGAGAGACACCGGCCCGCAGCGCCGCTTAATTGCACGGGGCAACTTCAGACTCTCGCCAAATCTCCTCTCGTCCTCCAGCGTGGGGCCGTGAGCGTCTCAGACGGACGCCGCCGAGGCCCCCTCGCTGTCACTTTTTCATCACGGCTGTTTCTCCTTTCTGTATCTTCACTTCCTGCTCTGTGGTCGCCTCAGTCCATCCCCCAACCTTCCTCCTTTTTCTCTCCTCTCTCTCCCTTTCTTTCTGTCTCCATTACTCTCTCTCTCACACACGCGCACACACACACACACTATGATTTCATGCAATCATCTATACTTTCCTCCTCTGAACTCACCTTGCTCGCCTGCTCTTTTGGACACGGCATTAGCGTTATGGAGTCATTCACCTACACCCATTTCGCCCACTCTGGTTGCAGGAGTCTATTTTGTTCCGCTCCTTTAATGAGCTAATAAGATAAACGCACAAATGAAAGCAACAAAGAGCAACACACGGTCCGTGCATGAAGCAATTTCTGTCATCAAAATGGTCGAATAGTTATGGTTGACTTCAAGAGACAGTAATATGGTAAATGGAGGGGGGGGGGCATTTTAATTGTTTAATGCCATAAAATTGTGGACACAATGTCTGCAATCTGGCAGCGTTAAAGGGAAGCTTTGTATATAAAAGCTATATTTAAAACCTGTTTGATGCAAAGCATGTCAGGCCGGCCATTGTTAAGGCCAGTGATGTGCAGCCATTGAAATTAAGATTTTGCAATTAGCATTTTATGGTTGCTTTAATCAGCGTACTTCATTAACAACAGCAAAGTGGATGCAAATATAATAAACTCACATCTAACATGCATAAAGACTTGTTATCGCGTACGGCACACACACACGCGAGACACTTTTAATTAAATAATGAATGCTTTATTACACATAAAGTTAGAACATCCCACGTGTATTTACATTTACAAGTAGAACGACGCCTAAAGTAGCACGAAAAGAAGCGCCCTTCCATATAAACGTTTCAGCAAAGACGCACCTCGCCGCGTGTATTTTTTTAATATTTGTTTGTTTACATCGACTAAGAAGCGTGCTTCTGACAAAACTGTTGTTGTTTGGAGACTGCCGGACAACCCGCAGAACTGTGCAAACAACCAGAAGTACAAATATTACAAAAAAAAAAGTATCACGCGGTGGCCTCCTGAGCACCCAAACCTGCGCACAGGTCGACGTTTAAAACACATTAGAGGCACAATAACGCAGTTTCGGGGGGGTAGAAGGAGGAGGAGGTGTGTGTGTAAGTGTGTGTGTGTGTGTGTGTGTGTGTGTGGTGAGAGGGGGGGCATAAACAACGTTGGCGTGCTCGGTCCGGATCCAGCGCCGGGGCCCTAGTCCGCTCCGCGTTTTGCGGCCGGCCGGCGGGTAAGATGGCTGTGTCTCGCGGAGCCTCGTGCTGGTCTGGTCGAGTCCTCGCTCGCGCTCCGGTTCTGTAACAGAACCCCCCCCTCTCTCTCTCCAACACACACACACACACACACACACACAACACACACACTCACTCACCTCCGTGTGGCTCAAATACACCTCTTTTTTTCACCGCCTCCGTATTTATATATTTTTTTCTTCCGCAAACTTTCCCCCCCCCTCTCTCTCTCTCTCTCTCTCTCTCTCTCTCTCGCCCTCCTCCCCCCTCCTCCCCCCTCTTCCTCCCTCCTCCCGCCCGTTTTTAACTTTTACCCGGACTCGCGGCGGACCACCGGGAGGGCCGGTCCGGGCGGAGAGGGGGCATGAGCCGGGACGACGGGTACGTCAGCGCCGCCGAAACGAGCGTGTTTACCGACCGCGGTTCGGCGGAGTTCGAGTGAGTCGCCGCGCCGAGAGAGAGAGAGAGAGAGAGAGAGAGAGGTAGAGAGAGGCAGAGACAGAGTGAGAGAGAGAGAGAGAGGGGGGCATCATGGCCGCTCAGGTCGCTAGCGCCGCCACTCTCAACACCAGCCCGCCGTCCGAACTCAAAAAGCCGGACCGGGACCAGCAGGAGGAGCCGGGTCCGGGGGAGAAGCAGCATGAGGGCAAGGAGCCCGGGGCCGACGGGGGGGGCTCGCCGGGCCGGAGGGAGCCGCAGGACGGGAGCGATGCCGGGGGAGGAGGAGGAGGAGGAGGGGATCCGGACATGAAGAACGGCACCGGGAACCTGCCCCGGGCGAACAGCGGGGTCCAGAACGACTCGGGCGGGCTGGAGGCCGGCAACCACCCCGGGGGGGGCCACCACCACCCGGGCCCCTTCCCTCCACCTCCCTACGGCTACAACCAGCACTACAACCGGGCCCCTTTTCATCAACATGGCGGACAACAAAGCCCTGGCATGGCAGCCGCGCCGGGGCCGGGCGTGATGGACCCGTACCCCCCCGCCAACTCGCACGAGCACGGCTACACCAACCACTACAACAGCTACAGCCCCTACCCCAACAGGACTTCCTACCCGGGCCCGGGCTACGGGGCCATGGGCTCCCCGCGCGGCAACCAGGCCCCAGCGGCCGGCGGGGGGCAGCCGGGGAAGCAGACGCAGACGCAGGCGCCGCAGACGCAGCCGCAGACGCAGCAGCAGCAGCAGCAGCAGGCCCCCCAGCAGCAGCAGCAGCAGCAGCAGCAGCCCAACCCCCCCGCCGGGGGGGGCACCGCCACCGCCTCCATGGCCGCGGCCGTGGCCGCCGCCGCCGCCGCCGCCGCCGCGTCCTACGGCGGGCAGAGGTTCGGCCAGCAGCAGCCCACCTCCACGCCGACGCTCAACCAGCTGCTGACGTCGCCCAGCTCGGCCCGGGGCTACCCCGGGTACCCCCCCCAGGGGGACTACAACAGCCAGGAGGGGGGGGCGGGCAAGGCGGCCGCGGACATGGGCAGCGGCCACTACGGGGGGGTCCACCCGGGGTGGCCGCAGAGGGGCCACCACCCGCCCCCCATGAGCCCCGGGAGCAGCGGGCAGCCCCCCAGCAGGAGCCAGGTAAAGTTCATTTACTTGGGGGGGTGGGGGGGTGTGGGGGTGAGGGGGGGGGGGCGCTTTGGTGGAGTTGGGGGGGCTCCGGGAGGTGGGTCGTGCGTGCAGCCGGACCAGCCATTGTCTGTGGAGCAGGAGCTCTAAGATGGCTGCCTGTGTTCCTCCACCGCCCCCCCCCCCCTGCATTAGTGCTCAGGCTCGCCGGCCAGACGCCTTTTTCTTTGCTGGGGGGGCAGGGGTAAGGAGGGGGGGGTAACTTTGTGAGGAGTTCGGCCGAGTGGAGCCGGAGTTTGCGGGGTGGTGTTTGGGGGTGTGTGTGTGTGTGTGTGTGTGTGTGAGTGCGAGAGCACTTGCAGATGAGGTTCCCTCGCCCTGCCTCCCCCATCCCCATCCCGGGTTGCTGCACGCCTCCGTCCCCCCCCTCCCTCCCCATCCACCCCCCTCCCTCCCCCCCGTCCCCCCCACCTCCACGCCGCCGTGACCGCTATCGGAGCTCCGTGGACGGCTGTCAGGGATGCAAAACGACGGGAGAGCCGTTAAGGGGCATTTGCATAATCAGGAAAAGACCCCCCCCCCTCCTCCCTCACCCCCTCCCCCCCTCACCCCCTGTTTGTTTAAAATAAACAAAATAACCGAGTCTCCAACAAAAAACCCGCAAAAGTGCGAGAAACGCCATCGATTCCGCTGCGGTTCGGTTCGATACGGCGTTTTCTTTTTTTTTTTCCCCCTCCATCATCCGCCTCCCCCTCCTCCCCCCCTCCTCCCATCAGCATCCCCATCCCCGCGCGTGTAAACACGGGTCGGGGCCGGCGTTGAGGGATTTGAATCGCGGAGGTAAAGGCGCTGCCGCCAGAGCCAGGAGACAGTTGGTCTTGGGTCGACGTGCCGGCGCGTCTGATTGGCTCGCCCGGCCCTCCGCTCTCGGCCATTTATAATTGCATCTAATGGGAGGCTGCGGGAAAACAGCCCCCCCTCCCGCATGGTCGGATTCACCACGGCGCGCAGACGTTTTTCACCCGTTCGGGCTTAAATAAACTCCGAATAGCCGCATGCGTTGTGCAGAATTTCCTGTGACGTCAACAGAATGACTTTTTTTTTTTTTTTTTTTTTTTCTCGCTCTTTTTTTCTCCCCTGCATTCATTTGCATGAAGGCTGTGCTGATTTATTTATGTATTTTAAGCTCGCCCCCCCCAAACAACACCACCGACTCTCTCTGGCTTTTCTTTCTCTTCGTCTTCGGCGAGCGCGCGGCGATGCGCGCGGGCTGAGTTTTCGGGGGTTGTGCTACGGAGGGAATAGGTGTGGCCACGCGGCCCCGCCGAGGGTCCGCGCTCCATGTGCCGGAGTTTGTTTGTTGTGGTTGCGACCGAAGGGGGGGGGGTATATCGCTTTTCTCCTCCAGGTTCGCCGGGGCCGGACCCACCGGAATGCTGCGACGCCCGTTGTTGATGCGTTTGTGCCGCGCAGGTCGTCCTCAGCGGGGGGGGCGACGGGAGAGTGTTGGAAACTTTTCTTGATTTCATCTTCGGCGTTCCTCGAAGGCGTCCAGGTAGCGGTCGCGCCTGCCCGCGCAGTCGGTTAATTCTCGTTTTTTTTTTTCCTCCTTGCGTCGTCTTGGGCGTGCGGATGTTGCAGAGGACTGTTTTTATCGATTAAGACGGCGGCGATGCCGGAGCCTCCCCGAAGAGCCCCGACCGCGTCGGCGTCCCTTCCGCGTTCGGGGCTCTTCGTCGCTCTGCGGAGGCGAGGGTGTCCTGGCGTAGGTCCAGTCCAGCTGAAGTCGCCGTCCGCGTTGACCCCTTCGAGCGCGCGATTCGCGGCGCGTCCGAGGGGGTGGGGGGCGTCGCATCGGTCCTTTTCCGGCGCGCTGCCGCGTCTGTGTGGAAGTTCTGGATTCCTCCCTTTCGTTTTCTCTTCCTGTCAAGCCTCCATCCTCGCAGGCCGACGTCGGCGCGTTCCGCCGAGGTCAGACGTTTACGGGCCGAAGTCGCATTAAAGTTGCGGGCTTCACCGCGGGCGTGATCCAAAATGAACTGTGAGGGAGCGCGGCGGGCCGCCACCCCCTTCATCTCCCTCAATATCCCGGTTTCCCGTCCAGACGCGTCTTTGTGTCCCCCGCCCGGGATTAAAGCTGCGACCTTGAACCAGCTGATTAATGTTTCCTTTTTTATTAAATGTTAATAGAGCGGCGTGAAGGAAACCCTGGATTAAACCTGCTGCAGGTGACGGTTTAATAATCCAGGTGAGGCTCCGTGTTGTGGCCCAAGTCACCCAGATGTGCGTTCAGCGCAAACACCCGGAGAGCGTTTCCGCGGTGAAGTTGGGTTTAATGCGAGCTGTTTGTCTCGTTACAAGCAGCTGGATTTTTATACTCCTGCGCGTGTTTTCAACCATTAAATGTGGTGGTTTGGTACCTGGAGGACATCAGCTGTTAACTGAACGTGTGTGTGTGTGCAGGAGTCGTCCGTGGAACGTCCTGGTGAGGGCGTTCGTCATCGTGTTAGTGCCCACCCCCCCGTTCCTTAGAGAAGGCAAAATTTGCTTTTTAACAAGCTGCTTAATGATCGGATGAGTTCTGTTTAGCTTTTTTTAACCAGATGAAGAGTTATTGGTCTTTGATCTTGACTCTCACAAGTTCTTGAAAGTTCCCAGGGTATTTCCAGCATCTGAGGCTGAAAGGTGGTTTTGAAATGAGAATCAATCAGGCTAATCTTGGCATGACATACGCTAAAAAACACTTAAGTGTTGTAAATTGTGAAGCACTTTTTTTGTGCTTTTTTGGGGTCTCGAGCACTCAAGTGCATCGTTATGTGATATAAAAGTTAAACTGACACTGATTTTAACATATAGGAGGCTAAAACTGCAGCAGGTGTGTGATTTATTTAAGTTTATACTGGAAGCCCTTTGAGATTAAAAACATATTCCCAACAAATTACTATTTATATCCCTCGTTAATATCAAGCTGCTGTTTTTTTGTCGTAAATCCTAAAAATCCAACAGTTTGTCATAACATTAAGGAATTGTGTTTTTTGGGAAATGACGTATAAATGAAACCAAGGCTAATTTAATACTGTTGTGATTAATAATCAGGGCCTTGTTGATGCTTAAAAACCTCCTCCAGGAGAGTTAATCCATCACATTTGGACACTTTTGTTGTTTACATTTTTAAGACCGAGAAAACAGGCAGATTAATCCACGGTGAAAGTGCTGCTCTAGGAATAATTAAAACTAAAGGCAACCTTTGGTGTTTTTATCATCTGGTAGATTAAAAGCAGTTTTCACTTAACGGTCATTTAAAGGCAAAGCTGTCAGCTTTTGCTGCCTTTATGGGACTTATTTACGAGAATTATGAGTCTTTTTGAGCCACTCGAATCTGGAAAAAAAGCCCCTTTGCCCCCAGTTCTGTGCAGTTTAAAACCATTGCGGGGCGGTGGAAGTCATTTCTAAGAAAACATCCAGCTACCGTTGGGTTTGTGTGGGAGGGGGTGGGCGGGGGGTGGGCTGATGGGAGGAAGTTCAGTCGGGGCTCTGGAGTCTGCAGTGCTGAGTAATGATTCTCCGCGGGCCACATGGACCGTCTCTGCGTGTGTGAGTGGATGGAGAGTGCGCACGTGAGGGAGAAAACGGTGTCAGTGATACCCGGGGGAGTGGCGGCGGCGAGGGGGGTCGGCGGTGGGTGTTTTGTGAATGATCTTCGTCTGCCTCTGACAGCTGCGTGTTTGTGTGTGTGTGCGTGTGTGTGATGCATCGTCAGGAGCCGCTCTGACCTGCTCTTTCTCCACGTGTCAGCGGCCTCCCGCCTTTTTTTGAAGGCTGCGGGCTAATGGGGGGGCGGGCTTTTTTTTCAGTCCCGCTGGGGAGAAAGCGATAAACATGGCTGCTGATCGAGGCATTTTTCGTCCGGTTTGTTGCGTTTTGAAGATGTTCTCTGACGGTGCTGGGCTCAGTTCACCCACGCCGAATTCCGGAATATTGTGGAACGGCTGCAGATTAAAGCAAATACAAAATAAAACGCCAACCAGCCTCTTTCACCGTTGCACCAAGCCACATTGGAATGTAAAGCTAATTCATTTCTTTTGACATTTACCTCCTAAAATGTTCTAGATTAGCATAGTAATGTCGTTGCCCGAGCCCGCGACACCGCAGACTTGATTAAAATGACGCATGATGTGTGTGTTTATGGGATAAACCAGCTAACCTTTACATCGGCGCTGGTGGTGATGCCTCGGTTTGGGGACGGAATTAATCGACGCACCCAAAAATAAAACCGTCCTCCCCTCGCCGGTCGACCCGGAGACGAGGTGATGGCGTTTAACCGGCCCCCCCCCCGTTTTCGCTGCTTTATTTGTCTTTGTTCCTGGCGCGTATTCACATGGATCGGGGGGGCGGGGGGGGCGTGATAGCCGACCTTTGTTTTGTTTTTGATTTGATCAGCTTACGGTTATAAAAAAAAAAAAAGAGGGGCACATCGTGCGGTCAGCAAAGTTGCGCAGGCAGCAGGCGCAGCGGAGAGGCCCCGTCGTGTCATTGTCTGGGCCCTGTCACAGGTCGCAGTCGCTGATGCAACAAAGCCGCCGCATCCGCGCCCGCTGTTGCGCCGGCCCGGCTCCACGCGGTCCCGATGAGGCGGCGGCGCCCGCCGGCGGGCGAGGGGCTGTCCGTCGTCCCGTCCTGGCGCGGTTGCCCGGAAACGAACGGCTTCCGGGTGTTCCGACCCGATCCGGGCGAGCGTGTGTGTTTACCTCTGGCTGCGTGCTGACGTCACCGCCGGCGCGGCGTCTCCCGACCACGCGGCGGGCGGTATCCCAGCCAGGATCGTAAGTGGCTTTGCCTCCTTCCTCAGTCGGGATATTTTTGGAATCGTAGTGAGTGACACACTTATCGTAACGGCCCGCGGCCGTCCCGCATGAGAGTCCTCCTCAGTGGCGCGTCCCGGGCTGGTAACCGATACCGCCGCGCTTCCCGCTTAACGTCGACTCGGAGCGCTTCCACGAGCGCGCCAGGTGGTTTATCTCGGAGCGGCCTCGTCCGGGTGACGGCTCGTGTAACCCGAGCGCTGCCGCCGCCTTTACTGGCTTTAAATAAGTCTGGCCGCCATTCATCACGGCGCCTCAGCCGCGCGTGACGGTAAACACTCGACAGAGGTGATTTGTTGCGCCCGTGAGCCGGTTTGTGCGGGAAAAACGCAGCAGCGGAAGTGGAGTTGCGCCTAAGATGTGACATTTGCTCAAGGATAATCACGCGTGGCTGCGAGGCCGCCGGACGGGTTTGTGACGAGGAAATGCGTCGCCCTGTGAAGACGTGTTATCGCTCGCCCTCGGCTCCACATGTCGAACGAACAGAAAGTGGAAGTTGCGTGTGCGTGTGTGTGTGTGTGTTGTTGCGACACCTGTCTGGATTGTTTGTTTACCTCGGCGTTCTATTCCAGGTTCAGCGCTAGCGCCTCTCTCGTCTGTCCCCGGTGGCTGGCTGCAGTACTGCCCTGAGAACTTAAGACTCCCTCCGTCTTGAATCGATTTGGTGGAACATGTCCGACGTTCGGACCAAACGCACTCGTGTTCCCGTTTTCCGAGGTCATCACGTCGTGCTGCTGCTGGTGCCCGCGATGCTGAAGCGAGGGTAACCTGACGACCCCCCAGCTTATCCCTCAGCCTCCATTTGGAGCATAAATCCCAAATAACGGTCATCGCCACGTTCCGGGGCAGACGTCGCCCTCGCCCTCATCGCGATAAACGTCGGGCCGGTCCCCCCCCAACGCGTGCGAGACGCGGCGGCCGCTGGCCTCGCTCGCTTCGTTCGGCCGCCGTCACCTGGAAGCACAAGTTCGCCCCGACAGGTCGTCGGGGGCGGATGTTGGCGCTCTTCAGACTCGGGCCTCATCGGGCTGACAGGCCGGGCGTCAGAAGGCGAAACCCTCCGTTGTCATCGGACCAGCGGCTCAGGGAAACGCTTTCCTTCCCCCGCTGGCGTCCGGGCAGAGGTGTCTCCCTGCGTGTTATTTATGCTTGACGCCGCCGTCCGCTCGAGCTCCGAACAAACAACTTCAGACGGTGACGTGTTGATTTATTATGGCGGGACGGTGCGTTCAGGTCACCTCTGTACGCTCGCCCGCGTTCCTCTTCGGAGTTATAAATAAAGTTTACAGCGCCGCCCTATGTCCGTAGGGCGGCGTCGAGGAAGCGGCGCCCGCTTCGTCGCGCCCCTCCGTCCTCGCGGGCGATGAGACGCGTGCGCTTTCACGTCTTCGCGCCCTCCAGGTACGGATGAATCAGACCGCTTTAAAACATCACGCTACTGCGAGATGTCGCCCTCGCCCCCCCCCCGCCCGACATGTGAGCCGCGCGACTTGCGCCGGTCTCGCCCGGGCCCGGGCGCGCTGGTGCGTTGCGTGTGGAAGGGCTTTAAAGTGGAACAATGGCGCGCGCCGAGGCCGAGGCCATGTGGCCGCGTGGCGGATTAAATTAGCAGCAGTTGTTTATCGTCTGTCCCCCCGGGTCCATCTGCTCTGCTCGGCCCCATAGGCTCAGGCACCACTCCAGACCCCGAGTCGCACCCTCCTCGCAAATCCCTGCCCTACGCGCACACACACACACACTCACGCACACACACACACACACACTCACGCACACACACACACACTCACACAGTTTTGAATAGTTGTAATACCCACCAGCAGTCATGACACAGTATACTCAGGGCAACCTCTTCTGCCAAGAGTGCTCTGCTTCTCCTCTATGCAGATTAGCCATGTGCTAATTGTGGCTATTTATTTATTTTTTTTATGCGAGCGAGCGAGAGAGAGAGAAGCGGGAGGGGTGGGGTCTCCTCTAGAAATTGATCACCGAGGAGAAGTGTGAAGCCGATGCCGCTCCTGGCTTTTAGCAGCGCAGAGGGTGCCGCCTGCACGCGACTCCTGTTAATAACGCGATCGAAACGCCCGCCTCCACGCCCGCGTCGGGTTTCCAGAAACGCGTGAGCGGGTCGCTGCAACCTTCGCAGCTCCGCCGCCACGTGACCCCGCGGTCGCGTTGCCGGGGAATTCCCCCGACGCTTCGAATTAAATTAATTTTCCAATAAGGCGCAAAGTGTGCAAACGACATCCAGCAGCTCGGTAAATAATCACAGAGCTTAGCGCTCATTATGGGAGCGTTGGGCACTCTTACGCCATGCCACCGGGCATCGGGAAACGGTGGGTTTGTTTGTTTTAGCAGGCTTGGCTCCGCCCCCTCAGGGTGTGGGGTCGACCCTGAATGTGTAACGCTTCCTCCTGTGGCTCTTGCAAAGGTCAGAGGCGGTTCCAGACTCCGTCCCACCGTCAATGTTTCCCCAGAGACGCGGAACCGTGAACCCAGAAGGCCATCGGCGATGATTCCTAACCCGCGGTTAATGTTAAACCGGCTCGCCGTTGCACCTCAGAGTGGTTTCTGTGGCGACGCTCCCCCCCCCCCCCGTCACAAACCGCACGAAAGCTCCGCCGAAAATCGACAGGGTCGCGGTTCAGCTGCGCGATAATCGACCTCCCGACACCCGCCGATGTTGGTCGCCTGGCTCCTCGATGTTACAGATCTCGCCGAAGATCCGTTCGGGTTTTGGGGGCGGTGGCGGCTGAAGGGGGACCTCGTGGCGGTCCCCCCCGACCTCCGCGCAGCCGGGCCCAGTCGATGCTCCCTGGGATGCTGCGGGACGTTTGACCATGTGTGTGATGTGTGTGAACTTGGAGGATATCGGTAAACGGATCGATGGAGCCCACCGCTGAGACCGGCCTCACCCCCCTCACACCCCCCCACCATTATTGAATTAGGCTGTGGAGGGGTAGCATTCCCAGATTCCTGCGTTTTACTATTAATATTGGTGCCCCCCCCACTTTGACCTCATTTTGAAGCCGTGTCCGTCTGACCCTTGGGTCACCTTTCGTCCTGGTGTCCAACGGGTTTATCTGCGTCACGTTTTGATGATTGAGGTCGTCGCCCCGAGCCGTTGGGAGTCTGCCTGAGTTCGAGGCTCTTTCGATTCAATCGGGAAGACTTTGGTGGACAAAGGGCGCACGCGGCGACGCATCGCTGGTGCGAAGAACGGTCAGGGAGCTCGCGGCGTGCGAGCAAACGGGCGTGTGTGGCGCCGCGCGACCAGCCCCTTTGACTTTAAATGGAGGGCAGACATGCATGAAAGATGAGCTGATTGGTGAAGGGTTAATCTGGACGGTGAACTTCAGCTTCACCCCCAGTTGTAGACTTTTTTATGCCGGTAGTGTGTCTTTATCCATGTGTTTCCCGGTGTGTGTGTGTGTTTCGTTGACGGCTGTGTTCGTGGCTGTCGTCCTCTCTAAGACGTGATGAGGTGGGGTGGGGGGGGGTATTGGAGGTCACAGGAGGCTCCTGTTCCCCCCCCCCGGTGCGCGGTTGGTAATGACCCGAGCGAATGTAGTAACGCCGCTGCTGCACTTTCGCACACACATGCAAACACACACACACACACACACACACACACACCACGCGCGCTCTTCTGAACCTGTACTTCAGGAGTCCTGGGGGAGGCTCGAAGAAAAACCTGGAATGGAATTCTTTATCTAGGATAATGATCCCTGACCCTCCCGACAGCCCGTCGATCCCACCGCTGACACCTCCGGGAACACGCGGGCGCGCACGCGCTCACGCCTCGGCTTCCCGCTGAGACCGAGCCCCCCCACCCCACCCCCCAACCCCCACCCCCCCCTCCTCAGCGTGCTGTCATTCATGGAGTGCCAAAGCCTGCTGCTTTATTAAAGCCCAGGAAGAGCTGGGCCTGGCCCGGGTTCAAACAGCCGTGCAGCTGGGACCTGTTACATTTTCGGCAGACTGCCCTCTCCGTCTCGCTGCCTATAAATAGCCCCTGCGGTTGTCTCCCTTTACCAAGGAAAGGAGGGTTTTTTTTTTTTGGGTCAGGAAAAACACACAGATTAATAACCGTGGGAAGCGGCGGAGCTTTGTGTCTGCCGCTCAAGGTCAGCGGGCCAGAAGGTGTTGCTGCCTGAAAGCCCTTATTGTGGCGCGCGGCTCCAGACGCCACGGCCGTGGGCGCGATGGCGAGGGGCGGGGGCGGGGGCGGGGGGGTGGTCGGTGAAGTTGGGTTTTAGTGTTTATTTTTTGCGGCTGCTGCTGTGTGTTGTTGTCGGGGGGGGCTGGGGGATTCCACCGGTTCATCTCTTATGTACACACGGAATATCAGACACTTTATGACCTCGGCTCCAGCTGTTGACAGACGAGGCCAACTCATTACACCCCCCCACCATCACCACCCCACCCCACCCCCCGTTTGTTTCCCCTCCTCTGTCTGATCTGTTGCCAGGAAAGGCCTCCTGACCCAGTAACATCAGCTGGTCCGGCGGGGGGTTGGTGGGGGTCACGTGGGTCTTAGCCGCCCCAGTACAGCCAAAGCTTGCCCCCCCCGCCCCTCCTCTCCGACCTCCGTCGTGACGCGGCTCCAGCTGACTCGTGGGCCCGGATCCAGCCACCGCAGACGTTTCCTCGCACATATTTTTCATAGAACCCCCCCCCACACCCCCCCTCCCAATGTCTCGGATGTAACAGTATCCACCCACTGGCACAATGATCTCCTGGGCAGGGAAACGCTCCTGGCAGATATAGTGGGCTCATTCATTCATTCATGGCCAATTTTTTCCCTTTCTAGTAGGAAAGTAAATCCACTACGTTTTTCCCTCCTCCTCCTGCTTTTTGTTCCATATTTGCTTGATTACGCTGTGACTGATTTATGGGTTGATGCCTACACGACGCGCCGCCGCGATGTTTTTATTTTGTCCCCGCTGCTGACTGGTGCGCTTCAAACCCGCCCCTTCCTGGGAATTCTGCGCGAGTTTGCAGTCTGAGCCAAAGTTTTGGCAAACTTTTGAGACGATCCGGCCAACGGTTGTAGCTGTTTTTGGGATATTTGTGTAATTTAAAGTGAATTTATAGAAACATATTGGAGTATAAGTGCCACCTGCCTTTCTTCTTGACTACACTCATACACGGTGAACCCACCACGGTCGCCCAACTTTTCCCTAAAGTTTCCCTCTCCTGTTTTGCAGCCTCCCAGCCCAATGGACCAGGTAGGGAAGATGCGCGGGCAGCCATACGGAGGACCCAACCCTTACTCCCAGCAGCAGCAGGGCCCTCCCGCAGGGCCGGGGCCCCAGCAGGGAGGCTCCTACCCTGGCCAAGGCTACGGTCCTCCAGGTCCTCAGAGGTATCCGATGGGGATGCAGAGTCGAACTCCTGGTGGAATGGGCAGCATGCAGTATGGACAACAGGTGGGTGATGTGCACCACGCCCCGAGTTGAGTTGGTTGGGCTGGTTACTTAATAAAGACTCCAAACGGAGTCCGGGAAATATCTCGGTTTTCTCTCTGGAGCTTGATGGCAGATATCTGAGGCTGACGGATCGCAACAGAACCACAATCTAGCCCAAAATTTTGGCAGAACCAGACACGAGAAGCATTACTGTGACCTGCGGGGGACTAAACCTGCTTGGCCAGAGCTCAGAGGACCCTCGACGGATCTCTTGGAGCGAATCCCTTTGTGTTCTTGTACTTATCATGTTATTATCTCATAACGGCCTGCCTGAAATCTGAGCGTGGAGCTGATAAATGCAGACACAGTATAGGTCCTTCACCGCGGCCGGGATGTGCGGTGACTCCTATTTTCATCAAATTCTACGGTAATTGAAGTGTGTACTCTGAGTTTGGATATAAACTGGAGCAGGTTGGCGGGTGGCGCGCGACTACAAAGCTTTAATTCTCGTTTTCCCTGTGCTTTTCTTTGCCGTGTTTCCTCATAAGGTCAGGGTTTTCTCCTTTCATGCTCCTTCAGGGTAATGAAAAGAAAAGGCATTATTGAAAGGCTTTTCCGTGCACAAGATTGGATAGAATATGAAAAGCCTCATATTGAAGTTTAAGGAGATGAAGTCAAAAGTCAATTTTTATTTTCACGGCTGTAATTTAAAGCGATACTCGTCTGAATTCTTACCCTTGAATGATTTTTGTTCCTCACTTCAAATGATCAGTCGGCTGCACGGAGCGCGCTCGTCTTTCTCGCAGCCGCACGGAACGGTTGTCTTTTCCTCTCTTATCTGCAAGTAAGATGAAGAGATGCTTTGATTACCACAGAGGATGAACGGTAACAATCTATGACTGTGGGTTTTTGGCTCTTTTCATTGAATTTTTTTTTTTTTTTTTGCAACAGCTCCGGATAAAATGGTGCAATTATGCAGACCGGACCGAGGTGGGGATGTTCACAATCAGCCAGGCTAAGGTTTCTCTCCCTCTCTCTAGATGTCAGCCTACGGACAACAAGGCCCGGGAGGCTACGGCCAGCAGAGTCAGAGCTACTACGGTCAGCACGGCCCCCCTCCCCACCCCGGCCAGCAGCAGCCGTCGTACCCCGGCCAGCCCCAGGGCGGTTCTGGAACTCCCTACTCCCAGCCGGGCCATCCCTCGCAGCCGCCGGGCCAGCACGGACAGTCGGGATCCCCCTACCAACAGGCCCAAGGCCCCCACGGCCCCGCGCCGGGGCAGCCTCCCTACAGCCAGCCCCCACATTCTCAGCAAGGACAGCCACCCTACGCCCCCCCTCAGCAACAACAGCAGCCTCAGCAGCAGCAGCAAGGGCCGGGTCCCCAGAGTCAGCAGGGTCCTCAAGGTCAGCCGGGCTACCCGCAGCCTCCCGGACCGGGGCAGCCGCCGCAGCAGCCCCCGCCTCAGCAGCAGCAGCAGCAGCAGCAGCAGCAGCAGCCCGCCGCAGGGGCCCCCTCAGCCGCAGCAGCAGCAGCAGCAGCAGCAGCCCCCGCAGCAGCCAGGCGGTCCGGCGCCTCAGGCCCAGCAGCCTCCTGGACACGCCCAGCAGGGCCAACCCTCGCCGTACTCCCAGACGCCCCCCCTACCGCAGCAGCAGCAGCAGTCACCCTATCAGAGGTTCCCGCCTCCTCCACAGGTAACCACGCCTCAACCTGACCGTTCCCTCGCCTTTTTTTTCTGCGATCACTTTCAGACTGTATAAATAAACCTACTTGTGTCCGTGCCCCCGTGTTGGTGAGGGTGTGCGTCCAGTTTGCTGTTGCATACATATCCCAAATATGGGGTGATCATCTGCATGAAGCCGTATTTGGAGGGCTTTAATGGCGATTTAATGTAAACTATCAGGAAATAAATTGACTTAAAATTGAGAGTTCCTTAATTAAAGCAACTCTCGTCTGTTGAATTATCCTCAGAATAGATTTAGGAGGAGGCTCTGCAAAACAAACAAACTTTATTGAGCTTAATTTAAATGCGATTTGTGAACAAACTAAAGCGTTGATTTTCCGAACGTGACGGCGCCTGACTCCAACTTCGCCATGTGACCAGGAACTCTCCCAGGATTCCTTCAGCTCCCAGTCCAACGCTTCTGCTTCCAACCAGGCCATGGCGTCCAGCAAGAGCAGTCAGGAGGACAGCATGCAGACCCGGCCGTCCAGCCTGCCGGTGAGCCCCCCCCGCGCCTCTCCTCCCGCCCTGCGGCGAGCGAAGCGGGTTTTCCGTGGAGCTCGGGCCGCGTTTCCGAACCCCGCGAGCTAATTTGACGCGCCCGGACGAGCACCGCCTTGGCTGGTGTTTCATCGACCTGCTCGTGAACGTGGCGTTGGCTGCAGACGGGCTCGGGTCCGTTGGAGGTTCTTGTTTGCGTTCAAAACGCATCAAGCGCCCCGCTCGTGTAGCCGCTTGCACGCTCGGCCTCTAAACAGCTTCTGCCCTCCAGAGCTGAAGCCACTGCGGATATGGTGTGTGTTACCAGGGTCGGGTCAACAGCAGAACTTTGGACTGCTGACACCGCTGATTCCCAGGTTTGTTTACTGCCGGGTGACACGTCTGCCTCGTTCCCGAGCTTCGGAATAGGAAGCTTTAATATACACGAGCGTGTTTTTCCTTTGCTGACATGCGGGGGTTTATGATCGAGGGTCAACACCTTCAAGTGAAATTGAATTTGGATTTTACACAGTTTCTTCTTTGTTTTGCTCTTTTTTTTTTCTTTTAAATTAAACCGTCACCTCGCTGACAAATGCGTCAAAAAGTGGACGCGGCGCAAGTTAAAGTGAAGCGAAATACTGAACAACCCAAAAAAAAAAGACTCAATTTCCGTGCGGAAAAGGCGTCCTGATGGGTGTCGCTGCTGAAGAAGGTGGCTCCCGCGAACACGTTTCAGTTTCCATGGCAGTGTTTATAGGTCAGACCGCGGAGCTAACCTCATTCTGGGCCTCGGGGAAGGAGAGTGAGAAATGAGATCATTAATGACGGAGAATGAAAGCGAGCGAGCGAAGTCGCCGGCGTGGGAAGGAGGAGGAGGAGGAGGAGGCGGCGGTGGGTGGGTGTGGGGGGGAGTCAAAGCAAATAACTCCAAATAGTGTGAGTGATTGGTTGGAATGGGGGATGCTGGGTGGGGAGGGATGTGATGCAGCACTGTCTATGCCAGTAGGGGATGCCCTCAGGATGTGTTTCCCTCCTCTTTTATTTATTTCTCTTATTTATTTATACGCGTCTCAGCGGGCGCAGCCATTGGCCGAGCGGGCAGGGCCGCGCTATTTTTATTTATTTCCTCCCTGACTTGCAGGGGATTCCCCTGTCGGCGTGCTGTAATTGGCTGTAAGGGCCATTAATCTGGCTAAGGTAGAGACGAACGGATCTCCCACCTCTGCTCCCCGCGGAGATCACGTGACGGCCAGTCTCCGAGAGCGGCTGAAGTCACTCCCACGGGCGCTGGAAGTGCCGCTCAAAAGTCTTTTTTTTTTTTTTTTTTTTTCTTTTCCTTTTTTAACCCGGGCGCTAAAAGCTGATGAGCTGGCGGGACACCAGAAGATATCAGGAATAAGGTCTGACCCAGAGCCTGGCGCCGTTTCCCAGTTCAGGTCCCGGTTTCAGATTAAAGCCATTTGTTGAGCTCTGTGGCTGGACAGGCGGAAGCATCAACCACCAATTTAAGGATAAACTGGTTGAAAAGTTCCTCATCCTGACCCCGAATTAACAAGGCGCACGAGCAAGCGCCATATTTTACCAAAGGCTTTGATGCGTACTGCTCATTCAAACGGGCTTTTACATCCTAAATGTATGTTTCCCAGGTTGAAGCCCACCTGACAGCCCTGTTTCCAAACTAAATTGCTCGAATTGGCTGTTTATTCCCCAACGACCTGCGGTGATTTCTGTGCGAGCACATTTGTTTTAATCTGCCTCAGACCGTGATTGAGTCCTGATCCAGCAGCGGCTCAGGGGTAAGCGCCATTTAGCTACTTTAGTCGCTCTCGCGCCGCGCCAGCCAGACATCACCTCATCCGGCGCGCAGATGGGCCCGTTTGAAGCAGGTGCTAAACACCTACCGTCTGTCGGGCTCCGGAGCGGCGGCGGCCCCGGCGCCCGCTGCAAAAGTACAGGTACGAGCGGTCGGCGTTGGGAAGCGGCTCGGGAGGAGGGGAGGAACGGAGCCGAAAGCGTGGAACTAGCCGAGCAGGTTGAGCCGGTTTGTGTCTCCGGGGACGCACACGAGCAGTTTAACCACAGAGCTGATTCACTGGAACCATTGTCTTCATGGAAACGGCGTTGACGGTGGCGGATGCGGATGGAAATCTAAAACAAATTGCAGCCTGTAGTTGTTCGGCGCGCAACTGGAAAGTCTGCCCCCCCCCCGGGCCCTCAAATGTTCCTTGACACCGAACGCGAGCTAAAAAAGGTCCATCGCTTTTGTTTTTTGTTGTGCGCGCTCGTCCCCGGCGCGGTAGGAAACGGGGCGGGTGTTTGGGGTTTTCCCGCTGCGTGATTGGCCGGCGGGGTGGTCAGAGCGGGACCGGGCCCGCCTCTCTTCCACCTTCAGAAATAAAGCAGGCCCGCGTCTGCGCGAACTCCCTGGAAGTTGCACTTCCTCCCCGAGTCAACTCATGGAAATGAGCAGAACATCCAGACCTCCACCAGCGTCCCTCCCACCTCACTCCTTGTTGTTTTTTTTTCTTCTTCTTCTAATCTCCCTGTCCTCTCTCACGTCTTTTGTGCACCCTTTTTCTCCACTGCGGGGCTAATCCCACCAGGACCCGCCCTCCAGTTGTGATGCTCCTCTTTTCTGATGTTTCTGAATGTGCTCCAGACTCGAGGGGAAGGTCACGTGTTGGTCACACACTCCATCAGGAGGGTTTTTTTTTTTTTTTCCTTCTTCTTCTGGGCCTTTACAAACAGGCGACTTTGTAGGGAGCCACGAGGAGAGAGTCAAGGGTTTGTGGAGTAATCTCAGGAGATCTCCAGCTTCATATTCGGGGCGACCCCACCCCTGCCTGGCCCCCCCCCCCCACTCTCTCACTCTCTCCCTCTCCCTCTCTCTCTCACGCGGCGTGCCTCTCGTGAACGTGAGGCAACGCCGCGGCGCGCTTTAAAAACCGCCGGGGCTGGGGGCTGGAGCCGTCTCTCGCCGCCGTTGAACTCTTCCGAGTCTCACTTCTGCAATCGCGCTCAGCCCAGCCCAGCGCCGCTCTCCTTCTGCAGCTAAGCTTGTTTTTGCGACATAGCTCTGAAGCAATCAGCCTGACAAGGCCGGCCCACTTTTTTTTTCCTCTCCTCTCCTCTCCTCTCCTCTCCTCTCCTACCCAGCCCAACCCCCTCCTCTTTTTCACTATTACCCTCCATTACACTATTACTTTTTTTGCTGCATTATTTCGTCTCGGCGCGCAGCTCTGCGTTCGTCTCTCGAGCTACGCGGTCCTTCCTTCCCTGCGCCCTCTTCCCCGTCTTGTTTTCTCTCGCTCTCTCTTTAAATCAGCTTTCATAACGCTGCGCAGCGCAGCCTTGTTTTGCGAGGCTCTGCTGCTGCCGGCATTCAGAGTCCGGGGCCAGTTTCCTGTTGCTATTCTGGGGCTTTTGCTTCCTGTGTGTACTCGTCTTATTCAGATTCCAGGGTGCCTCTGGTTGGCTCTCACCCCTCCCTCCTCTCAGCTCTCTGTTCCTCTCCCCTGCTCCCGCTCTGTCTCACCCATTTTTTTTCCTCCCCCCCCGTTCCTCTGTGATTTTTAATTAATGTATTTGAGAAAATTCAATCTGCTGACAAAGTGATGTTGTTTTGCTTTTGCTACGGCGGATCGTCCCGTAGCTTTGGCAAAACCCAGACCCTGTTTCTGCTGGTCTGCGCTCTCGCTCCCTCTCTCTCTCTCTCTCTCACACACACACACACGCACAAACTCACACAAACACACAGAGCACTCTCCCTCTCCCTTTTTTTTCCGCTCTCTGGGCTGCTCACACACTATCACACTCTCCCATGCCCCTCCCCTCTGCCTCCATTTCTGCTGGGCTGAGCTAGTTTTGCAGCACAAAGACTGTGGCTGACTGCAGCACTGTCTGAGCTCCATCTACTGCCCTCGCCGAACAAGCCGCTGAGCCTCCATGGCCGAAACCTGCCTCACAATCAAATTAGCGCCCAATGAAATAACCTCTATATCATCCACCCCCCCACACCCTCCCTCCCTCCGCCTCCCTCGTCCCAGTTAATTTACTGGCAGAATTTGTCGCTCTACTCAGAGTAGGGTGTGATACTGTATTGGAGGAGGGTGGAGAGGAGGATAACTCAGGGTCTGGACACCCCCCCCCTCCTGCCCACCCCCCCCCCGCTGACCCAGCTCACCCAGCACCCCTCACCTCGGGCCGGGCAGCTGCCTGCCTCACTCAGGCATCTGTGCACTGCCCTGGGACTCCCCGCTACTATTGTGATCTCTACAAAAGGCCCCCCACGCACACACCATCTCCCCATTATTCACAGCAATCAGCCCGCCTCCCCTCACGCCTCACCCCCCCCGCACCCCCGTCCTCATCCTCGCCGCCTCCCTCCATCTACTCCGTGGTAGCTCCACACAGGCTGGTGCAGTGTTTGTGCGCGGCGCACACCCCCTTTTTTGTTACCCCCACACAGAAGCTCAATTAGGCAAATGTGGAGCATTTATAAAAAGAACTCCCTTCTCATTGATTAAGACTCATCGTTGGCCTTTTTTTTTTTATTTCAATCCTCAGAATTAGATGGATGGATTGTGGCGATAAAGCCACTCGCCTCTTTCATCCTGTGTGTTTTTTTTATGTTTTTTTTTGTCGGTGTTGTTATCCCGGCCACGTGGCTGCTGGTGATGAGGCGGTCGCATAATGGTGATCTCCGGGGGGCTGGAGGAAGCCCCGTCTGCAGACCATTGTGTGGCGGCGACACCGGAGACTGACCAGATATTTAATCCCGGCGGCGCTGCCGGGTGTCGCCCAAATGGCGGCCGGAGCCTGCCGGGATGCGAAACGCTCCCCCTCCCACCCCCCTTGACCGCTCGGTCGACGCCGGGCCCCTTCGACGCGTCTCCGGGCCCGCTCGCTGAAGGCGGGGCGGCCGGCCGTGGCGTTCCTCCCAGTTGGCGCGGGGAGTTTGTCAGCGTGTGATGTATGTGGATCCCTGTAATGGCTGCTGCTGCTCCGGCTGTGTGAGACGCAGGCCTCGCTTCTCCTCCTTTCTCCGGTTCTTCTCGCATTGTGGGATGGGAGTGCCCCCTCATGGTTGAGCGTAGCTCTGCAAACCTTCAGCGGGGGGGGGCTGTAGCTGCCTGCTTCCCAACCGTCTCCGGCCTTTCGGGAGGCCCTCGGAGAGCCGGGCAGAGCCCGGGCGCGAGCGGGACCCCCGCGGCAGGTGAGGGGAGCCGTCGGCGCTCACCTGTCTGCCTCGGTGCGTCCCGCTGACGCCCCACGCTGCGCCCGCGAGCCCGATGCAGGCGGTTTCAGGAAATGGGCAGGTTTAATTTAATTTTGCCTGAATAAATGTGATTTATGCTGAGCTGCAGCGGCGATCGGGATAGATAGCACATGGCCGACCGCAGTCACGTCGGTGTTTCCTGGCTGCTGCCCGGGCTGTGAAAAAAAAAAAAAAAAAAAAGAAGAAAAAAAGCTTTAGTGAATGCGCGGAGGAATTTTTACTTCATCTTCGGCTTAAAAGGGAAGAGATGACTTTTCCCATGACCCTGTTGGAATATCAAAAAGCCCACTTCGCCCTGAATGAAGTGGTAAAAGCGCAGCACCTGAGCGCCTCCGCCGACGAGCTCATCGCCGCCGCGCAAACACAAACATCAGGACGCCGGCGAAGTTCAAGGTCTCTGCTGTTCCGTGCAAAGTAGAGGGGCCTGGTGGAGGCTGTAATTAAAGCGGTGGCGGGGGCCGGGGCGGCGGGGGGGGGGGGGGCGCAGCTTCTGCATGTCTGCGTTTCCTGTAACAATGACGGGCTGCTTCTTTTGTAGTAGCTGACTGCACCGTGACCCTGCCAGGCACGCAGGGAGGCCGCAGAGCGAGAGAGGAGGGCGGGGGGTGGGGAGGGACGGTGTCTGCTCTAATGTGTCAACCACGTGGATCCCGGTAACCATGGCAACCTGGAGTTGGAACCGCGTCTCAAAAAAAAAAAAAAAGGAAAAAAGAACTTGTCCTGCTTTCCTCAAGTGTTGCCTCACCGCGGAGGATGCGAGAGCGTGCTTTTCTTAATCCCTCGCAGGGCGTCGCGCTGGAGAGGAAGGCTGCCGGTGAGAGCCTGAGGTCTGGGAACGACACGAGTGTGGGTCAGGAAGAATGTGTGTGACTGAGGGATGAACTCTCCCTCCGCCTACCCCCCCCCCCTTCCACCGCCATCGCCGGATCTGGTTACAAACGACCAGCCGGGGTTACACAATCCAGATATGTTTCGTCATCACAAGGGCGGCTGTGCTGCTCCTCTCCTCCCGCTGCGTGTTTGTCATAGCCTCGGAAAAAAAAAAAAAAAGCAAGGGGAAGAAATTGGCCCGCTCGGCAGACTAATGGCTCTTGCTGGGCTTGATTGATTCAGTGAAGTAATCTGCAAATGGAAAACATTAGGACGCAGCGAGCAGAGACTGAGGAAACACTTAGACTCGCGGACATTTCTCCCCATTTGAACCTCCCGTCCGTGCGCAAATTTTGTTAAATCTCTCTTAAAACTCAATGTGTGTTTTTTCTTTCCTGTCGCAGCTTCTTTTTTTTTTTTTTTGTTAAAAATCGGACCGAAGCCGTCCAGTTTTGTGTCTCCTGAACCGTCTCAGATGCGGAACACTGCAGCTCTGAAGTTCCATGTTAGGCAGTACTGGGAAAGCACAAAATGGCTGCCATAGATGGAGCTAGAAGCTCCCACAGAAAGAGCTGCAGCCCTCTCTGCCTCTCTCGCAGAGCTCAGACGTCTTTCCCCCCTTATTCCTCCATTCAGAAAACGGCGTGGTCTTGAATATTTTAACCTCATCAGCCGTCATTAATGCCATAAATTAGATTTGATGCTGTAACCTTCTCTGAGCTGTAACCCTCGTAATGAGGCGCCCCGGCGCCCCTCGCAGCCGTCTCGCGCCCAATTTTTTTATTATTTCTGCCCTGTGCATTTTTAAAATAAAGACTGGAGCCACAGCAGCATCAGTATCGCCCCCCCCACCCATCCCCTCTCTGTCCAGCTTGTGCAGTCAGCAGAACAGGCTGGTGCTGTGCAGTATTGAGTCGGGAAAAATCAATGACTGCAGAGTGGGTGTAGGTAGGAGCCTGTGCATTCGCATGCGTGTGTGCATACAGCGTTTCTGCCTGTCCGGGCTGATGTATCAGCTGTCGGACATTTACCAGAGCGCTCGCGTTTCTGCATGTGCAGCGCTGCCTCGTGGGCCCGCCGCGGCCCGGCTGTGCGCGTTTGCATCGCCAGAGAGCCTCGTTTCAGGAGCGTTTTGTAATCGATGCCATCTCAGAAGCTCGCTTCGGTCCCGCGATGTTGAAACTTTTACGCGTGTGCGAGATGTGCGAGATGGGGAAAAAATGGCGGTCTGGGTCATGTTGCCTCCCTAAATGAATATCAAATGACTCAATTTGTAGCCAATTAAGTGTAGAAAGAACGCTTCTTTGAGCAAAAAGTGTTTAAAAAAACATGAAATTTATGTAAAGAAAACACTAAAATGTATCTGAAGTATGAGGAATTTAAATTCCCCCCTCTGTAGCTCACATAACGCCTAATCTGTCTCCCACCCCAAACACTGCTCCTTGTTAGTGTCTGGGCCCACACTGACCTCCAGGAATCCAACTGTTGTCGACCTCTGACCCCTCCCGCGGGCGGTGTAGGTCCTGGGTGGCCCGGGGACGTGTCCCCGGGACCACGGCAGTCGCCTCGGTGGCCGGAGCGGGCCCATCAGTCAGATGACCGGTCTTGTGATGTGCCGGGCTGGTGCCGGTCGGGAAGAACGGGGAATGTAGGTCAGCTGATGGTAATGGCTTCTGGGGGGGGGGGGGGTTCTCGCCACGGTTGTTTTAGCAAGGAATGTCGTGCTGTTTGATCTCTGCCCCCCCCCAGAGTATTAAGTGCTCCACTGCTCCGTGTCGTCCACGCGGCGCCGCTGGGCCGCGTTGTGAGTCGGATATCGGCGAACGCCCCCCAGAAGTCTCATGCTGATGCTCCACGTGCTTTTTTTTTTTTTTTTTTTTTAACCCCCCCTTTCTGTTGTTTCCGCGTCCCCCTCTGCCAGGTCAGAGAGGCCCGGGTTTGTGTACTCGCTGAAATGAGAGGAAGAGGGAGGGAGGGAGGGCAGGGTGGGGGGGGTGTGTGTGGGGGGGGGGGGGGGTGGATTCTGAATCAGCGTTCTGCTCCTGTCACTCCCTCTGGGGTTTCTCCATCAGGTCATGTCCCAAAAATAGCAACGGGCGCCGTTTCAAGTGCAAAACCGCCGGCTTCGGGGCTGCAGCCAGTCTGCGAGTGTGAGATTTCTATGGGAGTATTTGGCCACCTTCCAATACATGTTTTTCCTCCCCCCTCCCTTCCTCCTCCTCCTCCCCCTCCCCCCCTCTCATTTTTTTCCCCCTCTCCCAATGTAACTGGCAGATGAGCTTGCATTTCTGAGCGGGAGCACATGGGCTCCACGTGAGTGGCCGGTGTGTAAACACTCACCTTCCCACAAACATAATCACCGCCGGCTGCCGTCCTACCTCGCCGCCCGTCTCTGTGTCACAGCCAGCGAGACTCAATAACAACACCACATGGCACTGGAGTCGCTGCCCGGCACCAATTATTTTGACTGCCTCCTGAGATGACTTGTTTCAGATACCCCCCCCCCCCCCTCTCTGTTTTCTCTTCGCGAGCCACTCGGACTGAGATGTTTGCCCGGGCGGAGCGTTATCGGCGCTTTCGGTGGGAATATCTTCCCAGCCGTCAAAAAAAAGGACGTTGCTTCACGGCGGCGGCTTTGCTTTTTGCTTTCGTGCTCACGGGCGAGCTCGGGCCCGATCTCCAGGTTTTGTCTCCGGGTCCTGTTCGGCCGTTGCTCACCTGAACGCACGCTCACCGGTGTCGCCCGTCTCGCCGCAGGACCTGTCGGGGTCCATCGACGACCTGCCCACCGGTACCGAAGGGGCCCTGAGCCCCGGCGTCAGCACTTCTGGAGTGTCCAGCAGCCAGGGCGAGCAGAGCAACCCCGCCCAGTCGCCCTTCTCCCCGCACACTTCTCCTCACCTGCCGGGTATCCGCGGGCCCTCGCCATCGCCTGTGGGTTCCCCGGCCAGCGTCACGCCCTCGCGCACCGGCCCGCTGTCCCCAGCTGCTGTTCCAGGTAAGAAGATGAAAGGGCTTAAGGTCAAACAAGCGACAGAGGCCTGAAAGCTGCCCCTGTCCCCCCGTCTTCCTGTGCCGCAGGTAACCAGATGCCTCCTCGGCCGCCCAGCGTCCAGTCTGACAGCATCATGCACTCTTCCATGAACCAGTCAGCCATGGGCCAGGACAGGGGTGAGGAGCGGATGCATCACCTCCGTGGTGACAAAGTGAATCCACTCGACCAAAAGGGGTCTTTGCTGAAGGTTCCTCTCCCTCCTGTCCCCCCCCCCAGTGTACCTGCGGAACACTCAGATGCCCCCTTACGGGTCCCCCGGTCACCCCGGACAACCTGGTTCTGCCTTATCTCCACGCCAGTCCTCTGGAGGCCAAATGCATAGTGGAATGGGACCCTATCCCCAGAACAACTCCATGGGAAACTATGGTCCTCAGGGCGGCCAGTACGGCCCACAAGGTGAGCCTTTGTTCGCGTGGCGCTCTTGAACGCTGCTCGGTGATGCTGCGTAAATCTAACAAGAGATCCTGAATGAGCGCGAGCTCGTCGTCCCGACACCGCTGCGGTTTCAGAGACGCAGTAGATTAGAAGAGAAAACTTTGAAGTTGCCTCTCGCTTCTTGTATTTGTGAAATTAATATGCTTTGAAATCTCCCATGGTTTCTGTGGCCTTTGATGAAGTTGCGCAATGAGTCAGAGCAGCGAGCGGTGAGGGGCCAGACGAAGCCTTCGTCAGGCTGCCTGTCAGAACAGGAAGTAAATTTAGAACCGGACTGTTCCGTGTTTGTTTTCACCCGCATCGGGGTCACGATCTAAACATCTGCCCCTCTGCCGCCTTCAGGTTACCCCAGGCAGCCGGGGTACACGGGGATGCCCAATGCCAACTACCCCAGTGGTCCCGGGATGGCCGGCTCCATGAACCCGATGCCCGGTCAGGGCAGCGGGGGGCCGTACGGGAGCATCCCCCCCGGGAGGTTAGGCCCCGGGCAGATGGGCGCCCGGCCCTACGGCCCCGGGATGGCCGCGAACATGGGCGGCATGCATCCCCAGGTGGGCTCCGGAATGTGTCCCCCTCCGGGCATGAACAGGAAGGACGGGGGACCCTCGATGCACCACGGACCCACAAACTCCATACACAACAGGTGGGTCTCCGTGAGTCGGGCGGGAGCCGTTCCCTCGTTTCGCTCAAGCTCCGCGTCTCCCTCGCGGCTGTGAAAAATGTTCGTCTCATCCCACGTGCGAGCGGGTCCGCTGCGGCTTTTTCGTACGCGGACGCGTAAACGGAGTCGGTGGCAGTAAACGCAGCACTTGTGCACAAAAGAAGAGCAGAGAGTGAGGAGAATGAAGCGAGCACGAGATGTTCCCTGACATTGAATTCGGTTTTTATCCTGCAAGCGTGCCAACCAGCTCAGCCCACAGAGAGGCACTGGTGGGCTGGAATTGCTAGAATTATGACGTAAATGGATCCTTTTATGCAAGATAAACACAGCCGAGTTGTTAGTTAAGCAGATGAACAAGGAGAAGATGAAATAAGAGCCATTCTTTCCTGAATCCTTCGGTCCGTTTGAGGGGGTCCGGTGGGTGTGACTGTTAAAATGTCGGCCAGTATTAAACAAACTTCTCCTTAGGCCACCTGGCTACCCTAACATGTCCCAGGGCATGATAGGGGCAGGCTCCCCGTACGGCCCTGGCATGAACAGCATGCACGGAATGATGAACCAGGGGGGTCCGGGGCCATACCCGATGGGAGCGAATATGGCCAACAACACACCCGGTCAGTAGAGCGCCGCGGCGCTTCTCGCCAGTCGCCCCGGCGCGTTTCCCTGACGCTGACTTTTCCCGAACAGGGATGGCTCCAAATTCGGAGTTTGGGATGGAGAAAATGAACCCCGCCCAGAAGATGAACAACAAGGTTGACGGGACCCCCAAGACTGAATCCAAAAAGGTAGCTGAGGTGCACCCGCGCCAACAGGTAGAGGCTCTCCTCCACCCGCCCTCACGGGTCCCCGCTTTTCCTCCCGCAGAAGTCCAGCTCCTCCACCATCACCAGTGAGAAAATCACCCGCCTCTACGAGCTGGGCCAAGAGCCCGAACGGAAGATGTGGGTCGATCAGTACCTGGCGTTCGCCGAGGAGAAGGCCATGGGCATGAGCAACCTGCCGGCGGTGGGGCGCAAACCTCTGGACCTCTTCAGACTCTACGTGTCCGTCAAGCAGATCGGGGGTCTCACACAGGTACGGGGGGGGGAGGTGCTCGTCGGGAGGTTTGGGAGCGTAAAGTCTGATCCGACCCGCCGGGAGGAACCTGAGCGGGTTCAGTGATCACTCTGGGAATTGTTGGAGGCTGCGCCGGCGCTGATGCAGAGCGTTGGTATTTATAGATGGATTGTGAGACTGTTGCGTTGGGCTTCCTGAGTCGCCTCCTCCATCTTCTCCTCTGTCGCCCACCAGGTCAACAAGAACAAAAAGTGGAGGGAGCTGGCCACCAACCTGAACGTGGGCACGTCGAGCAGCGCGGCCAGCTCGCTCAAGAAGCAGTACATCCAGTGTTTGTACGCCTTCGAGTGCAAGATCGAGCGCGGCGAGGACCCGCCCCCGGACTTCTTCAACACAGACACCAAAAAGAGTCAGCCGAAGATCCAGCCCCCCAGCCCAGGTGAGCGCCGCCGCCCTGCGCTGCTCGGTGGCTCCCTCCAGGGCTCCGCAGCTCAGAAGTCACATGTTTTTGTCCTTTGAGGGACTCTCAGGTGTTGCTCACACCCTGCTGGAGCCCCCCCCCCCCCCTTAAAAACCAGCCCTCACACCCGCCACCTTCCACAAATCACAGCTTGCAGGGGCGTGATGCAGGAATTCTCAGCCACCGACCCACTGTGGACACTTCCACAAACAAACGTCTTTGGGGGAATAGTTGGCATTTGCACAGGAGGAGGATGTCCTTTCTGCCCCCCCCCTTTTCCTCCTCCTCGGTGGTTGGTGTGTATGAACAACGGGGGCCACCAGCGCTCCGATCGTTAAATGAACTCTGAGTGTGTGTGTGTGAGCCAGGTTGCGACGGGATGCGTCTCGGAGCAGGGGGCAATGTTTTGGTTTGCAGTTGTTTGCAGGGATTTGGGGGAGGGGCGGAGGTGGTGATGGTGGTGGGGGGGGGGTTGTTGCAGTCTGCCTGAGGGTCTGTCGGTCACACGGGGGGCACTGAGTCTACTCCGGGGAGCCTGTCAGCTGACATCAGCCCCCGGAGTTAGGCTGCGATAGTGATGCAGCGGGTGGAGGGTTCAGCCCCCCCCCCCCCTCCCCTGGAGATTAGCAGTGAAACCGGAGGGCCCGACCCCTCGCGTCCTGCTGATGAAAGTTTGCGAGTGGCGGTGACGGGACGCGCGTCGCCTAAACCGTTTCATCAGTCACGCCTTCTCCCGCTGCGCTACAAACAAATAAATGGGATTTGGGTGAAAGCAATAAGTCTGACTCTGCTTCTATTGTGCTGTTTTTTCATCTTCAAGAGGTTCCCCACACCCCCCCCTCCTCTTTTCCCCTTCATCTTTAGTAGAGGGAAATCCCTCGCCCAGAGGGAGGAGGTGGGTGGGGGAGGGGAGGCTGTTTAAAGCGTGCGTGTGTGTGTGTGTGTGTGTGTGAGAGCCTGAGAGGATGATGTGAGAAAATGTGAAAAAAAAAAACCCTGTGGCCTGCCAGTGACCCCGGTGATGTGTGTGTGCCAGTTTAATGAATGGGAACCTGTGACTCATCAGAGTGGCGTGCTAATAGTCCTGAGCCGAAGGAGAGGATGAGCGGCGCTGTGTCGTGTCAACACACACACACTCACACACACTCACTCAGGCGCTAACCTGTCTGGGTGTCCAGCGGGAGGGCGGGTAGGGCTGGGGGGCGTGTGTGTGTGGGGGGCTGACATTTCGGGCTCGGTACAGAACCGCGCGGCGCTCAGGAATTTCTTAATGGGATTTAGGTTTTTGCCAAAAGCGCCGCGTTCGCGCCCGGCCTGGTTCCGACTCGGCTGACTCCGGAGTTTCTGGGACCGAGCACAGTGGGTTCTGTGGGAGCGGGAGGGTTCTGATGCGGACGAGACCCGAGACCCGGGTCGAGTTGGGGGTAGCTGCTCTAAAGGCGTGCGTTTGTGTTGCAGCTGGTTCTGGATCCCTGCAGGGCCCCCAGACCCCTCAGTCCACCAGTAGTTCAATGGCGGAGGGGGGAGACCTGAAGCCCCCCACCCCGGCCTCCACCCCCCACACACAGATGCCTCCCATGCCCGGCGCCAGGTACGAGCCGGGCCCCTTTGACCTCCCGGGAACGGGCTCAGCATCCCAGTAACGATCTGCTTCCCCCCGCCCCCGCGCAGGAGTAGCGTCAACCTGCAGGACCCGTTCGCCGAAGGCGGGGACCCGGCGTTCTCGAGAAGGAACGCCATGACCCCAAACTCCCAGGGGTACCAGCCCGGCATGGGCGGCCCCGAGATGATGGGCAGGATGGGGCCCTACGAGGCCAACAAGGACCCCTTCGGCGGCATGAGGAAGGGTGAGTGGCTCGGGGGCGGGTGCTGGGCCTTCGCCGCCAGGGGGCAGGGCTAACGCTCACCCCGACGTCTTTCCCGATTCCAGCCGGAGAACAGTTCATGCAGCCGGGGCCCAACAGCGGGATGGGAGAGCAGTACAACAGGGGCCCGCCGGGCCCCATGGCCAACATGCAGATGGGTCAGAGGCAGCAGTATCCGTACGGGTACGACCGAAGGTAAGCCACCTGGTCCTCATCCTTCGCGGGAGGGGGCGGGGGGTTTGAGTTTCGCGTGGCTCAAACGCGTCTGTGTGTCTCCTCAGGCAGGAGTCGGGGATGGGCCCCGACGGCAGCATCGGACCAGGGGCCCCTCAGCCAAACATGATGCCTTCCGGAGCCGACACAGGGATGTACTCGCCCAGCCGCCCGCCGCCGCAGCAGCGGTCCGTACCTCCTCGCCCGGTCCCCGTCGCGCGCGGGAACGTTTCCGCTCAGCTCAACGCGTTCGTCGTGAATCTGATCTTTTTCTTTTTTTTTTTTTTACCCTGTTGGGCTTCAGGCATGACTCCTATAGCAATCAGTTCCCTGGCCAAGGAGCGCCCCCTGGTGGCCCATATCCGAACCAACAACCAGGAATGTACCCTCAGCAGCAGCCGGTACGATCGCCCCGCACCTTTTGCCTTTATCTGCTCCCGCTTTTCTCGTTTATCGTAATCATCGCTCTAACGACGGAATCCTCCCCCGGCAGAACTACAAGCGGCCCGTGGACGGAGGCTACGGACCCCCGGCGAAGCGCCACGAGGGAGAAATGTACAACGTGCCCTACAGCGGTCAGCAGCAGCCAGGGCCTCAGTCCTCGGGGCCCCAGGGCCAGCAGGACATGTATAACCAGTATAACGCATACCCCGGAGGGGACCGCAGACCGCCGGGCCCCCAGAATCAGTTCCCTTTCCCCTTCGGTCGAGAGCGGGGGCCGTCGTCTGGGGGCCCCAACTCCCAGTCCCCGATGCCCCCCCAGATGATGGCGAGCTCCATGCCTTCAGGTCCCGACGGGCCTCAGGGCCCCATGTGGCAGGGCCGCAACGAAATGGGTTACCCCAACTACCCGAACCGACAGGGGCCCCCCGTGCCGGGCCAGGGCCCCGGGTACCACGGCATGAACCGCTCGGAGGAGATGATGTCCTCGGACCAGCGCATGAACCACGAAGGCCAGTGGCCCGGCCACGTCAACCAGCGCCAGCCTCCCTTCGGCCCCGGCGGGTCTGGGCCCCCCATGACCCGACCCCTCCCATCCACCTACCAGACCTCCCAGAACCACATTCCTCAGGTGTCCAGCCCCGCGCCCATGCCCCGGCCCATGGAAAGCAGGACGTCGCCCAGCAAGTCCCCCTACATGCACCCGGGGATCAAGGTCCAGAAGGCGGGGCCCCCGGTGCCCGCCTCCCACATCGGCCAGGCCCCCGTGCAGCAGCCCATGATCCGGCGAGACGTGGCCTTCCCCCCGGGCTCCGTGGAGGCCTCGCAACCTCACCTCAAGCCCCGCCGGAGGCTCACCATGAAGGACATCGGTACCCAGCCTTGTGCTCCTCCGTGAAGAGGGCGGGGGGGGGGGCCTCGGAGCGGGGGCCCGCTGACGCTCTGGTGCTTTGTTGCAGGAACCCCCGAGGCCTGGAGGGTGATGATGTCCCTGAAGTCGGGCCTGCTGGCTGAGAGCACCTGGGCCCTGGACACCATCAACATCTTACTGTACGATGACAACAGCATCTCTACTTTCAACCTGTGCCAGGTGAGCCACGTCCGGGCCCCCCCCCACCCCGCCCCAGAACCCTCGTCCTGACTCCGGCCTTCTCCTTCGCAGCTTCCCGGATTCCTGGAGCTGGTGGTGGAGTACTTCAGGCGCTGCCTCATAGAGATATTCGGCATCTTGAAGGAGTACGAAGTGGGAGACCCTGGACAGCGCACCCTCATCGACCCCAACGCTGCTGAGGACTCGGACGACGACATCCCCCTGCCCGAGGGCGAGGGGATGGACTTGGTGGAGGACGACGAAGAGGACGAGGAGGTGGAGGAATCGAAGGCCAACGCTGACTCCTCGCTGGTCCGCGTCAAGCAGGAAGAGGAGAGCTCGCAGAAACACAAGTGCTCGGAGGACGAGGAAGAGGACAGCGAAAGGGAGTCTTTGATAAAGGAACCTAACACCTCTACCTCAGGGTCGGCCCACGACCCCGGCCTCCATTCAGAGAGGCCCAGACAGGCTAGTAAGTTTGATAAACTGCCCCTCAAGGTAGTGAGGAAGAAGAACCCCTTCCTGGTGAACCACTCGTCCAAGCTCGGCCAGAGGCAGAACTTTGACAGCGGCCTGATACACTGGAGCATCGGCGGCGGCGACACCACCGACCACATCCAGACCCACTTCGAGAGCCGGCTGGACCACCTGAAGCAGCGGAAACGCAAGCCCGCCGCCCCCGAGACCCGCAAGAAGGCCCCGGCCGGCGAGGCCCCCACGGAACACCCCGAGAGGTCCAGGCCCGGCCCGGAGGAGAAGCCTCAGCGGCCGCCGCGGCCCTCCGAGCCGCCGTCGGACGAGGCCCCGCCCCCTCTCATCGCCACCATCGACGACGTCCTCTCCGCCCGGCCCGGGTCCATCACGGAGGAGGCGGTCCGCGGGGGCGCCGAGGAGCAGAAGGAGAACGGGAAGTACCTGTTCAGCATCAACCCGGAGCTCCAGAGCCGGCGCAACGTGAAGATCCTGGAGGACGAGCCCCACAGCAAGGACGAGACGCCGCTCAGCACGCTGTCGGACTGGCAGGACTCGCTGGCCCGCCGCTGCGTCTGCGTCTCCAACATCGTGCGCAGCCTCTCCTTCGTCCCCGGCAACGACCTGGAGATGTCCAAGCACCCGGGGCTGCTGCTGCTGCTGGGCCGCCTGGTGCTGCTCCACCACAGGCACCCCGAGCGCAAGCAGGCGCCCGTCACCTACGAGAAGGAGGACGAGGAGGACGAGGGCGTGAGCTGCGAGAGGGACGAGTGGTGGTGGGACTGCCTGGACGTCCTGCGGGAGAACTGCCTGGTCACGCTGGCCAACATCTCGGGCCAGCTGGACCTGTCCGTCTACTCGGAGAGCATATGCCTGCCGCTGCTGGACGGCCTCCTGCACTGGGCCGTGTGCCCCTCGGCGGAGGCCCTGGACCCCTTCCCCACCCTGGGGCCCCACGGCTCGCTGTCCCCCCACAGACTGGTCCTGGAGACCCTCAGCAAGCTCAGCATCCAGGACAACAACGTCGACCTCATCCTGGCCACGCCCCCCTTCAGCCGCCTGGAGAAGCTGTACGGCTCGCTGGTGCGCCTGGTGGGCGAGCGGAAGGTGGCGGTGTGCCGCGAGATGGCGGTGGTGCTGCTGGCCAACCTGGCGCAGGGCGACAGCCTGGCGGCGCGCGCCATCGCCGTGCAGAAGGGCAGCGTGGGGAACCTGCTGGGCTTCCTGGAGGACAGCCTGGCCGCCACGCAGTACCAGCAGAGCCAGAGCTCCCTGCTGCAGATGCAGGGGGGGCCCCAGTTCGAGCCCACCAGCGTGGACATGATGCGGCGGGCGGCGCGGGCCCTGCACGCCCTGGCGAGGGTGGAGGAGAACCACTCGGAGTTCACGTTGTACGAGTCGCGGCTACTGGACATCTCCGTGTCCCCGCTCATGAACTCCCTGGTGTCCCAGGTCATCTGTGACGTACTCTTTCTGATCGGCCAGTCATGACAGCTGTGGGGGAGGTCCCCGCCCCCCCTCTCTCGCCCCCCCCCGCCCCCGCCCCCCTGACTCCCCCCCCTCCCCCCCCCCCGTGCGTATGTGTGTGTCCGTCGCGTGCGAGTGAGGAGAGGAGTTGTTTTCGTTTCTTTTTCTTTTTTTTTTTTTTTTTAATTTATGCAAAATCACCTCGGATTCCACTGTCTTTTTACCCCCCATTCCCTGCCCCCCCACACCCCCCCCACCCGCTTCTCACTAAAGGAAGGAAACTGATGAAGTAGCCGTGGATTTTTAAACGTATGGAACGCAACGATACTGACAAAGAAGAGCAGATCGGGACCCAGGCGTAGGACGGAGTCCGCTGCCCGCCCCCCGTCCCCCCCATACTCCCCCCCACCTGCGGAGAGTACTTGTTTTTTAATGAAAACGGGAAAAAAAAAAAAAAAACTCCAGGAAAAAAAAAAAAAAAAAAAAGAACGAAGAAGAAGAAACTGTAACCAAAGTTGCTGTCTCGTTTACAGTGAGTTTGGGGGAATCCGCGCGCTCGCCTCCCGGACCGACCCCCGGGAGGGGGGGGGACGGGGAGGGGTTGGAGCGGGCTGGGGGGGCGAGGGCGCGTAGACGCGGACGGTGGTGTGGTATAATTGCTGTAACTTTGGACGCTCGATGCTCGGCCCCGCAGGAACCAGGCGGCGGGCCGTGAGCGGACGACTGTCCCTCCCCCCCCCTCCTCCCCCCCGTCCCCCGTCCCCCCCCAACCCCCCCCCGGGAGGCCTGTGCAGTAGATTGTAGGACTTTTTTCTGTACTGTACACCTTAAAAAAAAACTGTAAACATACTGTAATAATACTGTTTCACACTGAGATACGCTGGCTTGGCAGCAGACTGTAGTTTTTAAAAACAGTTTTAGTTGATGTTGACGGAGAAGAACGACGGCTTTCCCCCCAAAGTAATGGTGAACCTACAACACCCCGACCTCTTTGTCCCTTGATTGTATGACTTGACCCTGATATAAAGAAGTCACCTCTTTAGGACTGGTCCTCGACTCTAGATGCAGTCCGAGCTGCAGTGTAAATATGATGTTGTACATTACACTTCTATCTCTTTCTCCACTTCTTTTGCTCTTCACTGTTTTTAGAAAAAAAAAAAAAACCCTCCTCCTCCTCCCCCGCCCCCGCCCCCCCCCGCCCTCCTTCTTCGACGATTTCCGAAAACCCCCTTCCCCCGCCTCCCCGCGTCAAGCACGCCGCGTGATTACTCGACGCTCTTTCCGGCTCGCGTGGCGCCCCGGGGGGAGTTTTAGCTGCTGTCCGAACCCCCCCCACACACACACCCCCTCCACCCACCACCAACAGCAAACTTCAAGTCTGGGTTTGTCTGCGGTCTGTAAAGGAATATAAGAGACGGTGTCTGCGGTTCCATTGGAGCTCCTCTATAAATGACAAACTAGACCTGGATGAAGAAAACCCTTTTAATTTTATTTTGTTTATTTTTTCCAGTGATGCGGATTCTGCATATTTGTATTTCAGATGATGTAGCTCAAAACTTGATGTAAATTCCTCTTTTTTCCTTTTTTTTTTTTTTTTTTTTGGCTTAATGAATATCATTTATTCAGTATGAAATCTTTATACTATATGTTCCACGTGTTAAAAATAAATGTACATTAAATCTTCGTAAGACGTTTGCTGTGATTTTATTCCTCTTGCCGCCTCCGTTCTGCCCGTAGATGCGGCGCCGACGTCTTTAACCTTTCAGGATCAAAGTTGGCGTCCGGGCGGAGGCACAGGTGAAATGTTTGAACCCAACGGAAGGTAACTCGATTAAAAACACGGTCGGTCCTGACGAGTGTCCCGTGCTTTTCGGCTCTTCCCCGGACAGGTGTGGGCGGAGCCAGGAGGTCCGCAGGGCTCTGACAGGGCGGCCGCGCGAGCGGGGAGGACTCGAGCACCGTGCGTCGCCGCCACCTGTAGAATGTAATCAAGTACGTTACAGTTACAAACGCTCCTCTGGCGCCCTCTAGCGGCCGCGGGCGGTGAAGGCCCCGCGCCTCCAGAAGACGTTAAAAACCCGATTTAAACGCGGTTTACGTTCAATAACTGGATGTTCCTCAGTCATCTTGCACGGGGGAGGCACACCCCCACCCCCCCCAAGGTCACCTCCGGGAACTTTAAACGCTGCAATTGGCACATTTGTACCAATTTGAGCTGTTGGCAGGACAATGAACTTAATCTGGGCTCCAGGTAGATTTGGAGGTCAGGTTCTGAGCCGAGATTAAACCCGGTTATCTCAACTCTTCCAAAGGCCCCTGAGGCTGCAGGTTTTTGTTCCCACCCGTCAGCTGAAGACTCAGATGAGTTGATTAAATGAATCAAGTCTGGTGCGCTGCTGTTTGGAACGAGAACCTGCAGCCCCACGGCCCCTCTGGTCCTGACATCTGGATTGGACCCGGAACTCAAACCAAGGCCGCTCCAGAGCTTCGCCTGTGAGCAGACCAAATTTGAGGCTCGTTACTAAAGACGGATTTTTGAACGCAGACCGAGTTTCCTCATCAAGAGCCGCATTTAGAGTCGTCATGTTCCGAATATTAGACCAGCTGGGTCTTTTAAACGCAGCTTTAATCACCAGATTAATTAAATTTCAGATTAATTAAACGCCCCCCCGGTTCGGGTGCAGTACCGGTTCTGACCGCCAGGGGGCGACACACGACCACGAGACGTCAGGTTCGGTTTTTAAGACTTTTATTCAAACGGCCTCGCGGCTCCTGCAGGTCGGCGTCGGAACCGGCGGGCCTCACAGCCCCGGACGCGCCCCGGGAGACGCCCTCCCGGGCGGGAGCGCGGCCCGCTGCGGCTTCCTGTCCGCCTTCAGGCGCCGGATGGCGAAGCCGCCCAAGTGCTGGGGGATCTCGAAGACCTGCGTCGGGCTGCGGCGTCCGCCGGGGCTCGCCGAGGGCCTCTTCTTGGCGGCGTTGGCGGCGGCTGAGGGGTTCTGGGCGCTGTTGAAGAACTTGCTGCTGTGCCTAGAGTCCCGGGGCGGCGGCGCGGCGGCGGTGGCGTCCTCGGGGACGGGCCTGTAGCGGCCCTGGAGCCACTGGCCCTTCGCCGACGTGAACCGCGACCGCTTGGAGCCGCCGTTGGCGCCCACCTTCCTGCCGCGGCCCCTCGCCGACGTCTGCATCCGCACCGGGACGCCGTCGATGAACAGGCCCGAGGTCTCGGGCCTGGTGGGCGGAGCCTGACGGTTCTGGACGGGCCTGGGGGGCGGAGCCTGACGGTTCTGGACAGGCCTGGGGGGCGGAGCCTGGCGGTTCTGGACGGGCCTGGGGGGCGGAGCCTGGCGGTTCTGGACGGGCCTGGCGGGAGGGCTCTTCGCCGCCTGCCGAGACATTCGCTTTAGGGCGCTCCGGCGACCGCCAACGGGCCGCCGGTCGCCACGGTTACCTGCCAGCCGGGCCTCGGCTGCGTCCGCGTCCTCGCCGCCGTCAGGGGGCGTCCGCTCTTGGGCCGGCTGCGAGAGGGGGGCGCGTAGCTCCACGCCGACGCCCGTCTGAGTTGATCCTGGGGCTCCGCCGGGCGCTCCGGGACGCCGCCGCCGCCGGCGGTCCCGACCGGACTCTGGAAGAGTTTCGCTGCAGCGGGGGAGCGAGCGGGCGGTCAGGATGGGGAGGCGGCGGCGGCAGCGGCGTGGCGGGACTCACCTTGCGTCTTCCGCAGACAGCTGACCGGCGCCGCGTGAATCAAGCAGATCATCAAAACCCTGCGGGGGGGCGGTGGTCAGGAGGGAGCGCGGCGGCGCCGATGGCGCCCGGAAAACTCACCCCAAAGGAACTCCACGCGCCATCCCTGGACCTGCGAGCACGCCGCAGCAGCTACCGCCTCTGACCCCCGCTGCGGCGCCCGCCGGCCTTTGTACCCGCCCAATCAGGGCCTGAGCGGCCTCAGGTGCGGCGGGCCGACGCCCCCTTTGATCTCCACCCTGTGCACTGTTAAGGTCTCTCTCTCTCTCTCTCTCTCTCTGAAGAAACAGGAAGTCGCTGCGGTCATGTGACCAGGGTCAAGAACAAAGCCGTCACGTTCCACTTCCCCTCAGATCAGGTAAGAAAACATTCATTTATCACTTTTTCTTTAATCTCATGCAGCAAACCAATCAACCAATCAAAGACAGGCCCGCCCCACCTTTGATGCCCCTCCTCTCTGTGACCTTTGATCTTCCTTGTTTTGGTTTGATCAAAGGCCCAGACTGGGATCGGACCAGCAACCTTGGTGCTGAGGTCGGGCGGCTCTGATGGATCGCCCCGTCTCTCTCATTAGTCTTCATCATCGCCCCCTCCTCCTCCTCTTCCTCTTCCTCCTCCTCCTCCTCGTCCTCTTCCTCTTCCTCCTCCTCCTCTTCCTCCTCCTCCTCTTCCTCCTCTTCCTCCTCCTCTCCCCCTTCTCCTCTTCCTCCTCTTCCTCCTCCTCCTCCTCCTCTTCCTCCTCTCCCTCTTCCTCCTCCTCCTCTTCCTCCTCCTCCTCTTCCTCTAACTCTTCCTCCTCCTCTTCCTCCTCCTCTTCCTCCTCTCCCTCTTCCTCCTCGTCCTCTTCCTCCTCCCCCTCTTCCTCCTCGTCCTCCCTCCTCCTCCCCCTTCCTCTTCCTCCTCTCTCCTCTTCCTCCTCCTCCTCTTCCTCTAACTCTTCCTCCTCCTCCTCCTCCTCCTCTTCCTCCTCGTCCTCTTCCTCCTCCCCCTCTTCCTCCTCGTCCTCCTCCTCCTCCCCCCCTTCCTCTTCCTCCTCTCCCTCTTCCTCCTTGTCCTCCTCCTCCTCCTCCTCTTCCTCCTCCTCCTCTCCCTCTTCCTCCTCCTCCTCTTCCTCTAACTCTTCCTCCTCCTCCTCTTCCTCCTCGTCCTCCCTCTCTTCCTCCTCTTCCTCCTCTCCCTCTTCCTCCTCGTCCTCCTCCTCCTCTTCCTCCTCCTCCTCCTCCTCTTCCTCCTTGTCCTCTTCCTCCTCTTCCTCTTCCTCCTCCTCCTCTTCCTCTAACTCTTCCTCCTCCTCCTCTTCCTCCTCGTCCTCCCTCTCTTCCTCCTCTTCCTCCTCTCCCTCTTCCTCCTCCTCCTCCTCCTCCTCCCCCTCCTCCTCCTCCTCCTCCCTCTTCCTCCTTGTCCTCTTCCTCCTCTTCCTCTTCCTCCTCCTCCTCTTCCTCTAACTCTTCCTCCTCCTCCTCTTCCTCCTCGTCCTCCCCCTCTTCCTCCTCTTCCTCCTCTTCCTCAGGTAATTAAACTTTGTTCCTCTTTTTCATCTTTTTAGTCGTCACAGGATCAAAGACAATTTCCTGTTCCCGTCAAGACTTCCCCTCCCTCGTTCTTCCCGACGTCGCAGGTCGACTTCCGACCGTTAAAGCGAATCCGAACAATCCCGTGAAGGCGGAAGGAAGGGAGGAAACACGAGCTCCTCGTCCTCTCCGGCCGGAGACACTCGGCAGATGGCGTCTCATCTCCGGGAGAACCTGACCCTTGACCTCCAAACTGTTCCTCTCCTCCTTCCGACCAATCGGCTTCCTCGGGGCCCCGGCGGGAGCGCCGGGCCCCCCTCCTGTTCCGGCATCTGCTCCAGCGCTCGGAATGACCAGAGTCCTCCCGGTGAACCCGAGTGTCCGCCCTCCGGGAGGGCGAGAGGTCAAAGTACCTGCCGAGAAGTCTCCTCGAGACATTCTTCAGAATTCCCAGCTTCCCGTTTCGGTTCAGACGAAAACCTGGAAGTTCTGGAAGTAAAAGAGGGACTCGGACCTCATTCTGGAATTCAGGGCCGCGACCACGCGGCCGATGTGATCCAAGATGTCTGCGGGAACGAGACAAGCTCCCTGCTGTTCCCACTGTGAAACAATCTGGATCCCGATCCGGTTTGGATCCCGATTCAGCTCCTCCTCCGGGGGGGGGCGGAGCCTCAACAGGATCCAACAGCCGGACCGGGGTTCAGTCCCGAGGGTCCCCGGACGCCTCGCGGGGCCCCAAATGAGGAAAATCCCGATTTTCCGGTCTTTGCTACACTCAGCGTTGCGTCGCGTCCTCCCAGGAAAAAACGACCTCCGGGGGATTCGTTCCTGATTCACGACCCGGGAATGTGGGAGTCAGCGGGGCGCGACTTCCCTCAGGGTTACCGAGTCCTCCAGGCTACGCCGAGGACCGCCGTTATAAAACCTGACACTGGCGGCGGCGTTCCCGCCTCTCAAGTTAAAAGAATCCCGGAGTCGCGGCGGCTGAACGCTGGCGAGGAGTCGGCGGCGATGAAGAGGTCGATGATCCGGATAAGCTCGTTTTTCTTATCGTCCGTTGATCTAATTCAGCCGTTCTCAGCCGGGTTTAATCCCGAGCGTCTCGGAACGCCTCCGTGCTCCGGCCCGGACCATTGTTCCGGCTCGGCTCATCGACGCGGGCGGCGGATGATGAAGTGGCGCCGGAGCCGCCGCCGTCTCATCCTTTCTCCGAAACGGGTCAAGGCCATCCGTAATCAGCGGCAGCTCCCGCCTCGTCCCCGGGGGGGGGGGGGGCGCTAACGAGGCGCGGCGCGTCGTCCGTCTTCGTCGGAGGAGCGGGCGGGAATCTCCGGGCCCGGCGTTCCCAAACGGAGACGCGCCTTTAATTGAAAAGCCCCCCCATAAACAACCGGCGGAGCAGCAAAGAAGTTCTGACAGGACACATGGTTCCAGGCTGGGCCAGATGAGGGGGGGAGGAGGGGTGAGGAGGGGGGGGGGGGGGAGGGGGCGCTCCGTTTACAGTTGTCATCAATTCCAAGATCAATGGAGGGCGATTCGGCGGGCTTCAGAGGGAAGCCGCGTTGTTGTGGTGGCTGATTTACACCCGCCTGTCTGCCAGGCCGGTCGGGACTTTGTTCCCCACATTTGTTTCTCGTTTTCCACGATTCCGGGGGCCCGTCGCGGTCACGCATCGGGGGCCCTTTGTTTCAGTTTTTTTCGAGAGCCGGAGGAATCCGCTTCAGACGGGGGGGGGTGAGGAAGGCGAATGAAACCCGACCGTGAGCTGAAAAACAAATCGTAAAACCGAACGGAAAAATTCCCTTTGAGGATTCGCGCGTGACGCAGCCACCGTCGATGCTAACCAAAAAGATTTCGTTAAAAGGGAAGGGGGCGATACGACGCCGGCGAAGACCTTAATGGTCGATTTACATCGACGCTACGTGTAAATAAAACACGTTGAGACTTGTCAATTAAAATTTAGCATTCTTTTATCTCCTCTTTTTATTTTCTAAATTAATTCGTATAAATTATCACAATCGGGGGCGTTGCCTCTTTGAACGATATTTTTTAGGTTCCAGTTAAAAATCGGATTTGACGGTTTTTCCCCGAATTTTCTTGAAATCAACCGACACAAAAACAAACAACACAAAACAACGTTCTCGCTACCTTTCTGTTTTTCGTAACGTTGAAGCTTCAGTCGACGAAATAACGACGCAGATCGTCCGTTTTTTATATTTTTATTGTTCGTTTCCGTCGTCGCCTCAGTGGAAGTGATGAATGGGGGTGAAGCTCGCTTTAATGGGGGGGGGGCAGGTTCAGCCACGTTGATAAAGTGACCTCCAGAACAATGGGCCCCCCAGGACCCGCCTCTGAGGCGGTGATCAGGTCCTGACTGGACCTAATTGATCGGGGGGGCTGGGGGGGGCAAGGGGGGGGGTCTGAGGTCACGTGAGCGAAGACGTCGTCAGTCTGAAGAACAAAAACGTTAAGCGTTTCCTCGACGGACACGCGGAGGTTCGTGATCGGATGTCTGAGGAGGAGCGTCGTAATTGGAGCTTTTTTTTTCTCGTTCCCGCTGCTTTAACGAGCCCCTCCGCCGCCGCTAATGAGGACCGTCTGCTTCTGGGGGGGGGGGGGGGCTCGCCATCGCTCAGCCGGGGCCGCCGCCGATCCGCCGCCGTCGCCTCCGTTAGCGACGGTAACGACGTCGCCGGGAGGCCGATCTTTCCCGTGGTTGACCCCGTGACCTGTAGGGGGGCGACAGGCGGTAATTAGGATTGATGCCACTCGACCGGCGGGCGGTACGAAGGCGAATCTCGTTACGGGACGACGGCCTTGCACCGAATCCGTGAGGTTGTAAACAAAGCGCTGGCCCCGCCCCCTTTTCTCGCCTCTCGCGTTCGCCCCTCTTAACGACATCAAAGGACCAGTTGCTTTTGTCCAGGCGGTCAAATAGAGGAGGGGTGGGGGGGTCAAAGGTCACTGGGGGGGGGTTGGGAGTCTCCGACCTGGGCGTCCGCCGCTAACGAGGAAGTCTTAAACTTCCGGGGGAAGAAGCATCAAAGCATCAAAGGCAGACCGGAGCGGCGGGCTGGAGTGGGAGCAGAAGTGTTCTGGCTGGATCATCTGTATCTTATCACCGGGGTGGGGGGGCGGCAGTGGTGGTGGGGGTGGTGGTGGTGGTGGGGGGTCACGAGGGGGGGGTTAAACAGAAAAACGTGGCGTTCCCCTTCAAAGAGCGGTCGGAGACAGGAGGGAGGTCTCTCTCGGCGGCTCCGGCGGCGACTGGTTCTCATCACGCTGACAATAAAACCCCAACAGCTAAAACAAAGCAACCCCCCTACCCCTCACCCCCCTCCCCCCTCCTCCTCACCCCCCTCCCCCCTCCCTCCCCCCTCCCAGTCCAACCACTGGTGGGTTTTAAAGAACTTTGTGGGTTTTATTTCCTCTCTGTACCCCGAGGGGCTGAAGAAGAAGAAGAAGGGGGGGGGGCGCTGATTCAAAGAGGTTTATTTCTCTTTCTTGGGGGGGGGGGCACAGATAAGACTCAGAAGTGTCCGACAGGTCCTAGAGGGTCCGTCCAAGGGGGGGGTCATGCTTCTCTTGGTTATTTACAGTAAAGCTGTACACTTTTTACAGTCGCGTCCCCTCGAGGAGGTCCTCGCGCGCCGCCGCTCGCCGTCACACGCCGCCGCCCGCCGACACCCGCGACAGGCAGGGGCCCGAGTCGATCTCGAAGCGGTAGTGGTACCCCTCCCACACCTCCCTGCACGTGTCCCGCATGTCGCACACCCGCTTCTTGATGCCGCGGCGGTTGAGGTAGAGCACCAGCAGGAAGACCAGGCCCACCAGGCCCAGCACCGCCCCCAGGAAGGCGTAGGAGGTCTGCAGGGCCAGCCGGGCCCCCGCCCCCTGCGGGGGGCACCCCAGGGCCAGGGCCCCCGCCGCCAGCAGCGACGTGTTCCGCAGCGCCGCCGGGGAGGCGCACGCCAGCGCCTCGGCGTCCCGGGACGCGCCCCGCGAGCGGTTGAGCCAGAGCGCGAGGGGCTCCACGCCGCACCTGCAGGCGAAGGGGTTGCCCCCCAGGAGGAGGGCGGCGGCGGGGGCGGAGTCCAGCTCCCCCAGGCCCTCCTCGGGGACCGCCCTCAGGGCGTTGAGCCGCAGGTCCAGCTCCTCCAGCGCCGCCAGCCCCGCCAGGGTGGCGTTGTGGAGCGCCACCAGCGAGTTGTTGGCCAGCCGGAGGCGGCGCAGCCCCCCCAGGGGGGCGAAGAGGCGCGGCGGGAGGAAGACCAGCCCGTTGCCCGACAGGTCCAGGACCCGCAGGCCCCCCAGGGAGCTCCAGCGCAGCGCCGTTCCCAGGTCCGCCACCGAGGAGCGGTTGTGGAGCGCCCGGCTCAGGTTGAGGTCCCGCAGGGCGCCGCCGGGCACGGCGAAGGCCTCGGGGTGGATGACCGCCAGGCGGTTGGCGCTCAGGTCCAGGGACCGCAGGCGCCGCAGCCCGGAGAAGGCGCGCGAGTCCAGCTCCCGGATCCTGCGGGAACGTCGAGAGCGGGTCTTTCCCGGACTCCGGTGGTGGGCGGCGGCGGGGGGGTCTTACCTGTTGTTGCTCAGGGACAGGTTGGTCACGTTCTCCAGCCCACGGAAGGACTCGGGTCCGACCCGGCCCAGCTGGTTCCCGGTGATGAACAGGTTCCTGGCGTATCCCGGGATCCCGCTCGGGACGTCCCGCAGCTCCCTGGACACGCACTTGACGGTGTGAGCCGCCTCGGAGCACTCGCACGGCGGCGGGCAGGACGCGCGCGCGGAGGCGAGCAGCGCGCTCAGGAGGATGCGCAGCATGGTGGGGTCTGGAGGGGGGCGGCGTGGAGAGGGGGGACGGTCGATCAGAGGCTCCTCCGGGACATCGTGCTGGTCCGAGAGCCCGGATGGGAATGAGGCTCGAGTTCGCAGCTCCGCGGAGGAAAGTGAGTCTGGGGGGGGGGGGGGAAGGGGGAGGAGGAAGGGGAGGAGGAAGAAAGGGGGGGGGCTGATTTCCATGAGAACAGAAACAGGGAGGGGGGGGCGTTTGATCCTGAGCTGCGTCGCTTCTCCCGCAACAATGGAGTTAAAGAAGACCACCGATGTGAGGGGAGGGCCCCCCCCGAAGAGGCCCCCCCCACCCCAAAGAGCCCCCTCCCCCTCCTCCTCGGGCTTAACGTGACGTCAAACAAAACTTTATCTTCCGGATCTTTAGCTCATTTTCGCCCCAAACGTGTTAAATTAACAGTTTAAACGTGTAAAAGTTTCATTTTTAGTCGTGTTTTAAACTCAAAGAAGAACAAAGGTTTTTAAAAAACATCAGAAAATGGTTCTTTTTATTGATCAAAGGTTGAAATCAAAGCAGACTTGTTTCTCTTTTCCTCCTCAGAGCGTGTCGGCTTCCAGGGGTCTTCTCAGGAGGTCGCTGGTCCTCGGGGGGGCGACCTTCTCACCCTCCGGGCTCATTCTCACCCACCCAGGTGGTGACAGTGGGGGGGTGTTGATGCTTTGATCTTCCTCCTCTTGAAGGCGACGCTCAGCGGGACGGAGGTGCGACACACACATTCACACACACACACTCACAGACACACACTCACACCTACACACAAACACTCACACACCTACACACACTCACACACACACTCACACTTACACACACACTCACACACACACTCACACAGACACACTCAAACACACACACTCACACCTACACACACACACTCACACACACACACTCACACACACACACACACACACACACACACACACACACACTCACACACACACTCACACACACACACACACTCACACACACAATCACACACACACACACACTCACACACACACTCACACACACACTCACACCTCACACAAACACTCACACACACAAACACACACTCACACACACACTCACACACACTCACACACACACACTCACACACACAAACACTCACACACACAAACACTCACACACACAAACACACACACAGACAGTCACACACACACACAGACAAACTCACACCTACACACACTCACACACACACTCACACCTACACACACACACACACACCTACACACACACACACAAACACACAGACAGTCACACACACTCACACTCACACACACACACACTCACACACACACACCAGTCTCACCAACGTTGATTCCGACAGATTCCCAGGATTCCGACAGGAATCGAGCCCGAGAGCTTTTCCAGGAGGGGGGGGGGCCTGACACACGCAGGGGCGTTAATCACGGGCCCGCGGGCCTCCACATTCCTGGCCCGGCTCCTGGATACGAGGCGACCCAGCAGGAAGCATCTGAAGCCGGCCGGAGTCGCGGAAGCTTGGCGGAGACCCTCCGGGAACGGGCGGGAAGCAAAGAGGACCGGCGGAGACGTGGGGACTAAAAGGAACGTTGTCTCCGCCGACGGTCGCGTTCGATCCCGGTCGGGCGGACCGGGAGTCGAGGACCCGCCCCCCTGAGGTCGCCCTCCGTACCCGATGGGAAAGCTGGAAGATCGGGATGAGGGGGGGCTGATTCTTATTGCGATAAACGACTTCCGGAGGAACTCCAGACCGGAATAACGGTCTTCACCGTCAGGCACCAAGATGAAGGGGGGGGGGGCGTCCGGGATTTGGCGTCCTCGGGGGGAAGGGGGCGGGGCCATTCGGCGGGTGATGGCGGCTACCTGCTGCTTCTGGCAGCGGCGTGGACAAAGAGGGGGGGGGGGGGGGTGGGGTAATGGGGGGTTTGGAGTCGCTTGCCGAAACCGTGGCAACGGGCTTTAGCGGGAGCGACGGGCTGAGGACCGCGGTGGATAAAAGTCAGCCGAGGCTCGCTGGAGCGGACGAGACGGCCGATTAAAGGCCCCCCGTTGCGCGCCGATGCGGCGACGCCCGGCGGGGGGTTTCGGACGCGGCGGGCCCGGGCGTCGCCCGGTGTTCGCCGGCGAGCGAAAATGAACAGTCAAGCGTACATTTATGTTTAGCTAGCACCCGCGGAGGGGGACCCGCCTGTTTTCTGATGCTTAAGCCCCGCCCCCCTCTCTTTCGTACAGGTTAAGGCAGCGCGCCGCCGACACAGTTCGAGGCGGTCTCCTACGTTTTGGCACCGGGTCAACGTCCGTCGCGGCTGCTACATTCGCACGATGTCGGGGGGCGCGAGCCCGCCGGTGAGGCGCCGCGCGCGACCTCGAGAACAGGCTTCTGGTGAAGAGGACGCGAGTAGAAAAAGGGCTTGAGATGCACGAGGGTCCTCCGGGAAGGCAGCTGGTCGACCCGAGTGTGACGTAAGGCGTGGAGCGGATGCGTTGCCGTGGCGATGGCCCGCGTGGGCCCCGCCTTTCTCGAAGATTTAAAAAAAAAAAAACAAAAAAAAAAAACACTCGTCGTACACTTCGAGGCTCCGCCGGGAAGAGAGGCGAGCCCGGTGCTCTCGGGATCTCCGAGAGGAAAGGGGGGAGGAGGGGGGGGAGTCTGTCGCACCTCCCGAGGGGGGGGGGGGGGGGGGTGCCTGGCGGGTCACCGTAGGTTGATGGCGAGGGCGGCGGTGAGGACGGCGCCCAGCAGCATCAGGAAAGGCAGCCAGGTCTTCAGGAAGCCTGCGCAGCTGGAGGGAGGGAGGGGGGAGTCACGTAACCACGGCGACGGGCAGACCCCCCCCTTCAGGCGGGCGGCGTTGGAGCGGTACCTGACGTGCTTCCCGTGGACCAGGGCGAGGAGGCACAGCTTGACCATGTTCCAGGAGGCGCTGTTCTCGTAGCGCATCAGGTTCAGCGCCATGGCGACGTGGGAGTGGCAGTTGTCGCAGCAGAGGTTGTGCTTTCGGGGGAGGGAGAGGGGGGGAGAGAGAGGGCGGGGCCGTTAGTGACGCTGAGGCACGGCGGCGTCCACGGGGGGCGGCGCCCTCCTACCATCCTGTGCTTGTACTCCTCAGAGGCGTCGTGCACGGCCGTGTCCCAGGCGTTGGAGCCGCTGGCGTACACTTTGCTGACGTCGAGCATCCAGTACCTGTGGGGGGGGGGGGGGGGAGGGGGGGCATGACCCTCAAAACACACGACGGCACCCGCACACACCCCCCCCCCCCTCACTCACTTGGTGGGTCGTCCGAAGGCCATGTTGTCCTCCTGGAAGAGAGACAAGCGTGAGAGCAGGGTCAGAGGTCAGAGGTCGCCCCCCCCCCCCGCGAGGGTCTTTGACGGCGAATTAAGACTGAAACATCAACAGATGCGCAAACGCAGACGTCGGGATGCGGCAGAGATCCCGGAACCGTCCTCAGCGGCTCTGATGGGGGGACGGTAAACGAGGCGCGGCGTGCGCTTGTGGTTAATCGCTCCATTCGTCAGACCGCCGCCAACGCCGCCGCCAACGCCACGAGCCCCTCGTGGATCTTTGGGCTCTTCTCTCCTGTCCAATTAGACCTGAGGAATACGCCGCGAGGCCAAACGACCTGTCGGGGGGGTCCGGCGGCGCTCACCGAGACGAAGTAGGGCCCGGCGAAGTCGCGGATGACGCCGGTGGAGGTGCAGATGCCCATGTGACCGATGAACGGGAAGAGCCACCTGGGGAGGAAGAGAGGAAGATAAAGGATAAAGGTCGGAAGCACAAGCACGCTGACTGGTGGCCAAACTGGTTGTGGACCAGTTTGACCCACTGGGGAGTTGGTGAGCCGTCTAAACCCGTCAGTAAGGTTCTCCTGAGTCAGCTTCGGTCAGATCGTCTCTTATTTTGGAGGGGTGTTTTTAGAATCACCTCTCAATCGCAACAAGGCATGAGTAATCGAGGTCAGAGCAGATTTCGGAGAAGATTCCCAGAGCTCAAAAGTTGTAAAGCGACGTTTTACGTCCGCTTTGTTCGAAACCCCGTCACATTTCGCGTAAATTCCGCGTTCCAAATGTTAAACGTGTGCTTTTGACACGAGGTGGTGCAACTATAAGCGCCAAAGGCGGTGTGTTTGGGGGTGAAACCTCCACCGGGAAGCTCCTACCTGCTAGCCCGCTAGGCTAACAAAGGTGTCACATTCCGGGTCCAAACCCGACAAACACTCACGACAGCACGGGGATGGGCGTCCAGACGATGCAGTAGGGGTAGCGGCAGGCCCCCGGGTTGATCTTCTCGGAGGCTATGCTGTAGTTCTTCATGTCTTTATCAACATCCGCCATCACAAACGCAACATTTACTCCACTTTTGGCTGCGTCAAGCCAGCGGCGACACACTCGCAAACACCGGAAGTTAGATTCATCTTCAAAATAAAATCAGACTGGCATTATTTATTTAATACTATTTTATAATATAATAAATCATTATATACAAAGCGTGTTTTATGTATAGCTAAAACTATAATCGTTATATATTATATGAAATCTTTTGAAAGACTTTCTGTTTGCTGCCATTGAGCTGTTTGACACAAGTGCGTTTATGTCATGTGTTGTTTACATTTCTTTCCGGGTGACGTCATTATTAACGGCTTACTATTACCATTTAACATTAAATTAAACTGGTATTTATATTGTTTTGTTCTGTCAAAGAACAGCACATTCATGAGTTTAGTTTGAATTCAAAATCAAAAACAAACGTGATCAGAATTTTATTGTTTTTTTGTCACTTTGGCCTTTCTGACAATAATGCTGACCTCTGACCTTTGATCGATTCAGGTCAATTTAGGCCCAACACATCGAATAAACTCAGAATAAGAATCTTATTTGTGCATTTAAACAACTTCATCACATTAGGCTGAAAAAATACGTTAAATGAGTTAATTTATTTCACTTTGTTGAAGTTCTTTAAGGGTCCAACCACAAGCTCACTCCTAAAAGCCTCCATTGTCTTTAGCGAGCGGCGGCGGTGGAGATCCGCCGCTACCGAAGGAAACGGTGAAGACGGAAACAAAGGCAAACCCGAGGGAGGCGCCGGGGCCCTGCGCGGCCCACATCGGGTCCCATTAGACGTGACAGCTGATATATTGTGCGAAGAGCAAAAACAAACTACTCAGCAGAAGCGGGCGGACGTTGATAAACGACGGTGCAGCGGCTCATCATCCGGGAGCCGAGGGAATTCTCCGGCAAAATGCCACCTCGATATCCGCCCGAGCCATCCCGCCCAATTAGGCCCGGAGACGCGCCGCTTTAGGGGATGTGAGCCAGCGACCCGTCGTCCTCCCGGGTCGAAGGTTTGAAAGTAAAATGTCAAATTGTCAGCTTGTTTTCAAGTTAGCGGCAAGAGACACAAAGGGACACGTTCGATGATTTAAAGTTTGTCCAGAGGAGCGATACCAGGAGAAAGTTCTGATCGTTAAACAAGAGAAGATCCTGATTTACAAGACAAAACCACAAACTCTAAAAGTGGGAAAAAAGATCGTCATTAAAGTCGAATTTAAAAAAACAACAAGGCAGACTGGCGCCATCAGTCAGTCCAGAGATTCAGGCCCATTTGTAGAAATTACAGGATTGATCTTTTTGTCCAGACAGTTTTGCCTCTCTAACGATTCCACAGGATTCGTCCCTCCAAGTCGGTGAGGAAAGAACGGAGAAACCCAGCGTGTGGAACAACTGGGCCGGCGACCTCCGGGTGGAAACATTATCGACGCTGTTCAAACACGCAGAACACGTTTGTGGATTTGAGTCTGAATCTTTAACGCCGCTTTGATCGTTTACGTTTCGATTAACGCGTCGAAGCGGCGAAACGGCAAAAATCCCCTCTAATCTAAAAGGTGTCTCTTCTGGTAGGAGACCTGCAGCCGCTGGGATGCGGATCAGACCCAGGACCGCCGGGTTATGATCTGGACTGAGACCTGGTCCAGATGTGGAGCCAGCAGCTGTCTGCTGGGATTCACGGGACAGACCGGGGTTACCTGTCGGGTTCTTAAAGGTCCAGCTGGGTCCAGATCCAGAGCCCAGTCCCTCCACAAACCCTTTAGAATGTGTCCTTTTTACAGACACACATTCCAGAACCCCCCTCGTGTCTCTCATGTACCCCCCCCTTGGGTCATTATTGACCCACGCCGCCACCTTTGTCCCACTTTGATACGCCAGCAGCGCAAATATGAACTCGGATCCTCTCAGGAAGGTTTTCAGACGGGTTTGTTGGAGAGTGACCGGAAAACTGGGAAACATTGAGCGGGAGATGGGTCAGCTTCAGTCCTGTTTACTCTTGAGGTCAAGGGTCTGTTTGACCCTGCCCAGCACGAAGGTCACGACCAGCGCGCACGCCAGCAGGGTGAGCGCGTACAGGCCCGCGAACAGCGCCGCCTCGCCGTCCCGGTGCAGCCCCGCGTACAGGCCCCGGCGGCCCACGAAGTCCAGGTGGGCGGCGTGGATCTGGCTCAGCGTGCAGCAGGAGATCAGCACGTGGAAGAGCTGGTGGCTCCGCCCCACGAAGTCGCAGCGCCCGGGGAAGAGGCGCTCGGGCAGAGGGCAGGCGAAGAAGACGGCGCTGCTGAGGAAGAACGCCACCTGGCCCAGGTGGTACGGCGCCGCGGGGTCGTCCCCGCCCGACGACCACGACGACAGCCTCCAGAAGACGGGGCCGGCGTCCCAGGCGTAGGCCAGCGCCGAGGGCCCCACCTGGGCCGCGATCCGCACCCAGCCGGGGCGGCGGTGGTTGTAGTAGTTGCCGTAGCAACAGCCCAGGCACGAGACGACGCAGAGGAGGGCGGCGACCGGCATGAAGACCCCCCGCAGGCGGCGGTGCAGGCCCTCGTCCACGCCGTAGTAGAAGTGGACCACGGCGCTGCCGTACTGGTACTGGGACACGCCCAGGTAGTCCAGGAAGAAGAAGGCGTAGTGGCACATCTCCGACTTCGCCGCCAGCAGGTGGGCGGCCACGCTGCACGCCGCGTAGGTCAGGGAGGACGCCAGGAGGACCAGCAGGGGCCACGAGTGAGGGTCCCCCAGGAAGTCCGCCGAGGCCGAGAGCTGCAGCAGCTTGGACAGGAAGAGCAGGAAGGCCAGCAGGTGAGTCCAGACGTTGACCGTCTCGTTGTGCCGCTGGAAGGCGGACAGGAAGTAGTAGCGCCAGCTCTGGCGGAGCGGCCGGTAGCCGGTGGCGATGTGGCGCTCCCGGAAGTAGTGAGGGACCTCGGCGTCCCTCACGGTGCCGGGCATGGAGGGCGCGGCCTCGGTCAGGAGCCGAGGAACCTGCTGGATCTGCTGCAGGCTGATGAACAGGCGCCCGATTCTCTCCAGGACCACGGTCGCCATGATACCCGTTGCTAAGTAACACCCACGGGGGGGGGGTCTCTGCAGAGAAGAAGAGGTACCATCACCAAGAACCATCCGTCTTCCAACGATGACCCCCGACGAAACAAACCGACTCTCGCAACAAAACCTTTATTTTGCCAGCGACCCGCAACCTGCGGGGCGGGTGCCCTTTAATGACCGCAGGTACGTTAAGTAGGGTTGTGGTTGTCGGTGATGGAGGGAGACACGCTGGGAAACTCCTCCAGAAGAGTTAGAGAAGAGTTAGAGACGAGTTAAGAAGAGTTAGAGAAGATTTAAGAAGCGTTAAAGAAGAGTTAGAGACGAGTTAAGAGTTCAGAAGAGTTAAAGAGGAGCTGAAGTTCTGCTGCTCCATCAGGATTATTTTAATGTCTTTAAAAAGGATCAGGTTTTTTCAGTGTGAAGCTGAAATCACTCAGATTAAATCACGGTTTGATGAGCTGTTGAAGTTTGTTCAGATACCTGAGTTGACTTTGGATCGGTAAACCTGCCGCCGCTCCTCCTTTACTGGTTTGACTGGTGTAAAACGTGACTACCTTCAGCGTCTCCAGCCGCAGCGATGGGACCTTCACCCGACAACCCAAATCCTGTGGGCACGTTGAGCCGGAGAGGCGTGTCTTCCCCCTAAAGGTCGATGAGACACAGACACGATTCTCTCCGCTAATATTTGAGAGCACTAACCTGCCAGCAGCTCACCCGCCTCCACATCGTGATGACCTGGTCGGTTACCGTATGATCAAAGTCCCTCTGTCTTTGATCTTTGGAAGGGTCGAAGTCCCTCCAGAGCCTGGAACATCACCCAAATGTACTCAGGTGTTTCATTATCAACATTTTCTAAAAATTTCACGGAAATCCATTGATAAGATTTCAAGTTAATTAGAGACATCGGGCAGATAAATGACGACTATCACGTAACCTCCTTCAGTGAAGGTAATAAACTCTAACGCTCTTTTTTTTAAACTCGGTTTGTCTCAGGATTAATTTTTGATAAGGACAACGATGATTGCTTTGATCTTTTATAGATCGCCTTTGATGGTCAAGATGATGGTACAAGGTACAAGGTTCAAGGTAACTTTATTAACAGTTTTAGTAGAAGGTCGTTTCGGTTTCCAGGTGAGCAAGTCAGCCGATTACACGAACCAAGATAAGTTAAGCAAATTCTTCTATTCACCTCTAAGAAGGGCCGATCGCAGCGGTCTATAAAACCCTGGATGACTGAACAACGATGACTGAGCATCTTCATCGTCCACAAATAAAGGACGAGCGCCTTCGTCAGAGGGACCGTGGCGTCCTGCTGGCGTCTGCAGGATCTCTGTATGAAGGTTTCAGACCTCACAAGGTTTTCTTCACGACAGATCCAGGGGGGCCCAAAACGGTTTCTTGGGAACCGGAAGAACTGCAGCATCATTCCGACAGCTTGGGGCATTTTTAGGGACTCTTAAAAACGTCCCAAAGGCTGGACATCACTCTGAAGTGGTCAGATTCATGGCTTCCACCTGCTTTTCTTCAATACTTTCCTCTTCAGCTGTGAAGTGACTGTCCTCAGGTAATTCCTGACTTGGTTCCCTGTGCTTCACTGCTGAAATCAAAAATGTCACACTGAGGTATAAAAACGATTTAGAGCGTTCGCAAGGTCGAAACCCTCATCGAGTCCCTCCAAAGTGACAGAGCCTCGGTTCCCGCAGTCGCTCGTTCCCGCGTTGGCTCTCGTACTCGACCGGGCTGAGCCAAGGTTGTTTGCAGCCGTTCTTTTTTTCCAGCCTTATTTTATAGTCTGGCTTCGGCCTTCGACGTTCAACTTTCACGTCTCTCAAGGCTGAGCGTCCAGAGGCAGGTCCTCCTTCCCTGTGTGGATTTCAGGGTTGATTTTTGAGGTCAATTTTTTTAACCTTTTTACGTTCTACAACCATCACTTAACTCACCACGCGGCTCTAGAAACACGTCTGTCTGTCTGTCTGTCTGTCTTCTATAAACGTCTATAAACATCTAATCTTGTGTAACGTTGTAAAACCCGACCAAAACACGCGGTCCATCAGCTGGATCTCCACAGCACCACAGAAGGGCTTAAATAGAATTAAGACAGAAGAGAAATAAGAGAATCGTAATGGCTCTGCAGACTGTGTCTTCATGATATTTTAACTGTCTTTGTGCAGTTGAAGATCAAAACCACCCATATGGCTAAATGCTTTCCAGATGTTGAAGCCAGGCAGATGTGCAGAACTCCGAACACACGCAGCAGAACTGGTAAAATTCCTATAAAAGCTTTGCAACGTGCTCCGACACGCTGTCCATGGGCTACCTTTCCTCTCAGGAGGGTGTCAAACTGAGAAAACCTGAGCTACTGGTTCCTTATCTGCAGTGCAAACATCAACTTGCCTCTCAGACAATGTGCACCTTTGCTTGTTTAGTTAACTTGTGAAGTTCATCCTCCAGTTGTTACCGCTGACGTGAACATCAACAGTAAGCGTCCGATATTCAGGTAAGGGGGGGGGGTTGGGGGGTGATTTGGGGGGTCTTTGAGTACCGTCATCTTCTCTGAATGTTCATTCAGACCGTGTGTTCCTCAGCTCTTTGTCAATATGGATTCATTGTTATTCTGCTTATTTCAGCTGCCTGTCTTCTTCTACTATCAATTCTTGGACTTGTAGTCCAGGTGACCCTATTTAACGTACCTGCGGTCATTAAAGGGCACCCGCCCCGCAGGTTGCGGGTCGCTGGCAAAATAAAGGTTTTGTTGCGAGAGTCGGTTTGTTTCGTCGGGGGTCATCGTTGGAAGACGGATGGTTCTTGGTGATGGTACCTCTTCTTCTCTGCAGAGACCCCCCCCCCGTGGGTGTTACTTAGCAACGGGTATCATGGCGACCGTGGTCCTGGAGAGAATCGGGCACCTGTTCATCAGCCTGCAGCAGATCCAGGAGGTTCCTCGGCTCCTGACCGAGGCCGCGCCCTCCATGCCCGGCACCGTGAGGGACGCCGAGGTCCCTCACTACTTCCGGGAGCGCCACATCGCCACCGGCTACCGGCCGCTCCGCCAGAGCTGGCGCTACTACTTCCTGTCCGCCTTCCAGCGGCACAACGAGACGGTCAACGTCTGGACTCACCTGCTGGCCTTCCTGCTCTTCCTGTCCAAGCTGCTGCAGCTCTCGGCCTCGGCGGACTTCCTGGGGACCCTCACTCGTGGCCCCTGCTGGTCCTCCTGGCGTCCTCCCTGACCTACGCGGCGTGCAGCGTGGCCGCCCACCTGCTGGCGGCGAAGTCGGAGATGTGCCACTACGCCTTCTTCTTCCTGGACTACCTGGGCGTGTCCCAGTACCAGTACGGCAGCGCCGTGGTCCACTTCTACTACGGCGTGGACGAGGGCCTGCACCGCCGCCTGCGGGGGGTCTTCATGCCGGTCGCCGCGGCGCTCAGCTGCCTGTCCTGCCTGGGCTGCTGCTACGGGAAGTACCGCAACCACCGCCGCCCGACCCCCATGCACAAGGCGGCCCAGCTGGTTCCGTCGGCGCTGGCGTTCGCCTGGGACTTCAGTCCCATCGCCCGCAGGCTGATGTTTCCCGCGGACGGCCTCGACCCCGCCGCCGTCTACCACCTCAGCCAGGTGGCGTTGTCCCTCACGACCACCTTCTTCTTCGCGGTTCCGGTGCCGGAGCGCCTCTTCCCGGGGCGGTGCGGCTTCCTGGGGCAGAGCCACCAGCTCTTCCACGTCTGCGTGGCCTGCTTCACGCTGTCTCAGATCCACTCCGCCCACCTGGACTTCGTGGGGCGCCGGGGCCTGTACACCAGGCTGCACCGCAGCGGCGAGGCGGCGCTCTTCGCCGGGCTGTACGTGGCCAACTTGGCCGCGTGCGTCCTGATTATCGCCGTCATGCTGAGGAAAGTTAAACTCATGCTGGACTGGAGGAGCAAGTCCACGTGAACGCGGGTGTTCTGTGAGGAGACGCCTGTGGGACCGATACCGTAGGCGGTATCAGGACAATCGAAGCAGGTCCAGAGAGACGACACCCGTGAGAGGGTTCTAACAATTCAGGGTTTCACCTCCTTCACCTGGTTTTGACTTCTGACGGTCACCTGATTTCAGAATACTGACCTGTTTGATTCACCTCAGATGGTTCTGTTCTTCAGGACATCCCTTCTATTTATATTATATACTATATCGATCTAAATTTTGACATTTAAAAAAATGACAATAAGAAGAGTAAGCACCGTTTTTACCAGTTCATGATGGGATTAATGGAGTGTGATTTGGCCTGTTATTTTTTTTTATCATACAGGATTGTCTTAAAGTTTTAAATGACTGTGATACGTCCCTTGAATGTAATTTATAGAACTGAATGTGTAAACCTTTTAATGTCCTATCTATTTCAATATTTTGTCACGCAGGATTACCTTCCACTGCCTGATTCCGTTCAGGGACGTGCCCAAAACTGTGATAACCTCGTGTGGTTTTAAGTCAAGCACTTGTGTTTTCTATTATTTGGAGTGTGAATGTTACAAATCAACATTTGACCTGCAAATATTTTAATACTGTTGAAAACTCTTTTGTTGCTGTAATAAGACTGTTAGCAAATGGTGACGTCTGGTTCTGATTATGTCACCAACATTTCAACTTTTTTGATGTTAGTTGATTTATCTAGTTGATAAATGATCACAGGGAGACTCTACTGTGTCTGATTATGTTTAATAACTACAGAAACATTAGAAATTAAATAATAAATATGATAATAAATCACAATCTCTACATCACTTTCACATTGCTTCATTACAGGAAATATATATATTAATATACATGAAAGAAATAATTGGTATTAGTTTTAGCCATATAAATATATAAAGGCTATTATGGGATGGCGTATTCGATTCCACCAGTCAGAGGACCCCCCCCCCGACAACCCCGTGGTTGTGGGCAGGTAAAATATATCATAGACAGTTCGGTAAAATATCCTCTCAGAGGCTGTTTTGACTGCCGAGAAAGCACGACTAAAATGATTTATATCCCATGAACGCCTCGATCAGACGCTGTGATGAAATCGGGTTTATTTTACGCACCTGTGTCTTTGAAATTGTGTCTTTCGCTGAGCTGGAAAGCGCAACATTGTGACCTACATAAACCCGACTATATCAAATCGACCCTGGGAGACCAGACATGCCTCAAATCGTAATTTCATCCGTGTAATTCTCATGCAAATATACGGAAAAGCGCCAAAGTTACGACATGTTATCTTTTCACCTCGGGTCAAATCGACCGGCGGATAACAGGAGGGTTAAACTGATAAACCGGGAACGTGCAGCGAGTGGATGCCGATGTTTTCTATGAGAAACAGACAACTGCTGTCTGACGCCAAACTCTTGTGGCTGCTCAAATATGTTTTTGCACTTCTTAAGATTCTCCAAATACATCGTTTGCATCCACGCGGTTATCAGCAGTTAGGTTTTATTTCTTCTCGGGGTAATTATTAACAGTTCCGGGTTGCCTCCGGTAGCCGAGGGACACTAATTACCGTGACACCTACGCGGACGACTATGACGTCATTCCAATAGGTTCCACTTTATTTTTTATAGCGTCTAAATTTCTCTCTTAATGTTTTGCGGAGGACCGCAGTCTGACTCTGAAGTTACAATTTCAGAAGAAATGATATAAACTCGCTAAAAGTAAAGATGCCAAAATGTAAGAAGGTTTGTGACCGCTGAATATAGAAGCACAGAGTTGGAATAAACGCGAATATTGTGACAACGTGTGACGATTATATAGAAATAAACATGTGAAAACATGAGACGAAAGCGTCAGAGCATGTTAAATGGAACAATGCTTCCCTCTGTTGTTCAGAAGTTGTATAGACGGCGAATGTCCAAAAGTTTAGAAAGGAAGAAAATGACGAAGCTGAAAACGATTCAAACATTTATTTTAATTACAGTCGGTAAAATGCTGTTCACCTCAGGTGTTGTGAACGTTTGATTTATTGCGTAGACCAAAAAAAAAACTGTGATCAACTCGACCTTATCAGTTGCGACGCGCTTGGATTCCACCAATCAGAAGACGCCGCGGCCCCGCGGCATCATGGGCAATGTAGTTCTCTCCCGCAGACCCGAAAGCGCTCAGACCGTGACCACATTTTAAACACACATTTTTGTGGTCCATTGCAGCACGCAGTTATTTCACCACGTCTTCATAATATGGCTCAAATAAATCCCCTAAAACAGAGAATTAAAAGAATATATTCGGCTATTTCCAGCTAACTTAATACAATAGTTATTTTACCAGGTAACTCTCGGTTAAGTTTATTTAAAAAGCATCACAGTTTTACACACTAAGTGTAATCTAATATCACAAATAAATGCGTAAACGCAAGTAACCCTTGGCGTAGTGTCTTTTTTTTTAACACGAAAACACCCGAACAGGTCGTTTGTAGTCGCAATAAGAGACACCGGCCACCGTTAACATCTTTATTGTGTTCTCGTCAGATAAAAGCAGGTAAAGCATAATAATCAGAAACCCCGCGCAGCTTCGGAAGCCGTCGGGCGAGTATAAGTACAGTAAATTCCAGCGCGAAGCCCGCCGTGAGGGCCGTCGGCCCCGCACCACGTGACCCGGTTAATCTGAGGTAATCCACGTCTGCCAGGTGGAGTACTGACCAACTACACGTCTGTGCTGAGCCCCTCGCTACCGTGGCATAACTTTGGCATGAGGAGGTAACGTGGTCGAGCCCTGCTGGGGTGGGACCCCCCCGGGATTATCTCCCGGGAGATATGCGGGATTAGATAATGCAATTCGATTTAACCGGAAGCTCCCGCACGCGCGCCCAGGTACGATCTCTTGTTCCGTTAGAGTGAGAATCCACTTTGAATCGCAGCTTTAAAGCTTTAAAAACTTATGCGAGGATAAACTCAATGCGACGGCTCATTTACGCTCGCGGTTAAATTTAGGAAGAAAAAAAAAGAGGGCGTGGCTTCGGTTTAACGTATAACGCCCGCACGTTTTAGCGATCGCCGCATTCCTCGCGTTTTCCGACTTTTCTGGTCAGAAAACCAACTCAGGCCGTGTTCAAATAACCCAGATTAGGACGCCCTAATCCCGTTTAACTGCAACATAGGACGTCATTACGGTAGACATTACGGTAAATTGGAGGGGCCTCGGGCGCCCTCTGGCGGAACCGAACTGAAACCGGAGCGTAAATGAGCCTTTGATACGATTGCACAGGTCAGGAGGTGCTTGCAGCACGTAACGCCGATTTTTTTTTTTTTCAAAATCACATTGGTTTTAGCGTTCTTTCAAACGATAACAAAAACAAAAGTAGCTAGACTAGCTTCAATGGTTGAGTTGAGGAGGTTTTTTTTTTTTTTTAAAAAAAAAAAAAACCCAAAAAAACAGAAACAGCAGCTTTCCGTATAACAAAGATAGATGACGACAGATTACCGTAAATACTACAATACATTGTCCCGGGATTGTTCCGCTAATATAAAAAGGTATAAATAACATTCTGTCAGGATGAAGGAACCAAAGCACGTTAAGACAACGCTTCACCGTCGTTATCCGTCTTTTTTTTTTGTGGGGGGTGGGGGTGGGATTACCTGAGATTCCAGTTGCCCCTCAGGGATTATACAGGTGTGACGGCGACAGCGTCGGCTCGATGGAGTTTTTTTTTTTTTTTTCCACTCTCTCTCTCGGAGTTCCGCGAAATGGAAGGAGCCAAAGACGTTGGAGCTAACAGTCTACCTACTTTATCCCAAACACACCTGACCTGCAGGTGCAACCCCGTCCACCGCACCTCCGTCCAATCAACGACCAAAAAAAAAAAAAAAAAAAAAAAAAAAAAAAAAAAAAAAAAAAGTGAGTAGCTAAAGTCAAGTTGTAGCTTAAACTGGGCGAGGTATCCTTTAGAATAATTCTCCCTCTAAGGAATATTGGCTTTTGAATACCATTTCGGAATGCGCTAATATACTGATATATTTATATATGCGTGTTATATATTGCCATTAATATATGCAGGATTACTGATGATAAATACAGCCTCGTCTTTACCATTCGAGGCTCCGCGAGCTTCACCTCTCCGGCTTTTTGGGGACCAGAGGGCCCAAAGGCGCCTGGAGCAGGGGCCCCTTCTCAGGGGTCGTGTGGCTTTAGACCTGCGGCTCCGGCGGGGAGGGGTGGGTGCCCCCCCTCCCAGGGGCGGTCACTCCTCGTCCACGGTTTCCCTTTTCGAATCCTCCTCTTTCTGATCCAGGACCTGAGGGGCGGGGCTCGGGGGGGCGCCGACCTCCGCGGCCGTCAGGGAGGAGGGGTCCGGCTGGTCGGCGTTCCTGAGGGAAGACGTCTCCTCCTGCGGAAAGGTCGCGCGACGCGCCCATTTAATAAAACGGTGTAACGCGCGCGACGCGCCCGGTTGCGCTACGACTGGACCCGATCCCAGCTTCGCCTGCCCCCTTTTTTTTTCCCCCCATTAATATCCGCTCCCTTGGCGGGCCGCCAAAGTCTAATTCCTGGCGCCGCAACGTCACGGAGAGGCCGAAAACATCTCGGCGCTCCGCACACGAAACAGCCTCAGTCACGACCGACACGCATCAACCCACAGAGGGGAGAAGGTAGCGCGGGAAAATGCAGCAGCCGCAGTTCGGAGGGGGGGGCGGGGCTTCAGAGGAGGGGGCGGGGCTTCAGAGGAGGGGGCGGGGCCAAGGTCGTTTTAGGGTTTAACGCCCGACATCTCACCTGTTCCGAGAAGCGCTGATTGACCTGATCTGAGAACTCCTGCATCTCCGCCTCCTCGCCGTTCGAGTGGCAGCTCGGGCTCGCCACCTCGATCCCGTGGCTTTCCAAGATGGCAGCTTCTGGTCGCAGGGACAACAAAGAGAGGGTAAGGAGGGGGAGGGGTGGGGGGGTGGGGGGTCGTTGCCGTGGCGAAGGGTTACGGTGGCGCGGTTACCCACCGATGTTGGCTCTTCTCTTCATCTCCTTCCGACGGTTGGCAAACCAGTTGTAGACCTTCAACGCCGTGACGCGCTCAAACTCGGACAGCTTACAGCCTGCTTGAGATCAAAGACAAGCCCTGACATTCGTGGTGGCGGTGGCGGCGGCGCCCGCCGAGGGGCGGCGCCGGGGCCGTACCTGGTTTCTGGATGACACAGTTGCAGGCGTTGGCGATCTCCTCCCGCTTCGCCTCGTCCGGGTACTGGTTCTCCATGAAGAAGCTGCGGAGAGAGCCACAGGCGGATCAAAGCGCGTCTTTGATCTCATCGTGGGGGGGGGGTCAGTGCCCCCCCCACCAGCCCAGGATGGGCACTGCAGAAGGATTGCGTAATCCAGAGCCGGGGTGGTCTTATTACTCTGAGTGCTCAGACGAAGATATTTACAGCGCCCGCGTTACGGAGAAATCAATCGCCCAGAGTGGCGGAACGCCGCCGGCGCCCCGCGGTTGTCGAGGAGACTCGCCGCAGGGTGGAGCGGCGACGCCGGGGGGGGGCCCTCACCTCTCCATGATGGACTGGCACTCCTTCCTCCAGGTGAACCTGCTGCCCCGGCGCAGCCGCAGGGGCCCGCTCACCAGCCCGGCCCGGTCCGCCGCCATCATCCCCGCCCTCCAGTCGGGCTCCTCCTTCACCAGGGAGCGCATGGACAAGGTGGCTCCTGGGGGGGGCAAGAGCACAGGGGAGGGGGTGTGGTTACAGAGGTGGACATCAAGGTTTAATACAGATCAAAGCCAGCCTGGCTCCACCCACACCAGCATCCTAACAGCAGGGGCGGGGCTTCAGCTGAGGGCGGGGGCGAGGGGGGCGAGGGGGGGCGAGCCGCGAGCGGTTCCATACGTACGGTTACCTGGCTGGACCTGGGTGGCGGCGGCGGCGGCGGCGGCAGTGTACCACGGCAGCAAGTGCATCAGCAGCTCTCTCTGCCTGCTCCACGCGGGGTTGAGGCTCGCGCTGGGGCTGGCGAGGGCGCCGCTCGCCCCCGCCGCCGTCCCGTCCTTGTCCCCTCCCCTGGCCCTGGGGCTCACGCTGTGCTGGCTTTCGCTCCACCTCAGCCCTTCAGTCGGGACAAAACCAACGGTCAGGCAGGCCAGATCAAAGACACCATCTACGGAACCAAGACCCCTCCCGCGAACCCGCCCGGGAGATCCGGAGAGGGACGGCGAGTTCGCTCCAGCCAATCAGACGAGGTTAAGGTCATGACGGGCGGGTCGATGGGAGGCCGAACCAGAAGCAGAGTTAGTCGTCGTTAGTATCAGTCAGGAAGGAAAACCAGCACCAGAGCTCCTCCAGCGGGGGGGGAGGGGCGAAGGGAGGAGTAAGGGCGGAGGGAGGCGCTCGAGCCAGCAGGGGTCCGCCAGACGCCACCACGCGCCCCGAGATCGACCGCGCCCGACACCGATGGGGGGGGCGCCACCAAAGACGAAGGTTACCGACCGTCGACGGAGGCGTGCGGGCGTGCCATGCAGGGCGGGGCAGGCGGGGCGTCGACAGGCACTCGGAAAAGAAAAGGAGACGGTCCGTGACCCCCCCCCGACCCCGCACACGCCAGTCTGAAGCCCCTCCCCCCTGTCTCACCGGGGTTGTTCCTCTCCAGCAGGTACCAGCGGTAGAACGCCCTGCGCTTGGAGTCGCTCATCTCCAGACCCTGCTGCAGCAGCCACTGGGAGATGTAGCTCTGGCTAATGCCTGCAGGACCAAGCAGCTCTTTAAAACACTCGCTGAGCCGCAGCAGCAACACTCACGCTACCGGGGCGAGTGGGGGGGGGAGGGGGTGAGGGGGGGTCTGGGGTTGGAGGTGGGGTCTGGTGACATCTAGTGGCGGGGGTGCGGGAGGGGCGGGGTTACCTGTGACTTGGCCCACGATGGCCTGAGAGATCCTGCGGTTGTTGAGGAAGGTTTTGATCTCCTCCTTCACCAGGTTGCTGTCTCTCCTGCGAAAGGCAAGGCGGAGCCACGTCACCTTTTCGGAATTATCTGGTGGCTTTTTTTTTTTTTTTCCTTCTTCTCCCCGAGCGCCCGCCCTTAATTCACTCCGCTGACGTCTCGGAGGCTAATCCTGCTCCTCGGGAGACGGGCGCTGACATCGTTCTCTCGGCCTCCCTCGCCAACTCGCCCGGTTCTCTCACCTCATGTACTCCTCCACCTTCTCCTCCAGGTCCCACTCCTCCTCCCCCATGGCGTCGTAGCTGAACGACCTCTGGACGGCCACGCCGGGCGGGTAGAGCGGCGGCGGCGAGGCCTCGTAGCTGTTGCTGGGAGACAGGGCTGCGCCGTCCAGGCCGGAGGTCTGCGTGGTGGCCGAGGCCAGGGAGAGCGAGGACGACGTGGAGGAGGACGATGACGGGGCGGGGGCGGCCGTGGCGGGGGCGCCGGCGGGGGCGGAGGGCTGGGAGGCGCAGCGGGACGGCCGGTGGGTCGGGTCCAGCCGGTCCAGGGTCTCCAGGGCGTGGATGATCTGAGGCTTGGTCATGCCGGACAGGCGCAGGCGCTGCAGGAGGTCGATCTGCTCGATGGTGTAGCGCGGCTCCACCCCGCAGCACTCCATCCTGTCATCTGAGCACGGGGCAGACATCGCCGGGAGAACCCGAAAAGTCACGACTGGGAAGTCACGCAGTGGGGGAAAGTTTAAAAAAAAAGAAGGGGGAGTCAGGGCGAAGGGGGAATCAGCGGGAATTCAGAGCGCAGGCGGTCAAGTTCAGGCCGATTTCTCACCAGATAAACAGCCCCGCAGCGCTCCGCCACGCCGCCGAGACATTCTGCTATATTTAACTCCACTCAGCATCTTAAATTTAGACAATACGCCACAAAACTTCTGCACAACTCTGCAGATTATTGCGCCATGAAAGGCTTATTAATAGACGACAACCCAAATGTTAAAAATAAAAGGAACAGCAGAGCGGGACTCGAACGCCGCGCCGTCTTCTTCCCCCCCCCCCCCAGCGAGAACTTCGACCCCAGCGCCTCGTCCTCGGGCGAACGGCGCGGGCCGCATTCTCCTCTGGAGAAGCCTCGGGTCATTCCGGTCTGGCACGCGGCAGCGCTCTTGGCACGGACACGTGGGGCTAACCTTGCTCCGGCATGTCCAGGCTGGAATTAAAGCAAAATCACCCTGGCGGACATCGCCTAACACCGGGTCGCCCGGGCCTCATCGTATTCACCCCTGACACCTGCCCCCCCCCACCCCGGGGGGGCCCACCGATCGCTCCCCTTTAACCGCCAGGATCAGAGACCACGTCGGTGTCAGCGACGGCACCGACGTGACCTTGCAGCTGCATCCCGTCTGCAGGTCTCTGCAGGTCTCCGCTGGGTCTGAAGTTCAGAGCTGCAGGCGGGACGCTCCCGGGGGGGGGGGTCCCTCCGTAACTTTGACGGGGTCCGTGCGCCCAGCCCCAGGTGGGGGTGGAGGAGGAGGAGGAGGTGGAGGAGGAGGTGGCGGTGGTCTTACCTGCAGGAGGAGGCGACACGGACAGCGGCTCGGTGCGGGGGGTCGCGGCGGGGACGCACCACTGGCGCATGGCTCTGCGGCGGGCCTGGGCTCGGCCGGACCCCTCCTGGAGGGACACGGGAGACGCGGCGGTCACGGAGCCCCCGCTGGCGCGCCGGCAGCCCGCGGTGTGGGCCAGGCTAGCGGCGTCGGGCCCCCCCACGGGTGGCCGCGGCCGCGCACGCCGCGTCAAGCTCCGCGACGCCAGGCCGGGTGCGACCGGAAACGGCGCGGCGGCGCTGTCACAGTAAAAGCTCCCGCGGCGAAACGACAACAACGACCGTGTGGCCGCGTTCTAACCCGCTGATGTTGCTACCTGACACATCAAAGCAAACTATTTAAGCGCGATTAAAGTATGGATGATGAATAACAGCGAAGGCGTGCCGATTTAATACGGCTCTACGCCACTTTGTCATCATAACCTCGTATTAAAACTAGAGACGCACCGACAACAACGCGTGCAGCCGCCTGGGATTAGTAATCTAAACCCTCTGTGTGTGTTTTTAATCTGCTGTAATATGGTGAAATAATCCCGGCGCCTCATTAAACACGAGCGTTGTCCTTTTTTTATTTTGAAGGTTACCGGAAGCGTCCCGTAAAAACAACTACCCAAACTATGGACAGTATTACTTTCAACCGCAACTAAAACTTATCTTTTCGGGCCGAATTAGCGGTGCGGGCCCTCGGGTCCCCCCCAAAACGAATTTCACGCCTCTTCGACGCAACGACCCGCAAAAGCGGCGGCGTTCGCGACCCAAGTTTGCGGGCTAGCGCGTTAGCGGGCTAGGCTAGGTTAGCCGGCTGGCTAGCCCCGGTCGTCCCGCCGCGGACGCGTCCCTTACCTCCCCGGGGATGAGGGGGCCGAGGGCGGCCTCGGTCGGGACGGACCGGGGGGTGGTGCTGGTGGTGCTGGTGGTGCTGGCGTGGAGGGGGGGGGGGAAGGGACGGTCCACCAACCGAGCCCCCTCTCAGCGGGCGCGGGGCGGGCGGAGCCGGGTCATGTCGAGCCGCGGGGCCGGGGGAAGAGCAGGCGGACGCGGGGAGCCCGGGTCGGTTCGGGAGCCCCGCTCGGCGGCCGTCAAGCTGGAGGGAGTCGGGGCGAGCGCTTCCGGTCACCCTGGAGGCTGGGTCCTCCTCGGGGAAACACGCTGGGACGGGTCACACGCCGTAAATACGAGCCCCCCCTGCAGCCTCTTATTTTTATTAACTCCAGGAAAATGTGACGGTAAATCAGCCCCCGACTCGGCGCGTTCCGATGATGAATAATTAATGGCGTGCATCGTGATGCCAGGTTTATTTTTGTTTGGTTCTGTGTCTTTGGAGCCCAATATCCAAAGTCCTGGGTCGATTTCTGTTGATGCAAATACTGGAAATGTGCAGCAACGAAGGTTTTTTATTTATTTTTAAAAAAAAAAACAACAAAAATTTACACCTTTCTGGTCATGAGAATGTTTAAAACATGTTTTAAAAATATGATCCCACCTCCTTTCTGCACATTCAGAATGCAGTATATATATTTCACACGTTTCCCAGTATGGCTTGTATTGTTAGAATGGCTCATAAATCTCAGCAGGAAGGTGAGAATCCATTACTGTCTCAACCTGCAGCCGGAGCGGCGGCGGGTTCGCGAGTGAATCAGCATCTGGAATGTTCCTGACACGTTCCCTATCTCCCCGCCGCTTATTAATCAAAGTGTTTGCCGGGTTCCTCCAGAAGAAGAACGAGTGTTTGCTTTCGTCATTACTCTTTCCCTCCCCTCCGACACGTGAGGCGAGGCTGTGGTGATAAGCGCCTCACTTTGGGCTCCAGCAACCTGCGCTCGGGCTCTCGGGGAGCCCAGCTGGACTTCGGAGGATTTTAGGGAGTCCAGGCCGACCCCTGAGGCGAAGCCATGAACTGGGCCTTCCTCGAGGGCCTCGTCAGCGGGGTGAACAAGTACTCCACTGCGTTGGGGCGCCCCTGGCTCGCCGTCGTCTTCGTCTTCAGGCTCCTGGTCGAGAAGGTCTGGGGGGACGAGCAGAAGGACTCTGACTGCAACCCCCTGCAGCCCGGCTGTCACGACGTCTCCCACGCCCGACTCTGGTCTCTGCAGCTGATCTTCGTCACCTGCCCGTCCCTCCTGGTGACGCTCCACGTGTCCTACAGGAAGGACCGCTGAAGCACGGCGAAGACGGCCCCCCGTCTCTACGGCAACACGGGGAAGAAGCGGGGGGGGTCTTTGGTGGACCTGCTTCTTGAGCCTCCTCTTTAAGATCGCGGTGGATGCCGGGTTCACGTTCCTCTTGGTCTACGTCTACGAGGCCACCTTCTTCCCCCCGCTGGTGAAGTGCCCCGAGGTCCCGTGTCCCAACGTGGTGGACTGCTACATCGCCCGGTGAGATCGCCTTCCGATCCCGACGTTCCGGGAAGTGAAAACCCTGAAACCGTTCGGCACGTCCCGCCTCGTTTCCTTTGGTACCCCCCCGACGTGCAGAACCCTGGGAACAAGGATCCGGTCCTGGCCGAAGCCCCGGCGTACGCATCGGCCTTCTCGTCGAGTCAAGAATAAAACTTTTACTCTGCTGTTGTCTCTAACAGAAGCCCCCCCCACACACACACACACATCAAAAATTAAACTTTTAAACATATTTTCAACAAAACAATCCACAATATTTGAGACTGTGGTTGAGTGGAGGATGAACATTCAAGTCCTGAGAGCTTTAATGCTGCTGAATGATGAATATGAATAAATGAACTAAATTAAACTGGCTGGTGTCTAAATGCTGGTCTCAGGGCAGCCCCCCCTCCCCAGTATGACCAGTATAGCCTTATCAGAGGCTTTGATTTCCTTTTATTTACAGCCTTTCATCTCTTTATCATCCCATCAGTCACATGATTCTGGTCCCTGGAGCTTCTGGGACTCTAACCCCCAAGAGACGATCTGGACTGTGTGAATAAAGGTGAACCTGACTTAGTCTGTCTGGTGCTTCGCCTGGAGCGGTGACGTTGGGGCGATAAAACCGGGCCCTCCTCCCGCCTCGGAGGCGCCCGACGTGGCGCGTTCCTCCTAAAGAAAGAGTGCCTCTGAATCAGAGCTGAGTGTGGCCCAGGTGACCCTCCCATCAGGGCCCAGGTGACCCTCCCATCAGGTGTGTTTCAAGAATGCTTAAACAAACACGCGTGAGGCGTCGGCCTCGCTTAGCGGTGATTTGTCAGGAGGCACCGGCGGCCGTATCTCCTTATCGCCCTCGCCGGCGGCTGATACCGACTCGCCTTCGGGGTCAACCGCCAACAGAGGCCTTTTGTTTGCCACACGCTTCCCTGCCTGGTGGGGGGGTCATTTATCACCACCCCGACTGGATTGTTCTTCTCCTCGCCGCCACGGCCGAGGTCACGGGTCTGGTTGGATGCTGGAAGCGGCCACGCCCCCTCAAGTCGGCTCCACGACCCGGAGTTGTTGCTCAAACGCTACAGGAGACCTGGACATCGTCCCCTCCCTCTGTCGGGACCTTCGGGACCGTGGACTGAGGTGGGGGCTTCCACCAGAGGGACTCTGTCCTGCTGAGGTGATCCGTCTTCGTCCTTCTCCGTTGCTCCGCCCCAGCTTCTAATCCCTGCAGCGCCGAGAACGGAAGGGATTGGAAGTTTCTGGAGGGCCTCCTCAGCAGAGTCAACAAGTACTCCACCGGCTTCGGCCGCATCTGGCTCTCGGTGGTCTTCATATTCTGCGTGCTGGTCTTCGTCGTGGTACAAAGCCAGGCACGACGAGCACGCCCGGCTCTACGTCGGCAGTCTGTGGTGGACGTACCTGCTGAGCCTCCTCACCAAGAGCGCCTTTGAGGGGCTCTTCCTCTACCTGCTCCACCACATCTACCACAGCTTCAGGCTGCCCAGGAAGGTCCAGCGCGATGCGAGTCCCTGCCCCAACCTGGTGGACTGCTACATATCCCGGCCCACCGAGAAGACCGTTCTCACCTACTTCATGGTGGGCGCCTCGGTGCTGTGCGTGGTGCTCAACATCTGTGAGATCTTCTATCTGATTGCTGCTCGAGTGGTGAATTGCAAGCATCACAGCAGCAACCGCGCGTCCTCTAGAAAGGTCAACGCCGGCGCCCACGTGGGCTGTGATGGCTGCAAGTCCTCTCTTATGCATAATTAGACGCTTACTGAGGAGCCTAATGTACCTCCTGATCTTAAAATGTGTTTTATGTGATCACGAGTGGACGACCTAACCTTCAGAATCAACACAACCTCTACCACTGAGCTCCAGTCCCTGAACATGTCCCCAACGTCTTCAACCATTTCTCAAATGAAATTTGTTGCAATAAGGAGCCATAAAATGACTGAAAGTAGTTTAATTTAAAAAAGTATTGATGTAGAAACGCATGTTGTGGTTATTAAAAGCATCAAACCTCAGACATGTTCCTGACTCCTTCAGCTGTTGGTCATTGACGCCATCCTCCCACCAGGGGGCAGCACAGACGTAGTCGTTTAAAGGTGACGTCTCAGAAGGTATTTTTATTAACATAAACACGTTCTCAATTTAAATATATGTGTTTCTCTAATAATAACCCTCGATAGGAGGGCAAATAGAAGTTTAATACCTGTATAAAGCGGAAGTACCCGTGAGCGCACCTGTTCCCGTCCCCAATCAATCAAAACGAAAAGGTACTGACGTCATTACACTTTTCAGAATTAACGACAAAATATCATTTCATTATCATCAATCAATTCCAAAAACATGCAACCTGCGGCTAAAATAAACTTGCGACTTAATTAAAATGTAAAATACAAGATTTGTAATTAAACTCACTCTTTTTCGGTAACAAATAAAATAAACAACTACTGTCGTCTTTCAATTTTGCTCTAGTTTAGATTAAAGAAACATATTTTTTGCTTTTAAAAAATCTCCAAAAACTAACACGCCTTTTCCGCACGCCCCAACGAACGCCTTTTATTTTAAAACACACGCCTCCAAATACATTCACACACCCAAACACACACACACACACACACACACGCCACCTGACAGCAGGTTCGGCAGAGTCGCAGGTGAAGTCGTGATGTCCGACACGAGGTGACCTGACAGAGATGGCGGAAGCAGGTAATGTGAACTTTAACTCGTAGTTACTCTTTTAGGTGTTTAAAGTTCCAAAGGCTGCTGCTGCTGCTGGGGGGGGCACCGGGGGGAGCACCGGGGGCGTCCCAGTGCGTCCCGTCGAGACGGATTCTAATCACGTTTGGGTTTGGAACAATCAGGTTTAACCCATTTAGATCAGAACCAACGCCTGAATGCAGGAGAATGTGAAGATAGTCGAACTAATGAAGCTGGAACCCGACCAAGACAAACACACACACACACACACACACACACACACACACACACACACACACACACACAACGTGATCTCTGTCGGTGATTGGTACCTGTGGTAAAGGTAAGAAACGCACACTTCTCATGAACGCGTCTTCCTCCTCCTCCAGGACTCTGTTGCGGCTCCCTGGAGGAGCCGAAGGCGCTGATGAAGATGGGCCTGAGCATGGTCCTGGTGGGCCACGTCAACTTCCTGCTGGGAGCGCTGGTGCACGGCGTGGTGCTGAGGCACCTCAGCCTCCACAAGCAGGCGCGGGCCATGGAGTACGCCGTCTCCAACGTGTTCGCCATCGCCTCCGGCCTCGTGGTGAGCGGGAACGGCCGCGGGGCGCGGCCTTAAAGGGTCGTTCCGCACCCTCGCGGTTTTGACTTGATACACACTTGGAGCCGCGGCGCCTCTTTGGTGTCGAGGCGCTCGGCTTTGATGTTGCCTGTCTCGCCTCCGCAGGGAATCGTGGTCGGCATCCTGGCCATCGTCTTGTCGAAAAACAAGAGGAGCAGAGGCCTGGTGGGTACCACCCTGGCTTTGTTACCTGTAAACTTTCACCTTCTCCGGCTTTTGTTCTCACCACGAGATCAAAGCCACTGCTTTGATTTTTCTTTGATGTTTCATGTTTGGCTTGTTCTGAGGCCCGTTTGTTCAGTCAGGTGCCGCGTGACTCCGCCCCTCCCCTTTGTTGGAGCAACGGACTACATGAATAACCTTTTCACACCGTTTTGGTCACATGACCACGCCTTTCGGGGAATGCTTCTTTAATCCACTCACAGAAACTCGTTTTAGTATGAAAGCTCATGTCTTTCATCTGACACGTCTCCCCGGGGGTGTGAGCCCTCATCAGTCATCTCGCCCTCTCTCCTTCCCCCCAGACGTGGTCGCTGTTCTCCGTCGGCCTGGCCGCGGCTCTCATGGGCGCCGCCTCGGCCGTCGGGCTCACCGCGTCGGTGATTAGAGCCATCATCCACGGTGGGCGGAGCCTCCTGACTCACTGCCGCTTCCCGGACGCGATTGGCTACTCCAGCATCACCAACGAGTGCCCGTTTGACCCCACGCGCATTTACGTGAGTAGAGGGGAGGCGTGGCGGCGCCTGGGTGTCAGTCATTAACCCCGCCCCCCCCCGTCTGATGGCTTTAATGCTCTTAGCCCTTAAGTGGAATAAGCCAATTAGTTCACACGGAGAAGCTGCCTTCGCCGTTGGCCTCTTCGTGCTAGCGTTGGAGTAGCAGTAGTAGTAAACGCAGCAGGCGAAGCGTTCCGTGTCGGCGTCGGGAAGACAAAGCTGAAATTATTCATATTTGAGAGTAAACAGAGCTGAGGAGTTGACGGGCTGGGTGGGTGCTAATGGGGAAGAGCGGTAACCGCGGGTTAGCCTGAGCACGCGTAGGTGTCCAAACACTTGCGAGTCACGCCTTCAAAAACCCGAATTGTTGAATTATTCCTGGGCGAAGTGAATCGTTATTCCCCTGGGTCGGATTTGAGAATCTTGGCTAGAGGCTAAAAACACCGTTTTCCCTCATAATCACGACCAACCAGGGACGATAGGAGCAGATGATGAGGCAACTGTTGCTTATGTAACACGGTTTTGTGACGCCACCACCGTTATGTTCGTAATCTCGCCCCCCCACGACCCTCCAGAGTACGACGCTGATCCTGTGGGCGCCTCTGATCGTCACCTGCTTCGTCCAGGCGGTGTTCTCCGCCCGCTGCTCCGCGGCGTGCGGCGCCTTCTTGGGCCTGGCGTGCTGCCCCAGCAAGAAGAGAGACCGACCCTACGGCAGAGCGGTCGGTTCTAGACGTCCGTGCAGTGACGTGGCGCGGCGCGTTTTAACGTGAGTCTTTCGTGCAGATCAACGTGGTGAGGCCCATCAAGGACGCCGCCCCCCCCCGCTCCTCTGGCCCCCCCAAGCGTGCCACCGAGCCGCCGAAGCGCCACGCCGGGCCTCCGAAGGACGTCGCGATGCCGCTGAAAATCTACGCCGAGCCCCCGAGGCGACACTCTGAACCCCCCCGACCCAAGCGCCAGCCTCTGCAACCCCCCCGGTACCCCCCCACCACGCATCAGAGCCTTCCTCCCTCGGAGAGGCGGCCTCTCCGCCCGCCGTACGAAGAGAGGCAGGACCCGAGGGCCGGCGGGGGCCAGCAGCGGGCCCCGGAGCAGCGCCACCTGCTGGGCAGAGGCACGCTGGAGCGGTCCAGCTTCTGGATTTAGTCAAATCTGGGACGTCTGGACCCGGACTGAGGACGTGGACGCCCAAACGTCCCATCAGAACCGTGAACTTGGACGCTGATGTGGACAGTTAATCTGTCAGGATCAACGTACGGACTTTAAACATCCCTGCCTTCACACGGATGTGCTCGGTACCTTCATACAAGCACGTCCAACGTCTTGGGAAACGAGCTTTTCTTGCCGAGTGTTTACATTTGAGCAGCCGCTTGGCTTCCTCACCAGTTTGGCAATGTTGACTGAAAGTTCTGGATGACCTCACGTTTACTAGCCTTCTGCTTTAACCTTCTTAGGTCGGCCTACCTCTTTGTGAAACGTGCTCGATGGATCCCTAATTGTTGCTAATTGGGGAACAGCGAGCAGAGCTGTGACGGCTTGCGGCCTTCGCTCTGACCCCCCCGTCGTGTTTAGAGTATTGATCAGAAACGAGCGGTTTCCACCCTCGAGGATTGAATAAAGCGATTCCTCAGCTGTCTGACACCAGTTTGCGTAATGCAGGAAGGCGCTACAAAAACCCCACGTTTCCAAATCCAGCAGCGCCGCGTGGGTGCGGCTGTACCTGGGATCCGACCTCGCTGCCGGCTGTGTTTTTAAAGTGTGTTTTTTTTGTATTTATTACCCAACTAAATAAAGTTTTTATTCAGTCATAATGGAATTTCTGTGTTTTTCTTTTTTTTCCCCCTCTTTGTAGCCGGCGGCAGCCACACTCACCTGACAGGTACGACTAGTTACAGACAAACACGCTGGACCACATGCACTCGCAGAGGCGCGCCGGGGAAATGAAGGTCGGACACGGTGCAGTTTGAAACACATAGGTATATTTCTGCTTTCATGTCCAACAGAACAAACGTGACGTCCTCACGTGAGGGTTTTCATGCAACAGAAAAAGGGGGAGGAGAGGAAGGAGGTGCGTTTGTCCACCACAGGGTACCAGTTCATCAGAGGCAGTGAGAAGAGGGGGTGGGTTTCCATCAAGGAGGGAAGCGACTGTGTTAACGTCATCCTACCAGCAGGGGCGGTGACACTTCTGGATTCCTGGAGCTGACTGAAGCTGCACCGGCGCCGTCGCCGCACTCTCGCTGGTCAGGCTGCTTTGCCTCTGGAATCTGGAATAATGCCGTGGCAACACAGGGACTCTGTGTGGAAGGGTCCTACCCATCATCCACTGGAGCGGATAAACGATTAGAGGCCAGAAACGAGGCTAAACATTCAACCCAGGCTGATGAATTACTTAACGGGGATCGGGACTGTTGACGTTTTAGGAGCAAATTTTGAGACTACGCCTGCAAGGCTGAGTCCCTGTTTAGGGTCCCGGACAGAAGGTGGCAGTAGTGAGCTGACAGCGAGGGTACGGCGAGGGTGGGCTCCAGGACGGCTTCAGCAGGGGCCGTGTTTCCATCTGCACACTGGAATCCATTCTGAACCAGTTTAAAAACTCCAAGAAGAAACTGTCTATGATGAACACACCTTCAGCGGTGGCTCAAAGTCACACACTTGACTGCTTTAACCTTATAAATGGAACCATGATCGGTAGAGCAGGTTTCTTTCTGACACCACCACCTTTAGATTTGCTCGATGGCAAGCGTGACTGCTGTGATTTGAGTCTCAATAAGGCTTCCAGGACCTGCTACAGAGAGGACCACTCGTGGTAGGTGGTTAGAAAAGCTCCATTCTGGCCTCATTAGTCCAACTTCCAGCTGACCTCAGGTTTTATAAATTGCTTCCATCTCAGATACTTCATTCTTAAACTCCCTCACAGTCATCGTGGTGGCCTCCCCCGTTAGTCTCCCTCACTCACGTTCTGTGAAGGACCTTCTTTCACACATAATCTCATTATTTCTATTTCTGAGTGATGGATTTAACTGACCTCTCGGTGAGGAATATTGAAGTCTGTCTACTGCTGCCACTGGATCTCATTAAATTAGGTATCTATTCCTCACAGAGTGATAATTTGACTTGGCATTAATGTGCATTATTGCAAAGAGAGATCAAATTAAGCAGAGCATGTTTCCATTTATGAAGGCGATAAAATCGAAAGCATCGTAGAAACCGTTCCACGAGCAGTAACATCAGAGGAGGAATCCAGAACTGATGTAAACACGGCCACCGATTCCAGATTATGAAACCCAGACGAGCCTAATCTGTAACATTAATCCAGGAGTTATAAAAGCATTCCTGATGAACGAGCCCTTTGTGAGAGGGAAGGGGTGAGGGGGTGGCGGGGTGGGGGCAGGTAATCCCCAAAACAAGACAAGTGTTTAATAATTTCAGGTGCAGTGCTAACGAGGCCGCGGAGCGACAAAAAGATGCGCTTGTTCGGTGCAGTTTAGGATCATGCAGTTTCGTGACAGGTTACGACCATCTCAAGTTTACTGCTCGTCGTTTAAGAACTCTTAAATACATACAATTAATAAAAAAAAGAAAAAAAACCAAAACAACACAACGTAATACTGTAAAAGTAACCCCGAGAATACGGTGCATATTCACGTGCACACACACCCCACGCGCACACACATTCACACCAAACTGTGCAGACACACTTTATAAACACATGGTGGCTCAAATGATATGTGCTACTGGTGCATCATGGGATCATCAATCCACTAAATTACAATCTCAACTCCTGTTCTCTCTCTCTCTCTCTCTCTCTCTCTCCCTCCTCCGCTGTAAACTGGGCTGCCGTCATCCTCAACTCAAGAACAGATAAATATAACAAACGGGAAAGCTATATGGACAAAGAAAAAAAAGAAACATCAACAAAACGCCACTAGAGGGCAACATAAACCTAACAGGACGTTAGACCACCGTTAGGTGGGTGGGGCCACGATTAGGCCCCGCCCACCACACTAGGAGGCCACGCTGCAAAATACTGCCAAACATGGCGTACTCGGACGTACAGTATATACACATGTTGGAGGGCAAACTCAACGAAAGTAAAAACATCTTCACTTCACCGATGTTCCAGAGAGAGAGAGAGAGAAAGAGAGAGAGAGATCCTCGAGAACATCTTCGCAGACCGATCATTAGAAGGATCCTCACGTTCCCCGAATATAAAAAACAGTGAAACTCCTCCGTCCTCGAACACAACAATCAAAAGAATGAGATGAGAACCATCATGCATTGATTTGTTGAGTGACTGTTTCCATAGCAAGAGGGGGTGAAGAAGAGGAGGAAGAGGAGAGAAGAAGGAAAAAAAGAGCGCTTCAGAACTGGGAGGCCGAGCTGGGGTCGCACTGGAGTAGCCGCACGATGGACGGGTCGCTTTTGGCACCTTTGATGAACTCCTCCAGGGACAACTTGCCTACAAGGAGACAGGAGCCTGACTGAGATGTGGCCTCCACCCTAAAGGCGATTTAGTCGAACCAGCGCCCCCCCCACGCTCCTCCCCTCGATCCCTCACCGTCGTTATTGAGGTCCATTTGTCTGAAGATCTTGTCCGTCCTCTTCTCCGGCGTGGACTCGTCCTCGGGCATCTTCATCACCGATGACACCATCTTGTAGATGGCCTGACGGGCGAGGCGAGAGACGGTGAGAAAGAGAGAAAGAGAGGAACGTGATTAAGTGGGGAGGTGGGAGAGCGCAAAGCGACTTCCAGGAAACGCATTAAAGAGACCCAGCAGGAGAAAAGTGAAACGTGAAATGAAGGACAATGTCTTTGGAGACTTCCAGGCTTCCTGGAGACTCGCTGACATTTGTTAACCTTAAATTAGCCTCGGCAGCACTCCCATTGAAATCGGGGAGAGCTATTAAAAGATGTCCGATACTTTTGTTTTCAGTAAAACTGCGCATTAAGCGCTCTTCCTCGTCCCGCTGTGTCACGTGACACGTCCCGGAAAAAGTCACATGACATTGGAGAGACGTCTAGGAGAGCCATTACAGAGACAGAAATAGTCACGATCGATCCCAGGCTGCGCAGCGACACCAGCGTTTATGGAGCGCTCCGGGCTACGTGGCCGCGTACGCACGCGCCCAAGAGGAGATGACCCCCCCGACCCCACCCAGCCCCGCCCCCCCCCCCGACCCCGATTCAATGGTGTGTAACCACAATGAGCATGATGATAATCCCAGTATTCTGCACGATCGGGGATAAACCCTGGTTAAATTTAACTTGCTAATCCATGAGAACACAGCAATAGCGTGCAAACACACAGACATAAACACACACACACATAAATACAGAGTCCAGCACAGCAAAATAATAAAATAAGAAAGTAAAAATGGCTCATGTTAATCCAACATTGCAGGACAGAAACAAACACAGACTGACGTCAGCGTTTAAAGACACACAGGTGGGTCTGAACAACCAGGTAACAAGTAAGGAAGCCTGGACATTTAGACTTAAGTGTTGCTTTTGTGTGAGGGTTACAACTACTCCAGGTCTTTGAATGGCATTCACTAGCTCTAACTGGCCAGTGGCTGGTGTGGACAGACTCTGGGAACCCTTTTATACTGTTATTATCACAGATGTGAAGATTCACAGTCCAGGGTTCAACCCCCAGACCTGCTGGCCACAGGCGTGCTTCTCTAAGCTCTGCGGTGTTGAACACGATTCGCCCCGCAGATCTAGGACGCGTCTACCTGCACGATCTCCAGCATCTCCTCCCGGCTGATGTAGCCGTTCCCGTCCAGGTCATACATGCTGAAGGCCCATTTCAGCTTCTGCTCCAGCTTCCCTCGGGACGTCACGCTCAGGGCGATGATGAACTCCCGGAAGTCTATCGTGCCGTCGCCGTTGGTGTCAAAAGTTCGGAAGACGTGCTCAGCGAACTTGGAGGCGTCACCATAGGGGAAGAAATTGGCGTAGATCTTTTTGAACTCCTCGACATTCAGAGTTCCGCTCGGGCAGTCCTTCAAGAAACCCTGAGGAGGCAGATGTATAAAACTTCAGCAGACCCCAATAAAAACTCCTTAAACCACAAACGTGACACAAAACGACTTTTTTATAGACAGACGAGCTCCTTTGATGCTAATAATGGCTCCGTCTTTGTTCACAATGTCGTGTTTGTCAGAGCGGCGCCGGTTCTCAGGAGGAAAAGGAGGTAAAGGTCACATCATCTACGCTTTTGTTCAGCAGACATGTTCTCTAAAGACACGAGGAAGAAAACGGCAAAGCCACCGTCCGGCTCCAGTCGGTATCAGAACCCAGCAGATGCTCGGCTCTCTTGTCGGGACCGCCAGGGGCAGGAGGTCAGGGAGGGGACGGCTCACACAGATGTTCTGAAGCTCTCGTCCACCCAGAACCAGCCCGCAATATCACATCCATGCAGGAAAGGTCACGGCAGACGATGACGGTGATTCTTCAGCCACGCTCTTAAAGCACCCTGTAAACAACCTCTGGACCGGCAGAGGCCCCGCCCCCTCGGTAAAGTCCGTCTCCCTACCTTGTACCACTCCTGCAGCTCGTGGTCGGAAAACTCGGTGTTCTCCCGCAGGTCCTGCAGCATCTCTGGCCGCAGCTTGCTGTTCTGTTTCCCCATGTCAGCAGGGCCCGACTCTTGATTTCCTTCGCAGCAGCAGTGACGCTCGCCCGATTGCCAGGCCGCCTTTCACACCTGCCAGTCAGGGACAGAAAAAGGACTGGAAGTCAGCAACAATGAAAGCCGGATGGTGACCTCCTGTGACAGACGAGAAGTGAAACACAGCGGGTCAGCGAATGCCCCCGGCAGCTCGAAAATTTCGGTAGGTTTGATACGGATGGATGTCACCTCACTGAAAGTGACATCACAGCAAGGAAAAAAGGCCATTTACATACATTAAAGCAAGAAAAAGGACATGAAAACACAAATAAGGACATCAAAGCTATAATAAAAGAAAATCAAAGCAAAAAATACGGACATCAAAGCTATAATAAAAGGAAATCAAAGCAAAAAATAAGGATATCAAAGCTATAATAAAAGGAAATCAAAGCAAGTGTCACATCCAATTTCTCAGCACTGACTGTTATGCAACATCACAGGTGTTTAAAACTGCTTAATCGGACAAAATATGAAATAATCCCATTAATGGTGACGTCAAGAGCAGTTGTGGGTGTATTTGGCCAGCTGTGTGTGTGTTTGCATGTGTGCAGATCTCATAATCTTCATCTCAGGGCTCAACCTGTCTAATATAATTGCGATGATGAAACAACTCAGAACCTTAAATTTCACTGTCGACAAAAGTTTTTTTTTTTTTTACTGGGATTCTCGATCAATTTAAGAAAGATTAATTACATGAAATAAAAGGGAACATTTCTCCCTTAAATTTAAATGATGAAAAAATTGTTGAGGGGGGGTTGGTTTAGGTGCTGTTGACGTGATTATGACTAAAAATAAAAAAAGTGAGGGAGCTGCAGGTTTTGGTGCGGCCTCTCTCCTCATTCAGCTGATGGTATTAATCTCATTAAGTGCTTCCTCCTGAAGAGTGGACGCTTCTACACCCGCAGTAATTCTGCCAGCTCTCCAGCTAATGGGATGAGAGGCTGTGGAAACAATTATGACTTTCAGAAACAGCAGCGCCCGTGAATATCAAGGTCCTGGCATCAGAATTCTGGATTATTGGCTGACTTTAGACCCCGCGTCGCAGTTGCGGCGCAGCTTTGGTGCCATTGATTCGTTGATTTCTCTCATGTGGAAACTGCCACGCGTCTTCATTAGCTCTGCACACACAAGTCAATTAATTACTCGTCAAAGTGAGAGCTGGAAACCGTTCATCCGAGGGGACAGAGAGAGTGTATTTGTGTCTTAGCTGAACACAGCGGTGCGTAACAACAAAATGCGGAGCCGAAGATGAGGCTTAATTGGCGAGAGGAACCTTAGTTGTGATGCTTCCAGACAAAAGGCGGGCTCTTAGCTGTCACTTTAATTGGCCCGTGCAAAAACAAATGGGAATGTATTTCCTCTACAGAGCGCGTACAGACTTACAGCTCATCTCGTTACTTATGTTCAACCAGGGACCGCTGGACTCTCCGAGCAGCACACCGGGTTTAAAATATGCATCTGCAAATACAGCATCCCGATGTAATAACCTTAATGATAATAATGTGTGTTTTAATTTGCAACCAGTGCACGAGATCACGCCTAATGGAAAACACGGGTGGAAATTATCCTTTTATTTCAACCCTGTGAGGCAAATTGTTGCTCTGTGTACAAAATACAGCTGTCATTTTGAGTTATTAGCTTCCGCCGAGCTAATTCCGCTACGCGCAGAAGAATTTCTGCGTTATTACATTATTACCTCATGTTCTGCAGTCGGAACATCACACCAGAGCCATACTGGCTGGAGTGCCAAACTCAAAATTAGCCTGAAGAAACTGCAGCATTTTGACTGGGAATGGCGTCCTTTCATCATCTTTATTATGAAATATGACAATCAAAGCATCAAAGCTCACACACAGCACCAGTAAAACGCGCCGTCCCCCAACAATTAGACCGTTGTTCTGTTGTCTAATCCGTGCTTATCTTCCTGCCTCCCCAACACCCTTTTGACCCCGGTGAGACATATCAGCTGGTTGTAATCCAGCGATTACGCATTGTCTGTAAAGTAGACGACCATCAGCGCTAACGGTGGCGACACATGCAGGAGGGAAACACCTAGCGTGGATCAACCCGGATCGGGCCGATTTGGGAATTCAAAAGCAAGATGGTGGCTGCATGAATGAGGCCGTTGGTGAAATGCTACTGTCATCCGTGGGCTGAGTTAATCCCTCCTTGGCCGCCCAAACTCAAAACCTACTTCCAATCCCTCCTCCATTCATCCCTCCATCACGAGCCTCTAATCCACCCCTCTGCTCTGCGTACTCAATCGTTGCTACTTGTTGTATACACACACACACACACACACACACACACACACCCCAGACTCGCCTCTTGAACATCTGTTCCAGCAGCTAAGCGGGTCGCCAACCTCTGAGCTGATGATCCTTCACGCAGCAGAAAAACAGGGGAAGGAGACAAAGAAGCGCTGGCGCATTACGCAAGGCCGGGATAAGAATCGGCTAAACTTCGGCAGCGAAGGTGAGAACGTCAGATGGGAGGACAAGACGTTCTCTTGGGGAAACTGTGAGGGCAAGCGTGAGTAAATGGGATTTCTGTAAGGACGGAGGCCGACGTGTCAGGGCTGAGAGTAAACTGTACGAGAAAACTGTCCCCGAAGCAGAAGGACTTTCCACGTTGTCCGGCTCCAACCGACCTGTATCAGCATCGAGACTTGATTTATTTCTGTGTCCGAAATGTTATAAAAGTAATTCCTCCTTCCTCCGACGTGTTGATGAAATCCTCCCTCGCCGGGCCGGAATTATTTCCCTGCGGGCAGTGGAAATATTAAAAACGCATCACGGTCAAGGACGCCCTGCTGCCGCCACCGTCCGGCCAATACTTGGGTGTTAATAAGACTTCTGCTGGGACAAACTGGGGCAGAAAGTGGGGGAGACGGGGAAAGGAGAGAAGAGAAACAAGAACGAGTTGAAAAGGCGACAGAAAGTCCGGTTTTAGAGGCCTTTTTCCTCCACTGTTTGTGTCATTAGGGAGGAAGGAGGGATGGACGGAGGAAGGAAAACCAGAGGGATGGCGAGGAGGGATGACAGGAACACTGGAAAATAAAAAAAATAATTAAAAAAATCACATTGTTGCTTTGTGTTGCATTCTGATTTCTCAGTGTTGTGTGAGACCACGATCGGCCACCAGGTGGCGTTTTACTTAAAACAACAAATTTTCTCCATTACTGAGACGTTGGGACTAAAAATATAAATTAATCAGGAAATAATCTAATTTCATAATTAGCCACACAGACATGTCCCCTGCTTTACGGAATTATGAATTTTCCTGCCAATGACCTCGTAGTTGCTGCGGAATCGAATCCGTCGCCGTTGCATCGCACGCAAATGAAATAATAAAATCAACCCAAGCGAGCGGCGAGCTTTCTTTGTGCACCGGCACATAGCTATGGAAGCAACGCAGACCGCCATCTTCCACGCGCCTCAGAAACAGCTGCCACACAGCTGGAACACCCAGGCGGATCCTAACTGCGACGTATGCTACCTACGCTCCCCTAAGCCGCTGCTGTAAGCTCGCGTTGGATGTTAAAAGGCTCCACTTGAAAGTTGCAGCTTGTGCCTGCGCACTTCTCCCCTTCCCTTCTGATCCGCGCCGCAGCAGCCGTCGTCCTCCAGAAGGATGAATTAGGCCCTGGGCTCAAACCAGCCCGCTCGACGGCTCCTGTGAGGAAATGATGACGCGGAAAGTTGCTGCTGGCAGAGGAATTTTGGTCCGCAACGCCCCGACTTGACAGGAACCGCTGATGTTTTTCAGGTTTGGTGGAAGTTAAGAGAGACTTCCTGTTGTTAGCAATCATCAAAACGAGCATTTCAGTTCCAAGTGCGTGACTCCGGAGAGCGTGATGTATGCTCATTATATAACAGCCTTTACTGCCCCCTTAGGTGAGATTTAATAAGTGTACATCATGAATTATGAAATGATACTCAAGTAATGGACTTACTTTTCAACTCTTCCTCAATTCACTTTTATAATGAGCATAAAAACGAGTCCCTGGAGGTTGCACGCAGCTGCTATCCTCGCCGCTGATTACCTATCTCACCAGGGCTCGATCACAGTTAGCAAAGAATATAAAAATAGTGATAAAACGCAAACTTAAACTGCTCCCCTGTCCTCCACGGGTTTGCTGCAGCGCTGCTCGGCGATCATTCACCTCTAAAGATGACAAATCAGGTAGCGCGGCGCCTAAGGGGCAGGTTTTTACTACGTAGGTGTTGTCACTCCCAACAGAAAACGAACACCGTGAACCTAACGTGCGTGGTTTATTCAAACGCACCCGTCCACCCGACAGGGGACGGGGAAGAGGACGGAGGTGATCACCGGAGGAGAGGACATCAGAGGACAGGTTAAAATAAGAAGCAGGCCTGGTCCTCGGTGTGGCGAGTTTTCAGAGCGCGACCGCGTCCCGATAAGGGAGCGCCGGCTGCGCGCAGGTGTGGGTTGGAAAAAAGTGAGGACGGAGCAATGAAGTAACATGAAAGGTCACGTAAGAGGCTTTAAAGGCTTACGGGACACTCGTTCGGAGAGGATGAGTGAAAAGAGTGGCGGCAGAAACGGAGAGGCCGGGGGGTGTGACGTAACCGCACCAGGGTCTACACGTCCAGGGGCGTCCAACCAATCAGCTTCGCCCGCTCGGAGGACCCAACTGAACCCCCACGGCGCTGACGACACGCGCCCCCTGCTGGCTGCAGCTGGTATGGCGGGCGCGTGCCGGAGACGTGGTGCTATTTTAAACGCGGCGGATAAAAAATTCAGACGCGGTCCGGGAGCAGATTCTCACCTCCATCTGGAGGTGGAGGAGCTCATTTGGACCACATCAGCCCAGGATATTGGTACGACGCTCTGGGTCGGAAAGAAATCACATCCTCCGGCCGGAGGCAGCAATCATGTTTGTCCGACTGAAAATGATCATGCCACCGCTTCCCAGCCGGCACATGCAGGCCAATTTTCCGTGGCGAAGCGTGGGATGATTAAGGTGACCTTATCTGGCCCTCTTCGCCCCACCCGATAGACGCTCGCTTTTTAATGACGCGTTTCGCTCTCCGCTCCGGCCATACCTGAGCTCAGATGGCATCATCCACATCAAAATCCTCTCCGGTTGATCCATTTTTAATCACACAGAGATAAAAACAGAATCAATCAGGCAGCAGCAAAAACATGTCGGCGTGTACGCAAACAGGCTCTGACGGCGGGGTGGAGATGAAAAGCCAGCGCGAACAAAAAGACGGCCGTGGACGTGATATTTACATGAAAGTTTCAGCGCGAGGGGTTGCGGAAAACCTCTTTGCTGCAACTCCTTATGAAATATTTACAGCGCAGCGCTCATCTACGCAGTGGGAACGCGCTCGCTGCAGTCTTCGGGCTGCGGCAGCGTTCCATCCGCCGAACCGACCCGATCAACAGAACCCCGAAGTCCAAACTATCCACTGGCCTGTAGGGGGTGCTGTTGGTCACACACCCTGAAAGTTGAGATAGACAATGACGAGCGCTAGTAATAATAATTCGTAATAACGTTTGGACCCAATAAAACTTTATTTAGGGTAAACTATGACTTACAAACACCCTAATAATAGATCAAAGCTCAGTCTGCTTTTATCTCATCTCGATGCTAACCATTTGTTAAGAACAAAACGTTTATCGTGTCAGAGCCTGTTGGTTCCGTTTACATAACGTTGGCGCATTTTGAATGATTCCGACCTTTCTGGCTTCTTCTTCACAGATTTTTCCAACGCGCGGTCGGAGCCGAAAGTCTTGGCGCTCGCCACCATACGGCTCGGGTCAGCGCCGCATCAGTGCGGGCCTCGGCGGCACCATGTGTTCGTGTGGGAAGGACAGCGCTCGCGGAGACGCCGAAGCCGAGCGTCGGCACAGTTGGTGCGTTCGAGGGGGGGCGAGCAGCAACATTTGTTGATTACACAAGCGCGAGCTGTTATTAGAGCTGGACCGCCTTCGGGTCCGAGGCGGATGCGGCAGAAACGCGGAGGGGAAAAGTCGACTTTTCCCGTCTCCGTGGCGGTGACCTTGGCGGGGTGTAACTCGAGCCCGCCGTGGTGAAATATGAAAATCCATAGCGGCCTGTGTGGCGAGGACAGCAGGCTCAGCTGCTGACAGGCCCGACAACCCCCCCCCCCCCTTCGCCCGGGCTGCTTATTATATCAAGAGCTCCCTCGCTCCCACGGGGGGAGGCGCGGTCGCCAGTTAGCGCTTCTTCCTGGCGGAGACAGTTCGGGAGCATCCGCTCTCTTCGAATATTTTTAAACGCCGTCTGACCCCCCCCAGGAACTTCTCACTCCTCCAAGAAAGACAACAGAAGACGCGACTGTAAGCCACGGCGGACCCGTAGGAATAATCCCGTAGACGAACTCCGCTCGGTTGACGGATTAAACCGGGGTTGCTACTGGCGGCGCCGCGGCTCCCGGGGGGTCCGCCCTGTTGTCTGGCGGATGACGGTTGCCCTTCTCGGAGCGGTTCCCCTTTCATCCGCGCGCTGCCTCCTAATAACCGAGTCGATCGCCCGTATTTCTTATTATTTGCATACATTTGCGGATGTACAGAAAACATTTGGTCGCCCGAGGTGTTGCGTCAGACGCTACCGCCGCCGACTTCCCACTCGGTTTCGACGGGCCGCAGATGTCGCAGTGGGAGGGCTAACCTAGCATTGAGCCCTTAGCCTCCCCCGTCGTCTCTGGCGGAGGTGCTGACTAGCGTTCAGAAATTGAGCTCCTTTATCGCTTTAGCGGACGTTTCCTTCATCGTGAGTTCTGGATGACGGACCGGGTCCACAATTCTGTCGACTGAAGCTATTCCGAAGCTACTCCGACAGAGCTCGTTCCTTCGAGGCAATTGATAATCGCACAAACCGCCCCCTCGTTATTCTTGACTTTAGATTCCCTCCCTCCGTCTTTGTCCGCCGAACGGCCTTTGATGTCACTTTGTCGCCCTCTATAACATCCTTTGATCTTGGCTAAACGCCTTTGGGCCGAGCTCCCCTGGTATCGGTGCTCTAGTTCTCTCCATCCTGCTCCTGCCAACAGCAAATAGAACCCTTCGCTGTTAAATTGACCAGACGCCGTTTTTTCTTTTCTTTTTTTTTTTTCTGTTCAGCAGCACCGCGGCTGTGTCCGTTAGCGTCCGTCAGGCGCCCAGACGGCCTGAAAAGCTGCTGCAGCTCCGGCGTAAACGACACCACAAGGGCGACGTAAATGGGACACGGAATCAAACGTCTCCCCTTTCACCGCCGACAGTGTCGCATTTCGGGGGAGATAAGCTGGACCGCCAGGTCAACGTGCTGCTTCGTGAACCTCGCGAAGGCTCTGAAAGGAACTCGGACGCCCGGACTGAGGGAGAGGCGAAGGAGAAACGTGGATATCGGTTCACGTTCCAGGGTAGATCCCGAAGACACGCCCAGGTATCAACCTCTTCTCTACTGTAGTACTCCCTGGTGAAGCTCCCTCGCCTCTGAGATCGTCGCTTTCGACCAGGAACGGGTTAAAACACGTAGCCGAAAGGGTTAACGCCATCGAGTGGAGTCGGAAGATCGGGAGTCGACGCCTGAATGACGTGGACGAGGACCCATTTCCATAATCACCTACATGTAGCTGAATCCAACACCTTTAAAAAAAAAAAAAAAAGAGGTGACGGGGAGGATGAAATCCCTGGATCGGTGAGAATAACGAGCGCGAAAGCCGCGGCGGCACGTCGCTCAGGGGGGAGTCGGGGGGGCGTGGAGCGGCAGGTGGGAGAGGCAGCAGCGTCAGTCTTTTCCAGCTGCTCGCTGTTGACAAGGCTACGACCCACGTGGCCTCCACCTTTTGTCTCCCCCTCTACGCCCCGTTTTCAGCCTTCCCTCCGGCCCCCCCCTCCCCCCTCCCCCACAGACCTGCTGCTCTCCCCCCTCACACACCCGCTTGTTAGCACGTGAAACAGTTCAATAATAGATAGAAGAAGGTTCCCACCACCTCAGAGCCCCAACGTGTCCCAAAAGATCAAAGCAAACAGTGTCCTTTTAGGCAGAATGTTGCTGTTATCTGAGAGCGCCGTCCTGGAGGGGGAGCAGCTCTGCATGGGTCCATGAAATCAGCGCGTTGTATCATCTGGATGCAGCAGAAGACTCTTGAATAACGATATTAACGGTTCATCTTATCCCGACTCTCTTCTCTTTACATAACAAACTCGGAGATCCACAAATCCCCCTCCGTGCGGTACACTTTGCGGTTCCACCGACCGGGCCTCGGCTCCAGAATCCATCACAGGCCGCGGCCTGGCTGCAGGGGGGGAGGGGCAGGCGGCCTAAAATTCATCACATTAATATAAGGCAAAGGACATTGCTCTCTAATATACTTACATAAAGAGGATTTAGTCCCCACTTCTCACAGCCGTAATCTAACGCTCGCTTGGCCGTGCTGGTGTCGCTCTCCCTCTATCGCTCTGGTATGTTAGGTGGATGAAATGTCTCAGCCCGCGTTGCTGCTTTGATCAGATCAAAGGAAGCCTTTGATGCCGACAACTGCGGGGGATCCTTTGTTCATAACTACATTTTCTGTATATCTCACACTGAGAGGCAGGAAACACAGACATGAGAGGTTTGCAGCTAAGGGTTAACGTGGGAAAAGATGAAGGTATGGTGAGAAAAGAGGGGAAGTGTCTAAAAATAAAAGCACACTTCTGAGTGAAGGAGACTCGCGACGGGGAAGTCATCCGTGCTAAGGAACGGCAAACAAAACCCGGTCCCCGTGCTGCCGTTTCACAGACAAAAGCGGGAGCATTCGACCGCAATCTTGCTGAGAAAACGAAGATGAAGTAGTTAAAAGGTGTAAAATCAGGACGATAGCTCGTTATCCTCTTCATCGTAGAGCAGAAGCTGCTAAAGTGGCGCGAGTGGACGTGACCCGAGAGCCCCCTGCCCCGGTACGACACCCATTAATCCTTGAAAGCATGTTGTGTCTGACATGGAGCAGGCGGTTTAGCGCGTTTGCGACCAGATAAGGCGATGATGGTTAAATGAAGATAACACCGCCATCGCAGCGTAAAACCGTGGGATTACGCCGACCTGCCCGGTGCGCGTGGCGTTCAGACCTCACGGTGAGGGGAAAAAAAAAAAAAACGCGCCGCGGATGCTACAGAACCAGATCTGCGCTATCAGGTTGGCGCTCCCTTGTTAAGCGAAGGTGCCCGCGGTGACCGCTGATGGAGACGTGCGGCGGAAAGCATGATGCAGGGGGAGGCATCGGGAGCATCAAAGGAGAGGCCAAGAGCGCCGCCGCCGCCGCCGTAACCTCGTCGGGACATCACGCCGCACCCTGGGAGGCAGAAGGCACCTTTAATTGAATCAGTTCTCCAGAACAATGCTGTGTACTGCTCCACACACACACACACAGACACACACACACATACACACACACGCACGTGCAGCGGTTGCTATGTGATCGCACCGGTAGCTGAAGAAGCGAGTCTGCCGTCATTAAGGACGCTTGTAAATGCGGCCCAGCCAGCCGGTGCCACATCGATTTTTCTATTTCTGATTGGCCGTCCGCTTCTGCCCCCCCAGAGCCATGCAAGCGGCCGATTCTGAGGGGGGGGGGGGGTGGGGGGAGTTTAATTGAGTCCGTCATGCCACGGAACAGGTTGTAATTTTTCGCCTGGAAAGGCCGCGTGGTGGAGACGCTGCTGGCGGTTATCCCTGCGTAAAAAAAAAAAAAAAAACCCAGAACGCCTCAGAACCTCAAAGTCCCAGCGGGACGGGTCAGCGCGCGGACGCGCCCCTGCGGGGGCCGCGCCGCGAGGTTCCGTGGCGGGCAGCTGCCCCGCACGGCTGGTCTTCAGCGTCACGGATGGAGTCACCGCCTGGTCCCCTTACACTCGGACCTTCACCCGATGAAGCCCAGAACGGGAACCGAAGATCCTCGACCCACGAGAAACACCTCAAATCTACCAGTAAACAACCCCCCCCCCCCAGGAGGGATCTCCACACTCCAGAACACGTTGGAGGAAACCCGAAAGGCCGAGAGGAGGAGCGCCGCTGCCCGAGACACTGGGGGATTAACAACAACGGGAAAGGGAACGCGGGGAGAGAAGCGTTTCCTGCGTTGACAGAAACGGAGAGAGAGAGAGAAGAGGATGAGGACAGAGGACGGAGCCGTCCAGATATCATCTGAGCGGACGCACCGGCGGCGTGCGCAGGCGAGCGCGCTTCCCCCGCCGCGTGTTAGCAGTTGGGTGCGCCCGACCCCGGCCCGACTTCATTAGCGAGCGCTGCAGAACTCCAGAAGGTTCCGCGGCTTCGCTGCTCCGTGGTCGTTTCATAAATCTGGATCCCCCCCGGTTTGTGAAGGACTGCCCCCTCCCCCCTCCCCCTCCCCCCCGCCGAGCCCAACGATCAGCCCCCTTCCGCCATCGATGGCAGTCCCACCCGGAGCCATCCGTGTCTTTACATAACACCAGCCACATACACAATCTATGCATTTGTGTGTGTGTGTGTGTGTGTGTGTGTGTGTGTGTGTGTTTGGCAGCCACAGCCACTGACAGACACAAAATTTTATCTTCTTACGTAACAGCGCGGCTAGTGTTAGCACCGTCGGGCTAAACGCTGCAGGATTTGCTGTCTTTTTTTATTTCGGGCCCGGTTTCAATAAACGCGTTCGTCTTGCAAAAAAAAACAAAAAAAAAAACCTCGCCATAAAACATCTCGATGAGGCCAACGGCGCTTTAAAAACTGACATTTAGACGTAGCTTCGTTTAATCAGAAAGGTCGCGGGAAATTAGGGCGACATTCTCCCAAATCTACGGTGGCCGATGCAGAATAAGCGCGTCACGAAAAGGACGATAAATCTAATAACGATAAATCTCGATAAGGTGTACTTTAGGTCACGTGGTTGACTTCCAAGAACAGGGCTGGTTCACTAGCGCGTCGCCTACGGGATTAAACACGTGTCAATCCAAATCAAACAAATTGAGTTCGGGGACTTCACGTTTCCAGTCACGACGCCAAAAAAAAAAAAAAAACGTTTAATTTACGACCGAATCAAGCTAATGGACGAGGCGCTAATCGCCGGTCTGCGGCTTTTGCCCGGTCGGAATTTTACAGGGTGGCGATGATGTCATTTAAACCTGCAATCAGGTTTTTGATTCATCTCTATCGGAAACGCCAACACCAACGTGGGCCACCCCCGCCGCCGCCGCCACGCTCCCGCGTCTCATTAACCGCGGGGTCATATCCGATGACGGTCGCATTAACGTCCCCTTCAACATTCTTTTCACTATCAACCCGTCAAAATGACGGCGGCGGCGCTTGACACCATAATAGCTCTTCACATTCAGGAGTGGATGGCGGGCGGTTTTATGCGCGGCGCTTAACTCCGCGTCGGCGCTGATGGAGCCGCGGAAACGCGGCGGGGCTGCGCGGAAGGTGTCCGACACGGGCGAGAAAATAAACACAGATTTAAGCGTTTCACATCAGCGGACGGGGGCGGGCGTGTTATCTCCGGGAAAGAGAAGGGATCCGAACGCCTCACGCCACAGATGCTAATAAAATCTGGCGTGTTGGACAACACCGGGAGCCACCGGGCCCCGGCCTTGTCTTTTATTTATCTGGCCCACAAAATGAGCAAGACTTGACCCAGTCTGCCTCCGATGCGGATAAAACGATGAGGTTTAAATGATACATGAACTGCGGCTACACGTGTGTGTGTGTGTGTGTGTGGGGGGGGGTGTGTGGGGGGGGTGTCAGCCAGCGGAGGCCACAGGCGGGCTTGTTTTAATCAGGCCGGCTGCTTAACGGGACCGTTTAGAGCTCAACCTTTTTCGAAAGGCGACTCGTAAGGTCCGACCGTTCGCTGCGACGTTTGGAGGAAACTGCTGCGATCCGACCCAGTTGGCGTTAACATTTCTGGGACCCGGATCCGTAGCGACGACGCACCGGAGCGTCTTTAAAACCAGTTTCACAAACCGTTTTACGCAACGACGCGAAAACGTGGGAAAAACACAAGAAAACGAGACCCGCTAACGCGTTGATGTACCCAGTGAACTTCAGCTGTGTTGCTATATTTTGTATTTCAGATGCTTTTAAATTCTTTGGATGCGCTTGTCGACTCTTAGCTGAGCCGCAAGACGCAAGATAGCTCAAACAAAAGCGAAAAAAACTCAAAGCAGGCCGGGCGGTGCTGAGGAGAACGAGGCAGCGTCAAAAAACGAGGATAACGTGGTGTTTGTGACGTCACCTGAAGCCAGCGGCGATAACAGGAAGTGGAGTTCCGCCCATGCAGCCAATCACGACGAGCTCAGCTGTCAATCACCCTTCACATGGTTTCGTGCCATTAAATAAACAAACAATAATAAACAAACAACGCAAACGCGTACCGCTTGTGCGCAAAAAACTGCAGTAAATTAAGACGCTTAAACTCGCACGTGCGGCGCCTCCAGCCAATCAGCGAGCGTCAGCATTCCGCTCAGGTGTCATTCCATCCTTCACTTCCTGCCTACCTGTCTCACAAGAACACCTCATTCATAAACCCCCCCCCCCATCGCAGCCGGACAGGATCCCGCAGACCTGCGTGAGGAGGAGGAGGACGCGGGGTCGGGAGTGCGCGGGAATGTCGTCAAAGGTGCGCGCCGAGAGGCCGATCTGGCGTAAAGGACGGGGGTCTGCGGGGGTCTGTGGGGGTGTGCGGGGGTCCGTGGGGGTCCGTGGGGGGGGGTGTCGACCCCCGCTCTTACCCGACGCAGCAGCTGGATGCGGGCGGTGCGGGAGGACCAGGGTGCCCGCGCTGCGGATGCGGAGTGCCCGGTAGAGGCGCGGGGATGCTCGGCTCCTTCCTCCGGGGGCTCCCGGTGCTTCTGCTCGCCCTTTCGCTCACGGCGTCTGAACGCGCGTCCACGCACGCACACGCACGCACGCACGCACGGACCGAGCTCTCCCCTGGCTACAGCCGCCGAGCCCCGCAAACCATGTCACCGTGCGGGGCAGCAGTGCTGGTGCCGCTGGCGGTGCGCAGGAGGCGGGACCACGGGGCGGGAGGACGGCGAGAGTGAGCGGCCAGCGACGACGCTCCGGATTTAAACTGGGGGATGGTTGCGCCGGGATTACGTGGTGGGGGTTTAATTAGATAGCGCGGCGCCTATTGGCACCCGGGTTGCGCACCACCCTCCCCTCCCTCCCTCCTCCCTCCATCCCTCTCTCTCTCTCTCCCCCTCCTCCCTCCCTCCCTCTGTAAATAAGAGCGAGTGCGTGTGTTTTATTTTACTGCGCCACAATTTTGCTCTCCCTGATGTTGAGGACGGGAGCGTCCGCGGGTTTGCGCCTCGTTTCAGCAGAGAAACGTCCCCGGATGCACAGAAAACAAAACAGACCAGAATCCTTTGATCCTTTGATGCCCCCGAGTGTGGATCAGTTAAGAGTTGGATTTACGGGTGATGCTGCGAGAACCCACAGAAGATCCAGATAACCCGGTTTAGTCCGGCGGCTTTCAAAACGACGGTGTTTTGTTTGATCTTTTAACAAGGAGAAATGAAAGGAAAGATCAAAGCATCAAAAGCCAGCACAATATTCCTGCTCTGAGAACACCACGGAGTATTTTTACACTTTCTTTTAGATGAGAGTCAGACAGTCGTCTGGACACACACACGCGCACACACACACGCGGACAGGCGTACGCGCACACACACGGAGCCAGACATCGGCTGCACTCGTCACACCTCAGAAGTTTCTTTTTTCTTTTTTTAACCTCAGAGGTAGGCGATGACTCACAGGCGGCGGTTCCTCTCTCTCCGGACCAAGTTTGGGGATCAAAAAAAGATGCATCACCTAGAGGAGCTGCGGGCGCTAGGAGCCGAGGCAATTTTCAGGCCGCCACGGCCCTCGCGTCGGGAACGTGGAGGGGTTTTTTTTGTTTTGTTTTTCTTCGGGGAAGGGTCGGCCCTTCGATCGGCCTCCTCGGCGAAGGCGCTGGCGGCTAATTCGCCTCGCTATCTACAGGGCTGCAGACGGGGGCTCTGATTGTAGTCAAGTTTTCACAATGTAATCACATCTCTTCTCTCCGGAGATGATTGCGGGTTGAATGGGCTGATTATGAACACAAGCCGTGGGCGTGGCCGAGTGAGCATCACAGGCGATGTAGGCCGCCACGACGTCGGGAGGACGGCGAATCCAACGCCGGCGACTCGGGGCGGAATGATCATTTCTGCAGAGGTTTTGGGTGTCAGGGAGGGGATTAACCTCCCCATACACACACACACACACACACCAAACACAACACGGACGTCAATAAAGCCAGATGTCACGCCTCACTTCCTGGATGGAGGAAGGAGCCAGCTGTTTTCTGATATCTGTCAGTGGAGGCGAGCTGCTGGCGCCGTCCCATCGATCCACCGCCGAACGCACGCACACCCCAACCCCCTCTCATCTCGTCAGTACCGGATGTTTTGATCGTTTCGACAGGTGAGGTCTCGCCGGAAACCTCGCCACATCTCGGGTCTAACGTGGTCTTGTGCGTGGTCTTCCACCGCCGGCCACCAGAGGGTGCTCAAGCTGCTCCGCCGAGGGACGCGTGAGCATCGTCGTCTTGTTTACCACATTCAAGGCAATCAGGCAAACCTCCCGTTAATCAGTAATGAAGCATAAATTAGTTTAACCTGGCAAGTAAACTAAGGGAGCTCTAGCAGCAATATTGGAGGATAATTTGGTAAGTTAATGACGTTTATCTCCAGGTTGTTTTAGCATAAAGGAAACAGTGATGTCATGTTTCGCTGCCCCGCCCCCCCTCGCCTGACTCACCGTTTATTACATCAGTCCGCCATCACCTGGACCTGCCGTCCCCTCGGTCCGTGGTCGAGGAAGCTGATGTGATTGAACTACTGCCTTCCTCTTCGTTCACATACCGCTGACCTTTCACCCTCCTCTGAGTCAGGGTTCGACGCCCGCCATGCAGCTTCTTGCGTTGCGTAACGGCGAGCTATGCCGCGTCCTCCGTCTCCTCTTCCCCAGGCGGGATGGTCACGGTGGGAAACAGCGACCCAGAAAAGCGACCTTCATTTCAGTATTCCGTGAAGACTTCCAGATCTGAGCTAAGGGCTGGAATTCCCCCAAGGAGGGCGTCATTAGACCTGTTTGACCTTTGCTGAAGTAGACTAGAGCAGCCAAGTCTGGTCCCGACCCCTCAACATCTGATGCCTCCACAGCTTGGCTCATTCCTGACTCTTTTCCCAGCCTCGGCCACCACCGGAGGTCTAGCCGAGCCTGGAAAGGCGCGCCGGCCCTCGGAGTCGGGGGGGACGCGGAATAAAAATGCGGCTTTCCCTTCGCGCTGCATCAGTTTCAATCCTCTTTAGCCGGAGGATGTTTTGGCCTCCTGAAGTGGTTAAGAAAGCCCCGTCACACTGAGATATCGAGCCACACGGGTCCTTCAGACGCTCACACCGGGTAGCTACACCTGCGGGTTCCTTGGTACCAGCGGAGGGTTCAGCACCACCACGCGCCGAGGGGCTTTTCTGCTCCGCCGACAATTTATCGGTGTTGCAAGGAAACCCAGTAAGAAGGCACAAAAAAAACCAAACACAGAAATTACACCGTTTGATGCTTCAGTAGTACGATAGCTAATGGTTCCTTTCACGGATTTTCCGCCTCCCTCTTTCACTGGTGCTCAGCAGCATGTGGAAAACACATGAATGAGTAACAGGATATTTATCTTTTCAGGCGGCACAATGGCGGCGCTGTTGTTCCGAAGCGGCAGCTCCAGCGCAGCTCCGCGGGGGGTCTCCGTGCTCGAGAACCGAGCCCTTGAAAGACAAAGGATAAAGAGCTTGTATCGTTTTCAACGCGACCTCTCGACCGTCGTCACTCACACGTCAAATCCGTACTCTGTGTTTAACCCTAGAGAAGCGGCGGGTGGCTCTGATGCAGGGGTGCCTTGCTCAAGAGACAACGAGGGTAGGGGCGAGGGCGGCCTTCGCCTTGAAACCTCCAGCCAGTCCAGGGCTCTGATGGGGTACCTCTTGGTCCTGCTCGCAGTTTCTCCCTGTTCAAAGGGAGTTCTTGCTGCCACTGTTGCTCATTCGGAAGGCCGGGGGATGCTTCACGAATAAAGTTTTGAACTGAGTTTTTTTTTTTGTTGTCAAGGGCAACCTGATTTCCCCTGGCAACCTGGGCACTGCCACAGGTAGCAGTCCAGATACCACCTGTGTTCGGGGGGGTGAGTAAGTGCGACCGCGACGCCTCCTCCTCCCGCCCTCCCGCTCCTGCCGGCCGTAACGATGATAAATCACCTCCGTTAGCATCGGCTCCTCCGCCGCGCGCAGGTGAGGTTCTCGACTTCTAAACGCCCAACGGGCGACTCCGCGCCTCATAAAAATCTAATGGCCTCAGCCACACGTTCCAGGAGTGAATATCAGTGGAGGACGGAGGTCCCCGAAACCGTTACCGCTCCGCAGGGACAGGAGGAGCGTTTTCGCCTCCGCCCTGACCTCGGCAGACGGTCCGAAACCCTCCCCCCCGACCCCGGTGAAAAATCTGTTTTTGTCTCTGCGGCTAATGAAGCGTGGAGCCTTCGGTGCGGAGGGATGAAGACGAGGATGGATGAGGGAGCATCGAGCGGTCCGCCCGCCCCTCCCCCAGCCCACCGCCAAGAAAACCCCCTGTTGGTAACCTTTCGCGTCCTCCTTTCACCCACGGAAAAAACCCACGTTGGGGCGAGTTGTGCGAGTTTTGATGGACGCGGGTGAAGCGCAGGATGTCGCCCGCAGAAGCAGAAACGCAACGTAATGAGGACTTCGTCCAGCTGTTGCCCGCTGCAGGAGAGCGGCGCCGATCCCACGAGCGGATTAGCCTTGGCTAAACGCCCTGGGCTAGTTAAGCGCTGAGGGGAGAGGCCGTTACGCAACAGAGACACGTGCACGCCTACACGGGTGGGGGGGTCGCGTCTGGCGAGTAAATATCTTGTAAGTCATGTGATCGATGCTGAGGAGCCGGCTCGATATCGACGCGTTGGGACGGATCGTTGGCGCTCCCTTCAGAGGGCAGGTGGGAGGACACGCCCGGCCCGAGCCCAAGGGATCAATGCCCGATAAGGGCGAAGTCAAAGGAGACCGATGGCGACCTTCGCGGTGGGAGGCTCCCGCCGTGGCGATAATTAACACGCAGGGTCAGCGGAGCGGCGGAGTTCACGAGGTCTGTTTCAAGGAGAGCGAGAAGAAAAGCAGAAACCTGGAGGTTAAACTGGGCCTGCTGGTCTGAGGGGAGGGGGAGGGGGAGGGGGGGCTTTTGTAATATTGATGAGCAGCGAGCAGCAGCGATGACTCATCGGTAGATGAAGACGAGGACGACCTTGTTTTTTTTAAGCCCGCACCAGAAAGCTCATTTAACGTCACGACTGAGGTCACGTGACTAAATTACTGTCATCAGGTAAAAGGACCGAAAATTAACTTTATCCGTTTAGACCAGCGAGTGTGATTATAGATTATAGGTAATAACAGGCTGCATTAAACACATACACTAATAATAATAATCAGACCTATCTATCACATTAAACAAGCCCAACTGACTGGGTTAACTGGTGATATAATGGATCATCAAGATGGTTATACTGGAACAGGGAGGGTAAATGGACTGGTTATACTGGGACAGAGAGGGTAAATGGACTGGTTATACTGGGACAGAGACAGAGGGTAAATGGACTGGTTATACTGGGACAGAGAGAGAGGGTAAATGGACTGGTTATACTGGGACAGAGAGAGTAAATGGACTGGTTATAGTGGGACAGAGAGGGTAAATGGACTGGTTATAGTGGGACACATGGAGTAAACAGACTGGTTATACTGGGACAGAGCGGAACAATGTTTTTCTACTTCCTGTCCAGCACGAGCTTATCCCCTCCCAGTTTTTCTCGCAGCGTCTGCAGTTTTCCTGTTTTGTTTTTGTTCAGCCGTCTCGCTGGGGTCATTCCTGAGGTGATAAAATCCCAAGTGTTTTTGCCCACAGACGCCGCGGAAACAAATTAGAGCTTCTTACAAGTTTTATGTCCCAACTCTGACCATCTGTTCCATCTGCTACAGAACCGTAGTCAACAGCACACGGGCGGAATTAGAAAACACGCGGGCGACACGTCGTGAGTTATCGTTCGGGTGTCTCTAACGATCATTAAATAAAGAGTAATGGGGCACCGGGCCGATACTTGACCTTTCGCTAATGAAAAGTGTCAAAGCGCTTCTGCTTTGTCAGTAAAATTTTTATCATTTAGCAGCACTCGTCCAAACATGGCGGCCACCTCTGTAGTGGATACCGTGGTCTGAAGGCCTTTGGTATGTTAGCCTCGCCGTGGCCGTTCCGCAGCTGGGGCAGCCATCAGCGCGCCATGGCAACTAACAGGAAGTGGCAGGAGACAAATGGATGTTGACAAATGCTTGACGGTAATTATCTGGATTTGATGGCTGAAGCCTGCTCTTCCCTTGGCGGAGCTTTGCGAAACGCAGCGTGAGACATCAAATAGAAATAGGCCCAGATCAAAGACGGGATCAGCAGTCACATGACACCGGGATCCAGGGAGTGGTGTCGAGGTGGAGGCTACAGAGGTTTCCTTCTGGAAGCTACAGATGTTTGTTCTCTTAATGATTCAACATTTGATTATGACACCATAAGTAATATCACATCAAAGGATCAAAGGAATTGTATTAGATTGCGAGATGAAAGAGTTAAGGTTCCTATTGTAATCTTCATCAGTGCGTTCACACATTCGGGGGTAGAGATGACAATTCTCTTAAGTGGGAGTGTCACCTGTTTACCCAGAGCTCCCAGTGAGGTGACACGACATCAGCTGCAGCCTGGCGGTAATGTACACGCGCGTTCCCGTGAGGCGCCATTAAAGACGAGAATATTCCCGCCGCACGAACATCAGTGAGCTTCTTTAATTCGGCGTGCCCTCAAAGGCTTCCCCAGCCGGCTAATGAGAGGCGCGGCTGGGAACCCTGCCCAGAATGTGGGAGGTGGGGACGAGCGCGGCGGTCGGATGCTGGAGTCTAATTATCGATCCCTCCGCCGGCTCCACGTGGAGATGTGATCCGAGGGGGAAAAATGAACCCCGCAGCTAATCTGATCACCAATAATCCAGTTTGTGTTCTCTTCTCATCGCTTCTCTCCTATTTTTAGCCGCTGATATGTTTATTTTATTCAATGCCCGGCCCTTCTGCGGCCCGTAATGCTAATCTCACGCCACGCTGGATGCCGTTTGTTGCCCGGCTCGTTCTTCGGGACCCAGAGGCGAGTGTGACCAGCACAGCCTGAACCTTTTTACAGGTTCCACAGATGTTTTTTTGTGCGCAAACGTGGTTTCTGAGCCCCTGCAGAGGCCCTTGTTTGCTCCTTGTCCTCCTCACCCCCCCCCTCCATGATCATCCCCCTCTCATCACAGTCAGAGAACACGCCGTACCCTCTTTGCCTCCATTCGCTCAGCATCCTTTCAGACCTTTTTACATCAGGCTGTTAATTAACCATAATCAGATTTTGTCCCCAGTCTTATTCTCTCCAGTTTGGTAAATGTTTGTTTTCAGTCAGAGCCCCAATGGGTGGAAGAGAGCGATTTCCTCTATTCACATTTCTTATGGGCTAACACAGTATTGTTATCAGCAACATTGCCATAACATAAACACATGTGAGGAACATTTAATCTCTTATTTATGGAATAACCATCTTTATTGGAACCTGCCCGCTCTGACCCCTCCTCATCTATTCATATGAATTCTACTTAAATAAAGAATTGGGGAATGAGTTTCCAAAGGTTTAGGTCCTTCCTTCGCCCTTTGCTGAGCTGGGGCTGCTGCGGAACGTGGAAAGTGTAATTTAACGAGAACTTACTGGCCTGAAAGTGTAGCAATCCAGTGGGAATTCCCTCGATTACCAGCGCTGCAGGCGAGCCTATTTGTGCTTATATTACCTATATATACTGTCTATATATGGGATTAAAAAACATACCCCCGACTGGATGAACCGCCTTGTGTCTCAAGTAATTAGTAAAACCTGAAGTTAAAAACAGCATTATTCGCCTGGAACTGAACCTAAGTGCAAGTTTGTGCTCGTGTGGGGTGTGCAGTGTAAGTCCAAGTGCACACACAACATATGGTCAATAACCTGCCCCTGTCGTGTTGAGGGTTCCTGTGTCAGAGCTGCTCTGCCCTTTGGCTGATTGCTATCTGGGTTCTGGTGATCCCACACACACACACACACACACACACCCACACGCACACACACAAACACACACACACACACACACACACACGCACACACCTTCACACGCACGCACGCACGTGCGATCAGACAAAACAGATCTGTCTTTGCCAGAAGTCAATACTAAGCACTTTGCTATGGCAACCATCTCGAGCGGCCCCGTCACAGCCCCTCGGGCCCTGAGAGCTTTGACTGTTACCTACATGTGCTGGAACACTTCAACCGTCTCAAAGTCGTGCAGCCACCGCCGCGTCGTGTTGCGGAGACGAGTGTTTCTCAGAAAAATGGGACGTGCTCTGAGATTCTATTTCAAGCGCGCGCGAGAGAGAGCGCTTTGAGGAGACCCGGGCGATGTCAGATGTTCGGATATCTCAGGATGCTACCTTCTTTTATTTCTCTCAGGAACCTGCAAGGACACCTATCCTTCCTCCAGATGTGGCACAGATACCAGCTGGGGAGAGAGCTTAATGAATTAATATGCGCTGGCCCAATTAGCCTATGCACTGGCGTAATTATCACGCGCGTGGTTTAATGCACAGGAAATGGGGACACCCCAACGCACATTTCTTGCGGGGCTTATTTTTAAACCTGAGGAGGTCAAACACTTCCGATTTGTTCTCGCCGCACGTTAATTAGTCGAAATTCGCTCGCGTGAAGAATGTGATGTGACACGCGAGTGGTCTGATATATAATCCCTCTGATATCGCCCCCGGGGAGGTGGGGGAGGGAAACGCGCTTTGTTAGAAAGCAAAACACAGAAACATGCTAGCGCCGTAATCAGCTTACGCTTTCAATTAAACTTTACTGTCGTCGCGCCTTTTTTTTTTTTTTTTCCTCCCGACAAATCTGATTAAATGAATGAATTTTGCTGCAGACAGATGAAATCCTCCATAAAAAAAAAACAAAAAACGTTTGTGATTTCAGTGATTAGCGGTGCACCCAAACATTTAAGCTAGTGCCAAATCAATCGAATTAACGGCGGATTAGTTTAAGTGGCAGAATGCTAATTGAATCCCCTCCTGTACATCATAAACCCCGTTGTGGTAAACCTCCATCAAATCTAGCATATTGCATAACATTAACTGCTAGGCGGCTGACAAAGTCAGCCGAAGTCGTGACTGTGGACGAGCTAAGACGACGTTTTCAACCGGAGGAAGATCGGGGGAGACAAACAGACTGAGCAACTGAATCTGAGCAAGGGGGAAGCAGCCGCGAGACCGGCTAACTGGCCTTTGGCATCTCTAACGCATTAATTGAAACGGATTGGAAATGGGGGGGGGTTACCATGGAAACAAAGTTTTGGTAGATGGAGATGTAGAATAATTTTATCGGAGGAGGAGGGGGTGAGGGGCAATTTCCCCCCTCCCCGCAGTGCCGAAGCAGCGGCCTTGGGGAGCATCTGCGAATGCTTATTTGTTCCCTATATAGTGACATATAGATATGGGGGATATTAAATGTGTGTGTGTGTGCGTGGGTGTGTGTGTGTGTGGGGGAGTCAGTGAAGTGGGTGTGTGTGCGCGCATAAGATGAAAATCTGTTCTATTGTAATATGTCAGCTGATACAGGCCACTGTGCCTCCTCAGGTTCCCTGTAGAGCCCAGCGGGTGGAGGGGGGTGGGGGGGTGGGGGTGAGGCTGGGGGTGAGGGTGGGGAGGGTGGGGGTGGCTGAGAGCGGTTCATAACTCACGCAGGATGGGGGTGATTACTGGGCTACTGTATTCTGGGTCCGGGGTCTAAATATAGAAGCGCTGTTGCGCCGAGGAAGGACGTAGACGGAGGTGTGCGGTCGTGACGGAGCCAGCGCTTCCACGCCGCCGTGGGGCTCTAACATCTGGAGGAGCCTCGCCTGGAGCCTCAGGAGACTCCCCAGAAGACCGTCCCCGCCCATGCTCGCGTCTACGGTCCCCTCTGACTCCGTGGGATGGCAACAACCCCGGCGCTTCCAGATGACCTATTAAACCATCAACCAGATAATCGCTTAAACAACTGCTGCCACACGCAGGGATTAAACCAACGGCCCTCCGACCTGCTGTTAATTTCTAGCATCCCAGATTACGATGTGACGCACCGGTGGGGTCAGGTGTCCCTCAGGTGTCCCCATCCGTTTGCGTTAAACTGCCCTGAACGTCTTCTGTTCCAAGACACAAACGTTAGCGGCACGAGGAGGCTCAATGTCCAATGCTGAAGTTTGATACCAAACTCGCGCCGTGGCGTCGGAGGTAAAGCTCCAGCTGCGTGGGATGATGGCGGGATTAGAACCGACAACCAAGCACCCCCTGAGGCACAGATGTACCTCTACCTGCAGTAGCGTCAGAGAGGAGGGGGTTACACGTGTCTCCACTAACGCGCTCTCCTCCTCACGTGAGGCTCTCCTCTGTAATCACACTCGCTTCGACCCCCCCCTTAGATCAATGAGCACGCGGGCTCCAGCAGCACGCCGCTGATTATCCAGGTGGGCTCTTGTGCCCGATAATGCCCCCAGCCCCGCGAGGACATACTTCCATTCCCTTCTGGTGGTCGATGCAGCGACCGGCGGTCCCAGAGGGGCGGGCGAGGCGCGGTATTACGACCACTCGCTGGTGGGATCAAATCTCCCAACATGTCGGCTCCATTAGGTATGTGTAATGGAAACAATTGCTGGAGCTAGCCTTTATTATATACTGCTGGTTTTTGGAAGGGGGGGGTCACCCTTTCTGACCTACAGCAGCAGGTAAGGGCCAGCGTGTGGTCCTCAGCAAGAGTGTGTGTGTGTTAGTGTAATATACACAGTAGTGAGGACCGGAAGGTATGGATCAGCAGCAGAAAGAGGGCATGGTAATGGAACTGGTGACCTTTTGGCTGGTCCGTTAAAGAGCTGTTGAAGGGTTGAGGATGAGGGGGGGGTATGGGGCCGGGGCGGTCCTCACAGAGATAGAAGAACCACCCCGCGTGTTGCCCAGCGGCGGGTATAAACTGCAAACTTTCCATTTCTGTCAGGTTTGTTCTCAGCGCCGGAGAATCTTTCGGAGCCGCAGAGTCAAAAATGCCAGTTGTTCACGGCGAGGGAGGTTTGACAACCCCCTCCTGCGCCTTCACCTGAACCTACGTCGACGGTGTAGCTGCAGGAGTTTCAGACGAAGACGCGGGGCCGCCGCTGTCCGTCAGGTGCGCCCGTATGTGACACTGTTTTCAGACACGTAATGATGCTGTAGGAGCCTCGGCTCGGCACAGCCGACAACGGGCTGGAGGTTTGTGATTAACGGCTCCAGAAGGCTGAAGGTTGAGTCCCCTCTCTCCCCTCCACACCGAAGCATCTCAAATATGTGTTGGGCTGTGAATCTGCTGTCATACACCTTTACCTGCTGTCATACACTTTTATCTTGTTATACACTTTTATCTTGTTATACACTTTTATCTTGTTATACACTTTTATCTTGTCATACACTTTTATCTTGTTATACACTTTTATCTTGTTTTATACTTTTATCTTGTTGTACACTTTTATCTTTTGATATACACTTTTATCTTGTTTTATACTTTTATCTTGTTGTACACTTTTATCTTTTGATATACACTTTTATCTTTTGATATATACTTTTATCTTGTTGTACACTTTTATCTTTTGATATACACTTTTATCTTGTTTTACACTTTTATCTTTTGATATACACTTTTATCTTGTTTTACTCTTTTATCTTTTGATATATACTTTTATCTTGTTTTACACTTTTATCTTTTGATATACACTTTTATCTTTTGATATACACTTTTATCTTGCTGTACACTTTTATCTTTTGATATACACTTTTATCTTGTTTTACACTTTTATCTTTTGATATACACTTTTATCTTGTTTCATACTTTTATCTTGTTATACACTTTCATCTCATTGTACACTTTTATCTTTTGATGTACACCTTCATCTGGTCTTACACACTTTTATATTACTCAGGTTTTCAGAATCACTGAAAGTGCATGTGATTTTTCTTTTTTGCCTAATGGCTGCTCTCTTTTCATCTTTTATGTATGTCTCTTAATTTTTTTTCTTTCTTTTGTCTGCTTTTGTTCATCTATCCTTTCCATCTGCTTTTCTCGCAAATAACAAAAGCAGGTTGCCATGGTAACTGCATTTTAGTGATACAAAATTGGTTTTTAAGAGCGATGTGCACATATACTGCAAATGTCCCCACAAAGGAACACACACTTTGTCTGCTCATGGAATTACTAATGATGCGAGCACGTGAAGGGCCATGTGTCACGTGGGCACAGACGTTGGTGGACAAAGGAGGCGGGGACACACCTGCACAGGTAAGCACGATACCTTCCTAACAGGAAGAAACCTCCAGCAGGACCCGGCTTTGTCTGTGGCCTGTCATCCTGAAGCCTCATTTCACCTCACCTCACCTGACCTTCATTTGAAGATGCTGCTGCATGCACACACACACACACACACACACACACACACACACACACACACAGCTCACAGGCTCACAGCTGTGCTAACCGAACTGATGCCGCAGCATCTCTCTCGTTTCTCTGTGAGCGCCGAACTCATAAAAGTTAGGCCCAGGCTGGAGGACTGACACAAAAAGGTCAGCACACACACCTACAGCCGGAGGAGGACTCGTGAGTGCGCAGCGGATTTGGCCCCGGGTGTTTGTGTAATTTTGATAAATGGGCCAGAATGCGGGGAGAAAATAGTTTCTGTAGAAGTCTTTATGACTGCTTATTGAAGCGCGCCTGCTCTCTCTGAGGATTTGATTATTTTCCTGAGCGTTCGAGGCCGTAAAAACGGTCTCTCGCTTTCTTCTGCCAGCAAATAAACCACCAACCACCATGTTGTATTTCTTTTTTTTTCATCTTTTTTTCCTCTGTGTGCCTTATTTCTGGATCAAATTACGGCTTCTGCTGCCCTGCGAGGAGAGCAGAGGTTTAAAGAAGTTCACGCAGGGCTGCTGCTGTTGCTCTACGCGGCGAGAACAATTCGTGGAGCCTCCTCTGAGGCCGACCAGCAGCAGGGAAACAGCCTGCCCGCCCGCTTCTCCTTCACTTCTCGGCTGTTTCAGGGTCGGCTGCACCTGTCCACCCACCCCCCGCCGCCGTCCTCCTCTCGGCGGGCCACATCTGGCAGCCACCCTGCCGACCTCTGAGCTCGGGTTTTGCACCAACACCTGAGCAATCTACAATCTGCTTTTCGCTCGAGCACCTCCCGGGAGGAGCCGGGGTAAGATGCCGGATCCTGTGGTTATTATGGTCATTTCTGTCCCCAGGCGCAGGCCCAATCTGGCATAATGAAGCGCGGAGCCGTCCTTTCACTGTTCCCCATTCAGACTGATGGTTATTGTCTGTTTATGGGTGCAGCAGGCAGCCTATGCGTTTGAGTCCCTGTGCCGTGCATGGGCTCCGCCAGCTGGCCAGATCGGATAAATCTGCACCTCCTGCTGTCCGCAGGTTGCCAGAAAATATCAGCTTTCAAATCCACGCCATTCATCGGTGTTTACCTGCAGCCCCCCCCCCCCCAACCCCCGGGGATGATGTTAGCAATATGGCCCCAGAGAGAAAGCACTTTCCTGGCTTTCATTACACTGTCAGGGAGCTGTACTTCAGCTGGAAACCCGAGGAGATATTAATGCGTTCATCACAGACACGTGAAATGGTGGAGGAAACATGTGCAGAGAGGAAAGTTGTGCAGGGGAAATAGTGTTAGATGGAATAAAACGATGTTAAAGATTTTCTGTTTAGTGCAGAGTGTTTTTTTTTCTCCTCCTGGCGGTGGAGTTTAAACACAAGCCTGCACACACGAGGTTATTTATAACACCAGTGCTGCCATCTAACGGGAGAAAGAGGTAACGCTTCAATCAGATCTCCAGAGGTCATCACAAGACCGGTATTTAAGGATGCATTTAATATTTCACCGACAGGAATAGAGCCAAACTTTGCTTCAATAACATAACACAGACACGATAGATAAAGAAAACAAGTGTTAAATAACCTAAGAGGCAAACATCAGATCCTTTGACTGATCAATAAAGCAACACTGACATATAAAACTGATAAGAAGGGGATGTGAGGCGATCAGAATCAGTGGTCGTGACCAATGTTCTCCCTTCAGAGACCATTAGGGGGCGCTAGAGCCAAAGCGGCTGCTGGTTGGACGACATCAGTCCCCACATTAATCACTAAGAAGACTTTTAACCGCTGAAAGGTTTCAAGAGAGACAAAGGACCCATCAGGAGAGACAAGAAGCTGATTTTTATATCAGTCTCGTCGCTCCGGCAGTTCCTGCCTGCTAAAAATAAAGAAAACCTTCACATTTCACACGCTCTGCTGCTACTGACATTAAAGATATCTGCCACACAAACACAGATCACGCAGCTAGGCCTGCTATAAAAAAGTGGGTCTATTTAAAGTAAGGCACCTGCTGACACTTGTGGCTACCCACCATGTTATGTAATTATTTATCTGGAGAGTGATGGACGTGAGTTAATTCAAGGCACCTTCTGAAAATACGGCTAATAATAGGATGAAATCCACTTTGCTTAGGGCTTCTAATTTATTGTAATTACGACCATTAGCGTGCTAATCAGGGTGTAGCTGAACATTTCAGATTTTACAGTGCATGATGTGCATGATACAGTGTTTGATGGCTCAGTTTGTGTGTGATGTTGCTCGGAGGAGCAAACCGCTCGTATTTGCAAACAACGCTGACAGTTTTCCCAGAGGTGCCGATCCCTTGCTTTACTCGGAACAGGAACACGGTCCGGAGTCATTCCGAGGAGAGAACGAGCTCATTTGCATGTAATTACTGACTTTTTTTTTTTGATCTTGGACGGATTTTGCCCTCTAAAAGTGTCTTTATTGATCTAAGGCACCAACTATAATTAATGGCTTTCCTTATTAGTTTTAGACAAGCGATAGCAGACGTTTTACATCAAGCTTATGAACTCTTCTTCATGAACAAAAGTGCACTGAAGGACGGATCAAGTCTCCGCAGACGCTGAGGAGTCAAAGTGTAACATCTGTAAATGAGGAAAGTGCGTTGTTGTACAGTGGAGGGTCACTCTTCAAAGGCTCCAGACGTCTACCCGCTGACATCAAAGCATTAAGACAGGTTATAACCTTAAAGTTAAAATAAGGAATTGATGCATTTCCCACGCCTCTGTCCACGCGGCCCGTTTACTTCCCACCGCTGGGGTTCCTTTTGGTGTGGTGTTGCGCAATGCCGTAGGGCACGTGGGCGGCGACGGTGCCCATCTCGGCCGCTCCCTCCACGTGAAACATCTGATCGTCAAAGTAGATGTGAGGCCTGATCTTCTCCAGCATGGGGCCCTTCGGCGCCCCCGCCAGGAAGAGCGCCTCGTCGATCTCCAGCCCCCAGGCCCTCAGCGTCTTCAGGGCCCGGATACCGGAGCTGGCGGCGCTGCGGGCCGTCACCAAGTACGTGCGGATGGGACACTCGAGGCGCTGTCCTTTGGCGTAAAACTTCTTCTGGAGCTTTCCCAGCGCCTCCAGGAAGCCCTTTAAAGGACCCTGTCAGAGAGAAGTCACATCTACGTCACTCCAGGGCGGGTTCGTTCGACCTTTGACACCCTGAAACAAGGTGAGTGGGCACTTTCGGGAACGAAGCGATCAAACGTGCTTCTGGATGGTCTCACAAACACCACGTTGTTACGGTTGAACTGAAAAGGCGCGACGTCAGACATGAACAGCGAGTCCGGTGGAGCAGTGAGCGCCTGGACTTATAGACTGAGGAGGTAATGGGAGACAGGTGTGGCACATTAGGGGGCGGGACAGGTGTGGCAGATTAGGGGGCGGGGCATGTGACACACAGGTGAGGCACATGAGGCTAATGGGAAAAGACTTTTACCTGTAAACCTGTTCAAACCTCCACTCACAGGTGATTTGAAATGAACTAAACTTCCACATTCACATACATGATCCAGGAGCGTGTCTTCATGCTCCCTCTCGTGCTCGAAGAACTTGTCCAGCCCGTGGGCCTTGAAGATGCGCTCCGATTCATCGGAGAAGAGCACGGCGTCGCCGTCGAACGCCACCCTCAGCTGGGACTCGGACACCTCGGTCATCTTCTCCGGCATGAACATGGTGGCTGCAGCGATGCCTGAGCACAAACGCACAAACCAGCTTCAGTTCAGGAAATCTATCATTTATTTACTTTTTTTTAGCTTTCTTTTGGATTCTAGTGGACTGAAGGTTCCCCCAGTTTGGCCCCGCCCCCTGCTTCTCACCTGAGCCTCGTTAACCACCCCCACCTATATATTCAGTCCCTGTGCTGCCTCTCACGTGCCTGATGTGGTGTTTGCTGTCCTCACAGCTCTGACTGCTGTGGCGGCGTGCAGGAAGAACAGTTGTTGGGTGAACTAAATCCTCTCCAGTAAAATGTCAAGGTCGTTTCGTTCACTGCGCTGGTTTGTTGGCTGGGTGCTCCTCGCACTGCATTGCTGCCCTTAAATCCCAAGGGGGGCGTCTCTAATGTCCTTTGGGTGTTTGTGATCAATTAGCGGAATTGCGTGGTTGTTTCCCGCCAGTCTATTTTCAGGGTCTGGTTATTTAGACGCTGCTATTTTAACCTGAATGGTGAACATCAAAGCAGAAAACTGCATCAATGTGCCGATTTATGTTCCTACTTCATCAATACTCCTGAAAATAGAAACCAGGGGGACATTTGCAGCTTCCTGCTTGAAGCGTTCCAACACGGTGAGACAGAGAAGGGAGCTAGGGAGCTAGGGAGCTAGTGTCAGAGGCAGGGAAGGAGAAACCTGGGTTTAATTACTGAAACGTGTGTGTTGACGCTGAGGGTGTAGAAGCACAGCCTCACCTTCAGCTAGCGCCTCCCCAACCTTATCGGCATCTGCAGACAGGTACAGGTTGGTGTGCCAGGCCTTCAGGTAGCCGATAGGGCTGGTTCCCCCCGTCATGCAGAACCTCTCGATGAACAAATCTGAGAAACAGCGCGAACAAAAAAAACTCTTAAAATATCTTTATGGATAATATTAGCAACACCACGGATCAGCCGTCAGAAATCTCACATGACTAAAAGTCGTCCAGGCCAAAGAGAAAGAAGTTATTATTGCCTCCAAACTGGTCCGGGAGGTCGTAATGAGCAATTTATGAGTGGGGGGGGGGGGGCAGGGTGAAAGTACGGTGAGAGGATAAACTTACAACCAAAGAGGGTGGGGGGGGTACAGATGGTTGGGGGGTGATCCACCGTTAACTTGCTGAGGTGAAGTAATGGGAGACCTGCCCCGAGTTCAGCCATCGCACACTCGGAAGCGCACAAGCTCAGCCGTGTTTATCGGAGCTTAAACCGAATCAAAACACTTTTTTTTTTTTGCCCGTTTGCTTTGACTCGGCAGGAGAGTTGGACATGAAAGGCGCATCCCCCCCGAGTCGTCCCTCCGTCCCTCCAAGAACAGGCTGTCCTCTCCGCCGTCGTTTGTTTGGCTCTCCGGTGGGCCTTGACCTCCGCGGCGCGCTGCACCTCGTATCAAACCCCCGTTTGTCCCCGGCTTTCATGCTGGAGCGTGGGAGGCTGTTGAGGGAAAACGTCCCCACCCCTATCGTCCTCGCCCCCCCCTTGTAAAAATATTCCCATCTCCTCCATCTTTGCAGGATTTATTTGCTTGGCCAGCAGATCTCAATCGAAGCAGGAAATCAGCCGCGCCAGCGCGAGCGTCACGCTCCATATTGTGTTTGCGCGAGGCGGAGATTCGATCTCGGCGGGCCGATGTTCCCCGACATGACGAGCGCGCCGAGCAAAGCGCTCTTGCAACGTTTCCGTGGGACGTTTTAGCGTGGGCGCCCGACTGCTGCCTCCGGACTTGGAAGATGAAGGGCCTCGTCTTCCTCGGGGGGGATTAAAATAGCTGCGGTAAGCAGCTGCTGAGAGGTGAGCGCGTCTCCAAATGTCGGCGCCCAGTTTCAGTTTCAGCTGGGAAAGGACGGCGGCGACGCGTCGATCGCCGCCGATGACATCAGAGGGGCCTCGCTTTGTTTTCATCCGGCAGGGAAAGGTCGGGAGGTCGGTTTGTTTGGACGTGCTGAACCCCCGCGGTGGTGGGAGCCACCGCAGAGATCTAACGTCGTAGCATCTGGGAGGGCGGCCCCGCGCAGACCTGTTTTGGTTTCGGGCCTCTCGGATTATTCTAACCTCCCAGAGGACGCGCCGCTTCCATCGCAAACACGGGCCCCCCCCCCCCGAGGAACGGGAGGCTGCACAGGAAGTGGTCTCTGCGAGGGCGATGTCATCGAGGGGTCTGAGATTTTCTGGGGGAAGGGGTCCGCCCGTCAGCTGTTCACACACTGGATATGTTCCTCGGTGTCGGCTTGTGTCAGCATCAGACGGGGCGCTCCACTACCCCGCCGTTTAGACGGCGAATATCGGATTGTTTTATTAAATACGGCTGTGGGCGCGTAGCTGCTGAGGGGTGTTTGGTGTTCGGAGGACTTACTGTGGTGGTTGATGGTGTTGATGAGCCGGATCCCCACGTGCGCGTGGTTGTACGTCACCAGCACGATGTCGAACAGCTCCTCGCTCTGAGGGTACAGCTCCCGCAAGCGCGCGTTTACGGCCTCCAGCGCCTGTCGAGGCACGGTGACTGTTAGAACCCCACATCTGCGCGTCGGCGTTTGCGACAATTCAGCGGCTCGGTCCGGATCGGTCCATTAACCTTGACGAACGGGAACGCTGGCCCGGGGGCGAAGGGCTCGTTTTCGTGCTCGATTTGGTACCTCAGGTACTCCTCCACGCCCTGCTGCTCGAACACCTTCTGCTCCCGCTCGGTCCGGAACAAGACCCGAGAGGAAACAGCGATAGTGACGGCGTTCTGTGGCTTTGGCTGCGGACAGAGGGGGGGGGTCGTCAGGCAGATTTGAACTCGACGAAGGGTCGTTGACGTAACACTCTGGTCGTCACCGTGGATCATGTGTGAGGCTGCAGCACGTTTAAGAGGCGCGTGTTTACCAAGGCGCAGCGAGCACGTGACTGGCAGGGTTCCTAAGATGGAGACTGATATCTGTGTCACAGCAGGAGGCCGACCTCGGGATGTCTGGGTGGCGGCATGCGGGCGCGGAGCCTGACGGAGGAGTCCATAAATACGCCCGTGTTCACACTAAATTAGGGGCAGCTTTGGCATCGCCCAGATGTAAAAGAATCAAACTGTTTGGGGGTTCTCGTGAGTTAAATGCGGCCTCATTGTTGCAGCCCAGCGCGTCATTCAGCCTGATTCAAGTAGAGCAACAACGCTCGCTGGCGTGCTACAGGCGGACCTGATCATGGCAACAATCAGAGTCCTGATAGTTGTAATCAGACACATTCTCACTCAAACCCTTGAGCCTGATTGTGGGTGGATATTTTCCCTCTGGAGATTTCACAGCAAAGAAATATAAACACTCACTTGACGGGGACGCATGAGGCACACAAGCAAACACATGCATGCGCGTTCGCAGCACGAACCCCCGAGACTCCAGCAGGGCGCTAAGACGAAGAGCGTCAATGTTTTCCCTTGTTCAAAGGCGGCCGGTAGATCAGACGGACGGCCTGTATTTTGAACTGAGCTGGCCGTCGTAAATGTTAATATTTGACGTGCGCTCACGGTGGAAGCCTGCGTTCATGAAGAAGCCACACGTGCAACTGCTGCCTCGTGGATTGTGAAGCTGATTCCTCGGGTTCTTTCCCTGGTTATCAACTTTTAATCGTGCCCTGCCTTCACAGCCCTGCAGGAAAAATACTCAGTACCCATCTATGCTAATGACGTCCGCTTTCTTGTCCTGAATAAGCAAAAGAAGCATCATAAATAAATATGGCTGCACTGTTTTTGGAAATATTTTAACTGCAGTACCACCAGTGACCATGGGGGGGGCGGAAGCGCGATTGAGCTAGCCACAGCTTCGTAAGTAATTAAATGAAAGGAAGGTATTTATATTTTAGATATAATAGACAGCTGTCTAAAGAGGTTTCATGTTACTTCTAAACACTGACATTTATCCCAGACGAACGAGGCTTCACTTGGAATAAAAGTATGACAACAGTTGTAGCCCAAAATAAATACGATAAAACCCGCTGAGGAATTTAGGAACGTCGGCTGACGCGGCGCCGTAGCTGTGGTGGCTTGTTGGCGGCGTTCGGGTGGTTATTGTTCAGCACAACACAAGTCGGAGCGAGCAGACGACGCGTGGGGTCTGATGGTTAGTGCAGAGGTCATGCGGGGTGGTGGTGGTGTTGGTGGTGGTGTTGGGGGGGGGTTAACGGGTGAAGAGGGCAGTGATGGTGGTCCGCTCTGGAAGCGCGACCTCGCCGGACGATGGGGCATACTTACAAAGAACACGCCTCCCTCCACCTTCCGGGCTCGCCTCCCCGTGACCTTAGCAGAACGACAGGCATTTCAGAACAAGAGCGCACACCTGGACACGGATGATTGTTGCGCGCTTGTGCTGTGTCAGAACCCTGCTCGGCGACAGGCCGGCCGGGGCCTGACCTCATCCGTTAGGGGTCTATGAATAACGTGTCTCAGTGTGGGGGTCCTGGCGGAGGCTGCGATCTGATACCGGCAGTGTTAACAGCCTGCCCTATCCTCTCCTGGCCTCCCACCCGGGGGGAATGCATCAATCACATGGTCCCGGCGCCGCTAATGCAACCGTCTCCCGCTTATTTATCGCCATGGCACCGTGAATATGATAAAAACCAGCTGCCATGTAAATACAATTGGATTCCCCGGTGCCGTTTATCGCCCCGCGCAGGTACGGCTGAAGGCCCCCCCCATCCATCAAACCTCCACGTCCATCCAATCAGGGCTCTGCAAGTTCAGCAGAACCGAGGCCGTGTGAAAAGTATCCCTTCCATCCTCCCGGGAAGGAAAAGAGGAGAGGTGGAAGGGATATCTCCAGAAGACACGGGAGGGAAAATACAGGGTGGGGGTGGGGGGGGGGGGGGGTTATATGGATATTTATAGGTGAGTGAAAGGCCGAACAGGCGGGAATGCTAACGGACGCTGCCAGGAACAGCAATGTTGTTTTGTCTGCACCTCGGGCTGACACTTAGCATCTTCGATAAGATCAAACGATAAAAGACACATTTGTTTGATTTTATTAAGTTAAAAAAAAAAAAAAACCCTCTCAGAACCTTTATGGACGTTCACCATGGTTCAACACTAAATGTCACAATCCATTACAATAAAACCCCTGTAATCCCACCTCTGGGCGATCGGATATCGTGAGGCTGAAAACTCTTTGTGTCGCACGTTATCCCCCATGTGAGCGCGGTAAAGCCGCAGCGGCGAGCTCCGGAGGACCCGTGTCATCACGTCCTCCATATCCAGATGGTGGACGCTCGCGTTCTGAAAATACACCGCCGGTAATCCGGGAGCAGCACAGATTACTCGGCTACCCCCGGGACCGCTCCGCTTGTTGCCTGGTGCGTTTCCCACGTTCACCTGGGCGATGTTTGGCGCCGAGGCACACACCCGCGACCGAGCTTCACCACGCTGTAAAGGGCGGGGAAGCCACAGGGAGCAGCCGCACTCCTTCACCGGACTCTCAGATGGGACCAGAGGCAGGACTTGTCCTCTAAACCTGTTCAGTTGTGACCGCCCAGCAAACTTTTATCACGATTTCCCTACTTGTCAAGATCAAAGAAGGACTTTGATCCGGCACTCATGTGAGATCAAAGGTCAAACACCCGAGGATGCTGGGAAATGTTGCGCGCTCGGAAACTGCGCTCAGACACTCCGAGATGATGGAGTTTCTGGGGACTTACTGGCTTTGGTGCGGTCGTGAGGCCCCGGGCGTTGTGCTCAAACTCCCCTTTCTCTTCCCATGATCCTCCGCTGCCGTCCCCGTTGGCCGAAGCGGCGACTTTCATGTCTTTGAGCTGGCCGGTTTCCACCTGCACGGGGTCCAGGCTCATCTTCACCATAGGGGACCCTCCCCTGCTCCACTTCCCCGAGGCGCGAAGCTCCTTCCACTCGGCTCGTCAGCAGGTGGACGGCAGCGCCGCAGTCTGCCGCATGCACGCGCGCAGGTCCCGCTCACGCGCGCATGGACGCTCACGGCCCTGCACCTGCCCCGCGGAGGAAGCGTGGGGGGCCACCCCGCATCTCTTTACCCTGCAAGTGGATTAATCCTCGCTGCACCCTGATCCAGAGGACATTAACACACTGACTCATTCCCAAGCACCCATCTCCTCCTCACACACACTCACACACACACACTCACACACACACACGCTGTGTCCAAGGGAAGTTTGTTGCAGGCTGAGCAGCAGCCCATCTGCCGCTATCTCGGTGAATTTCCCCACTCTGCGGCCCCCCTACCCGCCTCTCTTGTCCCATTCAATCTCCCTCACAGCTCTCTGACCCTGCTCCGACCAATCGCGAGCCTGCTTCCTTATTCAGCGTGGACCCGCCCCCCCTCCGCTGGCCCGCGTTCGCCCATGAGGCTCCTGGGACATTCCGGAAGAGGAAGAGGAGAGGAAACACAAAGTAGCGCCAGCGCTGAGAGACTGAATCTTTAATCAATATTTAACAGGCTAAAAACCTGCTCTATTAGCTCTTTTTATGAACCCAGTAGTTTTAAAGGGAGCAGTGGATCAGCTGAGAGAGAGGGGATCATTAAATTAGCTTAAAGGTAGCACTTAATGGATTTAACCTTCACTTAAACCCGAGGTCAAACGTGACGTTGACTTGCAGGGCCATTAGTGTCCTGAGTGGGCGCAGGACCACTCATTTACATCTCTTCACAGTTAATGTATTTAAATCCCGATCCCACAGAATCTGTACTGAATGTTAAATTCCTGCGCTGATAAAAGGGGGTCAAGGTCACAGCTGCTGGAATCTCACATGTAGTGCTTCATAAAATGTGTCAAAACACAGACCTGCTTTATTGATTACTGTATTTTGGTGTGTAGTAAGATATATAACACACATTAAGAAGTGAAATAGTTGTAAACTTTGACGCAGGTCCCCTCCGGGACCAGCAGGGGGTGCTCAATCTCACACAATGGACCCTCAAAAATGATTTATTTTTTAATTATCCGGTAAATTGTGATTTTTATTATTGATACAAATCTCCGGTGGCTGATTACTGTTGATCGACGACCTATTGATCCCGATCGGAGGCATAAATTCTTCGTCTGCAAAGGTCCTTTTAAAGAACATATTTAACGTGACCGAGTGATCCCCACGCACTTTCTGATTCATTTTATTATTTAATTAATCTGCCAACTTCGGAACCCCACCCTGATGATAACAGCTCCTCAGTCCCAGCCGCTGCTGTCGTGCGTGACCGCGGCCGCAGCGCCGCCCCGCGGCCGCGCCGCGAACTGCGCCCCGTCCAGCCTGACCTTTTCACCGCAGCCATCCGCTAATCTTTCTGACTGTGTGCGCGCATGCATGCGTGCGGGTGCGATGTTTGGTTTTCCACTGAGCCGAGGCCTGATCCCGGCAGGCTCAGAATAGATCTATATTGATCTGTGATGGATGCATGGATGGATGCGTGCACGGATGGATGGATACGGGAGGGCTGACGGAAATGTGGAAAACTGGGGATGAGACGGCCCTTTTTTTTTTTAGAAAAAAAAGAAGGAGCTAAAATTGGAAAATTGCTGTAATGGAAGGTGTCTGTGTCATTGGGTCAAGGCTTAATCTTAATTTATCCATCGCTGTCCAGGATTTAACGAGCCAGCAGGTACCAGGTCCGTGTCACTGTGAGTTACGACTGTGCGTAAGGTTTACACACACGTAGTAACACTGGTGTGTGTGTGTGTGTGTGTGTGTGTGCGCGTGTGTTGATGTGCACTTTTCTGCACCGTGAGGCCTCAGAGCGGTTGCCGTGACAACAGCATGGCCGGTGACGTCGCTGCACCATTGTGACGTCACCGCTAGACGGTGACTCATCCCGCTGGCTCCCGGTTTGTTTACAAGCGTGTGAAGACGGAGCAAGAAGGACGCCCTCACCATCTACCAGGTTTATTCTATGTAACAAAAAATAAATACACGGCTTTTGTTCAAGGTTACAAAAAAAAAAAAAAAAAAAAAGCCCAGATCATCAGACGGGACGTTTACATTTACATGAACATCAGAGAGAAATGTCAACAGACAGAACTGCACAGCCCAGCACAAGTGAGTCTCTCTTAAAATAAATAAAAAAAAGGTCATTTATGTCACACGTCAGCAGGTCTGTCCCCGCAAATGGCTGGAAAACGGGTTCTGGGTCCTCGCAGGGGGCGTTCTGGTCGTGCAGCGGTCGGGGGGCTCGACGCGGCTGTGAACCGGCGATAATCAGGACGGACGGAATCTAATAAGGAGCCCGGGTGCGAAGATCAACACAGTGCGAGGCCACTTTGTGAGCCAATCTGTCCCAATTAGCTGCTGAGCCACGTCGCACTGCACATGCAACGGGGTGAAGCGGCCCTCCTCACGCCACGGTGAGTCAAGGCCGCCGAGGCGCCTGCTCCCCGACATTAATGCCCCGACCTCAAAAGGGGGGCGTATAGCCGGGAATTTCCTCTCTCGCCGCTTGCGACGCTCAGCGCAGACGCCCGACGTGGCGGCGCTAAATTTCGGGGGAAAGCAGGCGCCGCCATCTGGGCTCTGATGACGTCATCCGGAACCAAATCCATCAGAGCGCCTCTCCTCGTTTTTGGACACCCGACCCAGACCCTTGTGCGACCCGGTACCGCCGTGCCCCGACGAACCCGAGCGCACGCCGGCTGAAACGCAAACCGGATCCAGGAGGGCCTTTCCTCCTTTCATGTCATCAGAGATCAAAGCCCAAGAGATTAAGGTTACCCCCAAAGATTGTTCCTACGCTAGACAATTCCTTCTTTTCTGACACCACAGGCTCCGCCTCCTTTACAATCATCAATAGGCTGAACATTCAAATTGAGCGAGTTTTCGACCTAGCCGTGGTGACATTCAACCTGCATCCACCAGGCGAGGACTCGTTCTTCTGTTTCCTATTCCGCGAAAAAAAAATGTCTTCGAAACTTACGTGTTTTTATTGAGAAACGGCGACAGCACAGACGACAACAAAGGGAAGGGCACGTCCCGTACCGAGGACACGTTATTGTACCAGCTGACCACAAAAGCGAGCCTGATTGGGTCGTGTAGTAATACTCATACTTCAGTGTGAAGACTTGTTTTCTTTACAAAGTCAAACTAGCTCGAGGCATCGATTCTTTTGCCTTGTTACACAAATGACACACATACAAAACACAAGAAGACTCGCAAAAGTGTCCCGACACACATCATCTCACACACACACACACACACACATTAGCTGTGTCGTCATATGAAATCATATCTAGGCTAATGGTACATTTACATATTACATTTGTTAATATTCTTACATACGATTATAGTCGTATAATAATGTACACGTATTCGTATCATTACAGTATCGCACAAAAGGGGGCGGTCTCTTCGGGGGAGGGAGGAGGGAGGGAGCATGCTCACTGGTCCAGTGACGGAGGGCAAACAATCTGATTTGCTGAGGGGAGAGTGTTGTTTTGCGACTTCCACGGACACTAAAAAGAGACCGATCACGTACTAACGGTGTATTTGAGCTCTAGCTACATCGCATTTTTTCCTATCGAATTAGCTGGTGACTCATCCCAGATGTTTTTCCAGATGTTTTACGTGCTTTGGGCTCACCCCGCTTCCTCTTCAACCTTTCGCTCTTTTTCACATCGATTTTTCAGATCTGAGCTGAGTTCCCGGTTATCAAAGTGCTTCCTCCCTGACATTTAGAAAGGAAGAAGACAAAAGGGGGAAGGGGGGGGAGGGACGGCTAGTTTAGCTTTTAATGTGAGCGCAACAATGAATCGCGGAGGCAAGTTTGGCCTTTGTGAGAAATACCACTTCTGTCATACAGCCTCTCATTACTGACACAATTATACCCACACACACACACACACACACACACACACACTCTAATGCTTGGTCTTGGATAAGCGAGACGTGTGTTTTATGCTCGCGTTAAACTTGAGCGCATTAAAGTTCCTTCTTAAAATGACCCATTAGCTATTTAACTGCTCTGTCTGTGATGAAAGGAGGGTTTGATGAAGATGCTACCGAGCAGTAATTTTACACGGCGAGGATTTAACGATGTGGAGCAGAAGTGGCGATTTACTCCTCAAAACGCCGCGACTGAGCTCAGATCAACACGAAATCATCTCAAAGGCAGCCGCGCTCGGAGAAGATGTGAAGTTAACCACATCCCCGGTGGCAATTCATTGGTGAAGTGTCGATCTCCCCGGGGCTAACGAGGCGCGATTGCGCACGCGGCATGCACGCACACGTGGATGCGCCACTCTCTCACTACCAGCAAACCTTTCGGCCCTCGTGGCTCTGGACCGCAGGCCCTCTGATGGTGCGCTGCCATTCTGTTATTGCTCACACGTAGGTTAAATGTGGAGTTTATTATTCCTACTAATTTAGCTTTCGATGTGTCTGTGAAGGTTCTCAGTGGTCCAGGACGTGGTAATTCTCTTAGTTGAATAAAAGCAACTGGACTGGTTGAGTTTTACGAAGACGTTTCACCTCTCCTCCAAGAGGCTTCATCAGTTCTAACAGACTGTCGGGAGTCCCAGATACCTGGGATACAAGTATCTGAGTATCTGATACTTGCCTCAGATACACCTCAGGGTACAGATCCTCAAGTATCCTCAGATATAAGTATCCTCAGAGACGAGTATCCTCAGGGTACAAGTATCCTCAGATCCTTGTATCATCAGGGTATAAGTATCCTCGGTTACTTGTATCCTCAGATACTTGTATCCTCAGATACTTGTATCCTCTGGGTAGAAGTATACTCATATACTTGTATCCTCAGGGTACAAGTATCCTCAGATACTTGTATCCTCTGGGTACAAGTATCCTCATATACTTGTATCCTCAGGGTACAAGTATCCTCAGATACTTGTATCCTCAGATACTTGTATCCTCAGGGTACAACTATCCTCAGATACAAGTATCTGATCCACTGTCTCAATTCACAACCCTTGAATGTAATTCCCAGATTTTTAAACAGGTCAGCCTGGATCTCTCCAGAAGCTGCCCAGCGTGAGCCGCATCCCTCTTAAAGCCCGACCATACTTCTCGTCCGCGGCCGCAGGAATTTTTCTCAGAACAAATTGGATTTGCGCGACACCACGGAGACGCGCTGAGAGGGAAGAATGGCAGCGCTCCGAAGGCCCGCGGAGCTCCAAACATGACTCACATCCATTCATCACTGCCTCAGACACAGGGAGAAACGCTTCGTACCTCCTCTCCTCCCCAAACCGCACCCCCCCCTCCCGCCCACGTCCCACAGCCCCTCCCCCCTCCTCTACTTCTGCATGTCACACTGCAGCAGTAGGACGATGGAGGGGTCAGACTTGGCGGCCTCTTTGAACTCTTCCAGGGTGATCTCGTCGTTGTGGTCCTTGTCCATCTTGGAGAAGATCTTGTCGACGCGCTGCTGCGGGGTCAGCCCATCCTCGTTCATGCGCATCATGATCACGGTGCCCACCATCTTGTAGATAGCCTGGGGAGAGAATGGCGGGGGGGGGAGAATGGCGGTTGTTTTTCAGTAAAACCTCACAATTATAAACACGACAGAAGCAAAGGTCTTAATGTCGGCCACAATCCGGTGGTCAGCTCCAAGGCTTGTCTCGGTTCTCCTCCTGGGTTCCACTCCGGGTTTCCTCCTGTTAATGGGAACACCAACCTCGATGATCTCCAGCATCTCCATGCGCGTGATCTTCCCGTCCCCGTCCAGGTCGTACATGTTGAAGGCCCAGTTCAGCTTCTGCTCGAAGCTCCCCCTGGAGGTGATGGACAGCGCGCAGATGAACTCCCGGAAGTCGATGGTCCCGTCGCCGTTCTTGTCGAAAGTCCGAAACGCGTGCTGTGCGAACTTGGTGGCGTCGCCGTACGGGAAAAACTGGGCGGTGAAGACAGAGGGGCAAAGGATTATTCCTAGACATCTCAGGCTTTTCCCGCGGCTGAGACAGATTCAGTGGACTCATGTAGATGTAATAAAGGTGCGATGACCTCAGGGGGACCCATCATTTACCGCCTCACACACCAAACAGGCCAGGATTTATCGAACACAGCAATAAAGATTTTTATTTAACCAGCAGCTCTGGGGAATAATAAACCTTTCTGGCTGGATTTACGGGGGTGTGTGACCTCACCTTGACGTAAAGCTGCTGAAACTCCTCCAGGTTGAGGATGCCGGAGGGGCAGTCTTTCAGGAAGCCTTTGTACCACTGTTTGAGCTCCGCCTCGTTGAATTCGGTGCTCTTCGTCAGGTCGTCCAGGACCTCTGGAGCCAGCTTGCTGTTGTGTTTCCCCATGGTGCCTCGCTTCCCTGGAGATGGGCCGACACAGCCGCAAAGAGAGAGACACGGAATGAGCGCGCAGGTGCAGGGCCGACAATAGCGCCGCTGCGATGGCCGAGGTCTCCGAGGGCAGACGCAATTACCCTCAAAGAGCCTCAGACCCCGCACCTCTGCTGTCATTACTCGTTTCAGAATTAACCACATGGAAGCATCAATTGATATATATAAAAAAAAAAGCAATAAAGTGCAGACTTTAAATCAGTTTGGCTATGTTTTAAAGAGAACTAGAAAGCACTCCGAGAGCGCAGACCTCCGCCAAGTTTATATCAATCATAGCAATAAAATCCGTCTTCTGGATCAGATCCGGATCAGCTTTTGGAATATGGTAGAGGATCCCATTGTCCATCCTTCAGTCAAATATCATGGGGTTTGGTCTATAATTAACCCAGATATTGAGAAACAACATTTTTGGCCCCATTTACCACAATGTATCATTATAACGAAAATTTCAAAGTGATCCAGAATCCAGGATTTCTGGTGGATCACCCCCAAAATGAAATCAGGTCTTCCTTTTCACATTTCCAACAAATCCTGAAAATTTCATTCAAAAAACATTGGTAAAAGGTAATAATCAAAGTGACATTACAACCACGCACCAGAGGGGGCGATAGAGAGCACCACAATAATACTGCTCACTCCGATTTAGCCAAAACAAACCCGACATGCCGTTTAATACGACTCCACGCTCCTTCATCAGGAATAACCAGTAGGTAATTCAGTCTGTTATTTCCTGGGCTTGTGCGTGACAGTCAGCGTTTAAGGTGTTAAAATGCCAGTAATGATCTTGCTGGTTCACCGGATGACGCTGCTCCTATTCTGGTCATAAATCGGCCCGTTACCTCAGCGCCCGGTCACATGGGAGCGGGTCATGGCGGTGGCTCATGACAGCGTCTCTGACTCACGGTCCTTTGCTTTTCACGCTCCGACACCAGAAGACATCCAGCTCCAGTGAGTCAAGTGGCCGTGGCTCCCCCGCGGTCACGGCCAGGGCGCCGGGGCGGTCTCGGGGCTCGGATGTCAGCACGCCGGGCCAGTGACTCAAACGCCGCCGAGGCCCGGAACATCAGGTCTCTTCTCCCAGGAGCGAGGGGGTCGTTCTGAGGTAATATTCAAAGGTTCTGAGGACAAACCCGGCCTGCTGAGGCTCCTCCTGTACTGAGGAAGTTACAGGCGGCTTCAGACGCAGCCTCCTGTCGCCTCCATTTTCAGCCTTCAGGGCCCGAAAGCGCTCGTGTTCCGAACCCGTCCGTCACTCCCTCACTGGCTGAACGCTCCCACCCTCTTTCGGCATTTAGATTGAAAGTTTAACCACCTGTTAGCGGCTCCACCAACCGCAGACCGCGTCAGCCAAATAACAGAAAAACAAACGCCGAGGGTTTATTCTAGCTCTCCGCTCAGATGGGACGGTCCCCCCCCGACCGTGGCCGATGAGATTTTATCCCTGAGCGAGGGAGGCAAGCCTGGCGGATAATGGAGTTTGGGGGCGAAGGGCCCGGTTTACCCAGCTGAGGAAACAACCTGGAAACGTTCAATCTGGAAGTCTGAGGCGTGCTCGCCGTCAGAACCCTTAAGGCTCTGGTTCAGCATCTGCACCGGTACGGTGCCTTCACGGAGCAGAAGGTTGAGATCTGTTCTGCTGATCTTGTTTTGCTGTTTGTTTCTGTGCCTTCCTGATTGCCTTAATTATCCCCGCCTGATCTGTCGCCTCTGTTCGCCGTCTGGTGCTGGCTGTTACTCCCCATCTCTGTGTATTTAGGCAGCGCTCGCGTCAGCTGTCTCGCGTCCTGAAGCAGATGTCGTTCCGTGTTTCCGCGCGTCTCTTCCTTTTTTCACATGATTCAACTTTCAAATCCAATTAAACTTTATTTATACGGCATCTTGTTTCAAGCAAGATTGTCTCCAGGCGCAGGAAGATCTGCTCGTTAACAGGAAGAAACCTCAGGCAGGGCCCTCCTGCTGTGTAAACACGTAATGTTTGTAAGTATACTATAATTTCAGTCTTTAGTTGAGTTAATAAATCTCTTGAAAGCTTCGTCAGACATGAGTCCCCCTCCTCGCCCTTCTTCTTCCCCCCAACTGGTGATGGTAGAAGGACCACCAGGTCCAGGCTCTGGGGGTGAAGCAGGTCTGAGACCAGTCCGGACCGGTCCAGTTAAACCTAAGACCCTGCACACGAGGAGGAGATGGAGGAGGAGAAACATCTCGGTGTGGTCCCACAGAGCCTAAGATGAGGAAACGGACTAAATGGGTGGATGGAGGGATGGAGGAGAAGTGTGGGGGGGAAAGCTCTCGTAGAAAATCACCCTGATATGCGTTCAGTAGGAAGACATGTGTCTGTCTGAAGGGCTTTAATGCTGACTGCAGCTGTCAGACTAGTAGTAAACACTGGCTATTCAAAGCCTGTGTGTGTGTGTGTGTGTGTGTGTGTGTGTGTGTGTGTGCGCGTGTGTGTGTGTGCGCTTGCTTGATGGCTAAAAAAGCTGATTGAATGGGCTAATTAAACACCCTCGCGTGCCAGCATCAGCGCTAATAAAGCTCACATCCTGACGACGGCGTCGACATCCACGCGTTAACGGGAAGCATCGGCTGACATTAGCGCTGGCCTCTGCCTGTCCCCGCGTGCAGATGTGCTCCGGCAGCTGGGGAGGCACTTTTCCAGAACCCTTCCCTGTGATCCGGTGTCATGGCGGAGTTTTGAAGTCTCGGGGGCTCGTTTCCCACTAATTACACTGAGATGCTGTCAGATTACTGGGCCTGTTAGCGCCCAACGGCCTGAGGCGGACAGATTAGTGCAGCGGGGAAATTCCACACACAAACACGTCCAATCGTTTGGGTAAATTAGGATATTATGTGGCTCGTGCGGGGGATATTTCACCTGAAAGCGGATTTCTTCCATGACAGCTGAACGAATGGAAGAACTGGCTGTATGAAGGCGCTTTACATCCACCCTGTCGACCTCTCGGGGTCGACCGATTCAGGAGCCACGGGGGTCAAAACGTCCCGCTCAAGGACACTTCTGCAGTGACCCGGCGTCAAACCGATGACCTCTGCGTCTCCACGGGGACCGGTTGGCCACCTGGAAGTTAAGTATTCTGCATGGGTGTCATGGCGAGGTTTGCGGACAGTGTTTTGTAGCTGTGGGTGTGAGTGATTTCACCCCCCCCCACGGACCCATTTGTGCCTTCTGTTATAAACAGCTGAATTAAACCTTTGCGGGCAAACAAGTTTAACGGTCTCCTGCGTCTGTGCAAACAAGCTTTGGGTAAATGGAAAAACATTCCTCCGCAGCAGTCCGGTGGAATCGATCAATGGGGGACCAGTGGGACACCAGCGTCCACCAGAGCCAGCGAGAGACGCGCGATGCAACCCCCCCCCCCCCGGCCATCAACGGAATGGGACCAGCGTGGACTTGATGACGGTCGTCCAACCAGCTGCCAACTGGGTCGGACTGCTGACCACTGACGTACACGCCTGATGGGGGGGGGGGGGTTACTGGAAATCCATAAGGACCTTTGTGGTCCGCGTCCCGCCACGCTCCGCTCGCCTCAGCGCCGATGGACGCAGCTGATTCAGGCGTGACGCTAAGTGGCGGCCCACGAGGACGCGGCAGCAGGAAACAAACACGCGATCACAAACGGCGGCGGCGGACTCCGGGGGGGCGTGCTTCGCTCCTCGGGAGCCGAAGTTTGAAGCAAAGCTCCGGCTGACGTCGGCGCCAGCGCGCTCGCTTGTGTTACTACGACGCTATCGACGCCGTCGTGTCCCGCCTGTCAGAACTCTCATCTGCATATTCTCCCTGGTGGCTGCAGGGAAGGATGCATCGCTATAGAAACGCAGCCCTCCTCCGTGCGGCTGGAACTCTAATTTAAGACGCGGCGTGTTGAGCCCGGGGAGGAAAGGGGGGGGGCACCAAAGGGCTGCGCGCCCTCATGAGTCAGCCCCTGGGCTAACCTTCAGCCCGCATGCCTCCCTAACGCCGCTCGTTCACCTGCCTTTTAATTACGTGGCGGGGGCCGACCCTGTCCTGGCTGTCAGCGGCGCCCCCCACCGACCTGCGCGGCCTCGCCTGGGCCGTCGGCGTGCACGTGCACACCCAGAGACATGCTTTATTTTATTGCCGAAGCTGTGGTGGAAAGTTGTAAGGCTCAGGTGGTTCTGACAAAAACAGTCAAGACAAATATACCCAGGTCTCATAAGCACACACACACACACACACACACACACACACACACACACACACACACACACACACACACACACACACACACAGGGAGCAGTGTACTGTAGCAGAAACACTTGAACCTGCTCCTGTGCTGAAGACTACCATTTCAAGGTTTTTTTTTCCCCCGCTGCAGGATAACGTGATCGGTAAATGCAGACGCGGCGAGTCTCCTCGCGTACCGCCGCCCTCGTCCGATCAGCCTCGATTAAGATTACAATGTGACTGAACGACGCAGCTATCGCCCCCTGCAGGCCGAACAGGCCTATCAGTCAGTTTAGGCTCACCTTGAACGAGTTGAGGCAGTGTGTAGATGTGGTCGCGTGGACCACGCCGATGTGTTTTTCCATTTTTCACAATCCCGATTGATCAATAACCAATCAATAACAAGAGGTATTCATAGAGCTAGTCAAGCTGAGATGAACCAAGTATGGAAGGCTTCCTCCGCTGCAGCTGCAACGTTGCGTGAGGATATTTTCTGCATATTCGCGTGTTTCACAGTGTCAGCGTGTCCAGGCCCAGGTCCAGACCAGGGTGACATCGCCCATCAGGCCCTGCTGCACCTGAGCTTCCTCACGTTTACCACCTCCGATCTGTGAAGTCAGTTTGGAACATGTAAGCCTTCGTTAGCTTCTGTGGCTGCTTGAAGCAGTCTTTAACCTGAGTGGTTCCGCCCCTGCAGCGCCGGAGACTTATCTAACCTTTCCAAAGGCCTCTTAAAGCGAGCCGCAGCGTCACCTGATGAATGCCGGATCGATACTTTTGTCTCCAGTCTGAGATCAGCTCCTCACCGCGGGTCGTCTGCCCAAACCACAGGAGGACACTCAGCAGCGTCCGATGTTCATCAGTCACTGTGAGCGATGCCAAACTCCTCTCCTCCGCATTCCTCAACACACACACACACACACACACACACACACACACACACACACAACACACAACTAGAGACTAACTGGGGCATCCACTGTTGAGTACTTTAAGGAAACCTCAGCGTTGATGACGAAGGTTCATCTGCAGCATTAAGTGTTGCTAAAATCCTTCGTCTGAGGAATGGGCTCCATCAGGATGCAAAGACTGGAAGTTATCCAAGAGGAGGATTGTTGCTGATGCACAATAAACACCACTGAACTGCATCCTCACACGACTTCTGCTCAGGGTTATTAAAAACGACTTCTACAACGTGGTAGCAGAGCTGAAATGTGCAGCAAATGCTCAGAGAAGTCGGGAGATGCCAGAGATTCAGCCCCGGCTTGATGAGAAAATATGAACATGGACAGTGACAGACGTCAACAGCCCAGCAGGTGATAGAAGAAGTAACACTGATGTATATTTATAGAGACTGGACTATTGGAGTGGGCTCAATGAAAATTCCCCAACTGCTGGACGGGTTCCTGTGGTCTGGACACACAAAGATCCTCCCAGAATGGGTGATTACAGCAGAATGTGTGTGTCTGCAGGTAAAGCGTGAGAGGAAGATGACGATGATGATGATGATGATGATGATGATGATGATGATGACGATGATGATGATGATGATGATGATGGTATTTGCAGCCTCTTATGGGATGCTGAGCCTCACTTGAGCCTGCAAGACTGAGTGCTGCTTGTGAAAGTGTGAAGTGGACTTTTTAAAGCGCTGAAGAGTTCGGGACCACGACCACAACGTCTGCGTGTGTGTGCGGTGGGTCCACGGGTCTGAACCGAACCCCGCCGCCGTGAACCAGTCCGATTGATGGAATTATGTAAAGATGATGGAGACCCACGTCAGCGATGCGGCGGATGGTGCGATACGATTCCACGGTCGCTGAAACCTGCAGATTTGACTTTTCCACATCTCAAATATTCAGATCACTCCAAAAACATTCATTTTGATTCGCTAAAATCCTCTCTCTCGAGTTATGGCATTAAAACTTTCCCATCTGAGTCACCTGGTGCAGGTTCACAGTTTTATTCTCAGTTATGCAACACAGAAGCCAATACCTGAACCCGCTGGTTCAAAGGGGGGGGGGGCGAGCTCGGAGATGGAGCCCGGCCTGGTTCCTCTGGGGGAACCGTGAAGGACATTTCACATCCGTGCAAAAAGCTCGATTTCACGCAGAGCATGCAGAAAAGGGCTGCGAGCACCTGTGCGGTCCCTGTTCGAGCCCCCCCATCCCGAAACTCTGACTCATTTGTGCCGCAGAACAAATGTGACCCGCTGACGGTGACTGGTTCCAGTCCGGCATCCCTGACAGCGGACCGGTCACACGTCAGGTCCATCAGTGAGCCCTCAAACACCAGCCGGCGCCACTTTTAAACATTGACACGGCTGTGGGAGGTGTTTAAAAAAAACAAACAATACAACTGAGAGACGCATTAAAGCACAAATATCCTCCACTTACCGTTGAGAAGAAGAAAAAAGCTCCTTTGGACAGGTGTCCCCTCGTGTCTAGTGTGTCGGCAGGGTCCGCTGGTCCTCCTTCATGTGACACAACCTCCGCCTCAACTCCGCTCGTCTCTCTGGAGGAGATGAATGAACCGCTGCGTCTCCCCTGCCAACACATTTGCATAGGCCCCGCCCCCTCCCCCGCGCGATTGGGCGGCGGCGCTGGGAAAGGTGCGCTGCTGCCACCCGATTGGACGGTCGCGGGTGTCAGTTCACGGAGTGGGCGGGACCAAGGTCCGACCGGTGCGTCGAGAGAGAGAGAAAAGAGGGGGGAGAGAGAGAGAGAGGGGGAGAGAGGCCTCGAGGAACACGTGATCAGTCCGCATCGGGAGAGTTATTGTGTAATTGCATGAGAGAGTAAAGTTTGGAATACATTCTGAGAGCACACCTGACCTGCGGGCTGCGCTCACCTGTCCTCACCAGTAGGGGGCACCAGATCCGACACACGCGTGTACCTTTGGATACTTGTTGAAGGACTGCTCCCGTCCCTGTTCCCATCAGCCTCACTGACGTCTCACTCAAATTAAAAAAAAAAACACTTTGGCTTTTTCTCCTTGGCGACGTCAGGTTCAAGTTCGAGGCAGGAGGATTCTAAGCTCGTCTCGTGAATATTTAGTCTCGAATTTCTCAGAACACGGAGGTAATTTGGGCTAACGCTTGAATTTTAATCTGTTAAAGTGACAGGAAGGGCTCCAGGTGTTACGGGGAGAGACGTGAATTATGTCTCTGCTTTGTCTCCTAATGGAACAAATGTCATTTTAAGAGAAATTATGACCGCAGGGGAATAATACGGAGCCTTCAGCCCCCCCCAGCAGAGCCCCCAACAGTGTGGCTGCATAATGATTCGGACTGTAGTTCATTGATTCTCTCTGGCCCTGGCATAGTCTCAGTCTCTTGTGTGCTGGATTATTGGGATTACCAGCCCAGCTCCGTTATGCTGTTTACCCTCAACACGACTGGTGTGAGCGGCCGTGTCTCCCTCACACACACACACACACACACACACACAAAAAAACACACACTGATTAGCCAAGGTCAGCCTGGCCTCCCGTTTTGACTGCTACAATCTGCAGCGCGTCAAGGTAAACGTCCATCACCCCGCAGGACGGCCGCGGCGGCGGCGGTGGGTCGGCGTCCTTCAGCCCAAGGTAAGCGTCGGTTCACTCCGAGAGAGGCTCGGATAATCAGCCAGGCTGAACGTATGGAGCCGTATAGGCTGCAGCGGGCGGGAATAATCGATGACATCATCGACGAGCCCCGGGCCTCCGGGGAGCGCCGGGGGGGGTAAACGCGGGCTGACTGGCCTCCACGCCACAACGACGCCTGATTGTGTCGCGTTTGATGCCTGCACGCGTGACACATGTGACACGTGTCCTCCTCACCCCCCCCCCGGAGGGGCGTGGTCCTGCTCAAGGGGTCTTCCTGCCCCCCGTTGAGGGCCCCAGGGGGCCTCTGGGGGCCTGTCTCAGCCTGATCGTGAGTCGACGTTCAAATAAAGTTGAGTTGAACCGAACGACGTTCCAAACGTGATTCGACCCCGTTTCGCTCTGGCAGGAAGTTAAGCACATCGACTCTTCTCTCTGAACTTTTCCTCTTTCCCGACCGAACGCCCGCTCCGTCTTCCCGAGCGTCTCTCCCTAATTCACACATTTATTATTGAAAGCTCGTTAATTGATCCGTAATGAAAGTCCGCTGCTCTAATTGAAATATGCTTTATTGAAAACGGCATGAATATAGCATGACCCTCTCCCTCCGCCTATGAATATTCATCCCTCTGTCACCTCCTCTGTGTGTGTGTGTGTGTGTGTGTTCAGTGGTAACAGAGGGTTGCCACGGGAGACGGCCCATTGAGCCCGTCCTCATCCCTCTCTCCTCTTTCATCCATCCAGTCCTCCGTCACCGTCTCGTTCCGTCCTTTATTTCCTGTTTCACTTTTATTAATGGGTCTCTTCAAAGTGGAGAGAACCGATTTGTTTACGTGCTGCGGGTGTTGTCATAGCGATGGTGGAGGTGGTCCGGGGGAATCGTTTTGGCCCAGCGGTGCGATCGCATTCATGTTAATTGACGGCTGTTAATGTAATTCCAGCCTCCTGATGCCCCTGAGATCCGCGGGTGTGTGATCCGGGCCGATGGCGGCCTGTCAGCGCTCTAATTGACCTTTCTGATCTCCTCTGATGTCTCCTCCTCCTCCAGCCCTCCTCTGATGCCTCCTCCTCCTCCTCTCAGCCCTCCTCTGATGCCTCCTCCTCCTCCTCTTGCCCTCCTCTGATGCCTCCTCCTCCTCAGCCCTCCTCTGATGCATCCTCCTCCTCCTCCTCTAGCCCTCCTCTGATGTCTCCTCCTCCTCTTCCTCTAGCCCTCCTCTGATGTCTCCTCCTCCTCCTCCTCTAGCCCTCCTCTGATGTCTCCTCCTCCTCTTCCTCCAGCCCTCCTCCTCCTCCTCCTCCTCTTCCTCCAGCCCTCCTCCTCCTCCTTCTCTTCCTCCAGCCCTCCTCTGATGCCTCCTCCTCCTCCTCCAGCCCTCCTCTGATGCCTCCTCCTCCTCCTCTTCCTCCAGCCCTCCTCTGATGCATCCTCCTCCTCCTCCTCTAGCCCTCCTCTGATGTCTCCTCCTCCTCTTCCTCCAGCCCTCCTCCTCCTCCTTCTCTTCCTCCAGCCCTCCTCTGATGCCTCCTCCTCCTCCTCCAGCCCTCCTCTGATGCCTCCTCCTCCTCTTCCTCCAGCCCTCCTCTGATGCCTCCTCTTTCTCTTCCTCCAGCCCTCCTCTGATGCCTCCTCCTCTTCCTCCAGCCCTCCTCTGATACCTCCTCCTCCTCCTCCTCTTCCTCCAGCCCTCCTCTGATGCCTCCTCCTCCTCTTTCTCTTCCTCCAGCCCTCCTCTGATGCCTCCTCCTCCTCTTTCTCTTCCTCCAGCCCTCCTCTGATGCCTCCTCCTCCTCTTCTCTTCCCCAGCCCTCCTCTCCCCCCCCCTCCTCTTTCTCTTCCTCCAGCCCTCCTCTGATGCCTCCTCCTCCTCTTTCTCTTCCTCCAGCCCTCCTCTGATGCCTCCTCCTCTTCCTCCAGCCCTCCTCTGATGCCTCCTCCTCCTCTTTCTCTTCCTCCAGCCCTCCTCTGATGCCTCCTCCTCTTCCTCCAGCCCTCCTCTGATGCCTCCTCCTCCTCTTTCTCTTCCTCCAGCCCTCCTCTGATGCCTCCACCTTCATCCATCCTTCAGCTTCTCCTCACATCACCAAAGTGAGGGAATATCTTGTAAGTATTCTTCTTGTGGAAAGCTCCAAACTGGGATCCTGTACCCGGAGTACGGTCTTGGATAAGGTATTTTCCAGAATCGTACCCCCTCTGTTTGTCTCCTCTGTTTCCATAGTGATCACAAGTCACGCCCTCACCTGTCTACTGACTCATTGACCCCTCCCCTTCTCACCTGTATCAAGGCCAGTTCCTCATATTTTCTCTCCCACATCTTCTTCTAACCTGACTCCTCGCTCTCTACACCTCACCGATGTGTCAAACGGTGGCTGCCCGTCCCGATCACACCGAGTTCACCCGAACGTGACGGTAGCGAGTTTGGGTCCAGTTCAGAGGAAGAACATGGTTGTGGGGAAGATGTTTGGAAGGTAAAGCTCCAGCTGCATGGGTGGGGCAGAGGGGGGTGGGCCCTTAAGACATCGGGGTAAAGCACATTAAAGAGTTTTATCCAAATGTAAGAGGCGTTTGTGACGTAGGAGTCAGTTCAGGATGTGAAAAGTGAACTGAGGAGAAGACTCAGACAGAATAAACCTGAAGTTAAAGATGAAGCGTCGCACGACCAACACGCTCTTCTGCACTTTCGGCTGCAGACGGCGTCTCACCTCTGAGTTCACTGGCGTTAATGAAAGAGTAAGAGGATGTAGCGCCGAAGGCGGGGAGGGGGGAGGGGCCTGCTCCGCACCGCCAGACCGTGACGATCACCCTGGACTGGACCGCGGAGGAGAAGTGAGGGCGGTGATTAAAGAGATCCTCGATGGGCCGAAGGGATGAAGGAGAGGGGGGCGAGTCTGCAGGAGTCACCAATGAACTCAAAAACATCATGGCTGAAGCGTTTCCACGGCGACCAGCTGGGCAACTGTAGGCTGAGGGCAGCTGTACCGGTCCTTCACCGCTAGGTGGCGCCGAATCCCGCACCCCCTGCAGGCCCCGCCCCCTCACGCGCCGAGGCCTCGGCCAGCTACACGCATACCTGTTGCAGGGAAACGCACACAAACGCACTGCCATGGCGACTGTGAAGCTGACCCAGTTTCCATGGTAACAGAGACAGGGACGGTCGCTGAATACCCAAGGACACATCGGGGGGGGGGGGGGGAGCGGGAAACGATAACGTCAACCTGCCACATAGCATAAATTTTGTCCGCGGCAGGTTGACAGATCGATCCGCAGCGACTCAATGCGTCGCCACGCGGGACCGAGCCCCGCCCGAGGACGTGGAGTCTGCCAGACCCGGAAAGTGTCGTCGGCCGTTAAAGCGCAATTAAAGGTGCGCGCAGGGGGGGGGGCAGGGGGGCGGGGGGGGCAGGGGAGGGGGCAGGGGGGCGGTGCTGAGGCTCATTTGAAAGCCTGTTGAGCAAATGTCAAAGGTTCTGCTGCGTTGGGCTCTAAAGGGCAGAGAGGAGCACGGGGAGGAACCCTGGTGGAGCCGCTGGGCAGCGCCCCCCCCCCTCACCCCCCTGCCCCCGCCCCCCCCCAACCGGACCGGTGGGCTCGTTAAAGCGTCGGGGAGAAATGAGAAACCAGTTTCTATTTCAGGAGCTGTAGATGTATCACTGTGGACAGGAGGTGATGCATCTTCTGAGGGCCCGAAATATCTGCTGGGGTTAATTCCGGCCCGCTCACCTCCGGGGGGGCATTGGGGGGCGTGGGGGGGGCGGGGGGGTATCTGACTGAGCCGGGCTTGAATGCGCGTCCAGCCTGACAAAGCGTACAGGTGCCGCTCCGCTCCGGTCTGCGAGGAGGAAGGCGAGAGGGGCCGAAGGTGGCGGCGATTTTCACTTCAAAGGCGGCCGAGAGGACGGCGCAGATTAAAGCGCAGCGGGGATCAAAGGGGCCTCAGGTGGCGGGCAGCACACAGGTGTCCCCCGTCCCGCCGTACGCTCTTGTGCGCGCTCATGGCGTCTATTTTTACCTGCGTCACCCGCTCTCTGCTGCCGTCGCTCGGGTTCTCACACAGGAGTGCTGCTGAGGGAGATAAAAGGGGGCCCCCGCCGCCAGGAGCCCGTCTGGGCCTTCCTGCTGTAGCGGGGGCCACGGCTACGGGCGCGATGGATACAGGCGTGGTAGTTACAGTTGTCATGGTTACAGGCGCGGTGGATACAGGCGTGGTAGTTATGGTTGTCATGGTTACAGGCGCAGTGGATACAGGTGTCATGGTTACAGGCGTGGTGGATACAGGCATCGTGGATACAGGTGTGGTGGTTACAGGCGTGGTAGTTACAGTTGTCGTGGTTACAGGCGTGGTGGATACAGGCGTGGTGGTTACAGTTGTCGTAGATACAGGTATGGTGGTTACAGGCGTGGTGGTTACAGGCGTGGTGGTTACAGGCGTGGTGGTTACAGGCGTGGTGGTTACAGGCGTGGTGGTTACAGTTGTCGTGGATACAGGCATGGTGGATACAGGCGTGGTGGTTACAGGCGTGGTAGTTACGATTGTCATGGTCACAGGTGTAAATACAGTAGTCCTGAAGAGGGAAACCTCAGACATTTATTTCTGAAGGTCTGGACGTCTACAGTATGATCGCGCGTATCGGACCCGAGCAGCTGAATCCGAGCGTGAAGACAAACGGTGGAGGAGTCGGGTTAGAGCGGGGCCTCGTTTTCAGAGGAAACGTGGGGGAGAAGAGGGTGAGAAGATAAGAGAGGGGTGAGAGACACGAGAGACGGAGCCACTTCAGACTGTTGACATTTACTTTCTGCTTCAGCCGATAAGTATGCAAAATTAACACATGCACACACACACACACACACACACACACACACACACTCACACAAGCACACACACACACACTCACACGCTCACACACACACGCTGGTGGTCAGGGTCAAGCTCTCCAGCCTCTCCACTCACCCACTCAGCCCTCCATCTTTGAGGAGACCGCGTTTGCTCCATTTCTGGTCCTGCAGCTAAAAATATCTCTGCAGCCCGTCCTCACCCTGAAAACATTCGTACTTACGCGACGGTTTAGCCCACAAGTCACATTAGTTCCGCTCGCGAATGCGATCCTGGCTCCATAACTCCATCGTTTGATGAACAGCGCCACCTACAGCACAAATGCACGGCCGACAACGATGACGTCACCACCCAGGTTTATTCTGATGCCACGTGTTCGTGAGGGATTTGCCCCTGATACCTGGGGTGAGATCAGTGCACCTGTCACCTGATCGACGTGTGGGTGACGGGTCGAACGCGCTCGTCCGTACAAGTGAACGGGAGCGTGTTTCAGCACCGCGGACAGCGACAGGCTGCAGTGACCGAGCCCCGCCGCCAGGCGGCGCCCTCGGGCCGACGCCTCTTCCCGATCATCAGAAACAATCTGATGACACGTTTTATTTTCAAATTGAGCCGTTTAATGTTTAAATTGAGCCGTTTAATGTTAAAATTGAGCCGAGAAGACGTGGTATTCAGTAGCAAACTCAGCTTATGTTCATTAGAGCGCACGTTCCTTCCGGAATAATCCACACTTTTTGGCATCATCATCAAGTTTAATTTGATTGAACTGCATTTGCGTATTTTGCATATTTTGGTACTTTTTCTTTACAGTCGGTCAATCTTCAGCTCATCATCCATCCTGCTGAAGACGCTACAAAAGCTGAAAATAACAGATGAGGTAGCAAATGATACAAAAATGCATATAATTTTAAGGTTTGAAAGCTCCTTGCGCTGTTGGCAGCACGACTGTAAACATCAATTTTCAGCTTCATCGAGGATCTTTGGGGTTCTGTTGGTTAGCACCCTGTTGGGGACCTCTCTGGGAGTCCAGAGGTCAAAGTTCATGTAACTGTGGCCTTTTTTATTCTTGGTCATTGCTTGGAGATTTCCTGCTCCTTCATGCCAGCTTGGAGCATGAGCTCCACCACGTTCTTCTCCAGATCATCGATGCGGGTCCCCATCTCGTCTAGTGAAGGAAGGAAGGAGTGAAGGAAAGAAGGAAATACCGGAGACTGCGGAAAACTCCGCGACCGTGAGGGCGAGCGCCCCCTGCTGCCAACTAGTGGTATTACACGGGCGGGCTAGATTACTACAACCAGTTGAAACCGATTTTAAAAAGTCAGTTTTACATCCTTATCATTCTAAAAATGTAAATGCCTTTCATAATAGAGTAGAGTTGCATTGTTTATTTTAGATAGTCTATTGTATTGTTAGTGAATTTTATTATCACCCAAAGAGAGTTTTTACTGTATGAAATGTTGGGAAATGTCGCCCTCTCGTGGCCACACGTGTTACTACACGTCAGCAGACAGGACACTGATTAGTGCAGAAGGTGCTTTAAAAAAAGGATATTTTTGTTTTCCATCTGTTGAGACATTTCCTGAAATCTCTCCTGGAGCCGCTGCATTGTTTTCTCCATCTAAAGGGGGAATAAAGTGGTCGGGAAAAGTAGTTTTGGGGTGCATTTAGCCCACATGTAAAAAACTTACCGCTTCTGTCATGTCTGCGGCTGCTTTGTTGTCCGTCTTTGACATCGCCTCCTCAGCAACACGCTGGTCTTCCGTCATTATCTAAACTTCTGTGATTAAACCATGTCAAGGTTCAATTTGATCAGGTTCGAGTCGAGACTCTGACGGTGACCACCACGTTAGCTACAACTCTGAAAACTACCGGGCTTCCTGTGGGCGAGCGGGCTCCTTCAAAATAAAACTCACACGAAGCACAAACTGAAACCGACATTACAAACTATTGTAAACTATTACAATTTAAAACAACAGTTTTAATTGACTTTAGGTTACAGGTCTATGAGCTATAAAAGCATTGATTTTCACAACAGCAGCATGGGATCGTGCTGATCAACGACAGTGAGGAGAGTTACATAACTGAGAGCAAATAATATAATCTGGATTTTGCGTCAAATCTATTTCCACTCCCGATGATTATGAAAAATATATAGCTGTTATTTTGCGCTGCCCTACTTAAAATAAACTAGAATAGAAACGGAAATATTTAAAATTGGACTATGAATACCCCAGTAACCCATTTTATTTTATTTATTGTATACTCAAGAGAATAAAACACAGGACAATTGTTGAACAATGATGAATCCTCTATAATTAATATTAGTAAAATGTAAATATTGCAAAAGCTACATAAATCAAATAGAAGTCAACCATTAGAAAAGCTCTATTCTACATTACATTGTCAATTAAAAGCAACATGTTTGAATGTCCACGTGTGAGCAAGCATCTTATTTTAGGAGACTATTTCTATGATTAAATTAATAAATATCCCTTAACTCCGATGCCTCTGTATTTACTCCCGTGCGCCGCCGAAGCTTGTCGGTCGCGGGGGTGAACCATCTTGACCCGGTCGCGCGTCTTTGTAGAAACAAAGTGACGTAGGCGGAAGTAGCGGCTCCCCTTAAAGAAAACAGACCGGAGGTTCGGGTTCGGAGAAAAGCTCCGATCGAAGCTTGGACGCGCAAAAAAAAAAACCTCGTTTTTTTTACGACTTTTCCCCGCAGGGCGAAGCTCCCCTTCGTCTGACTTCGTCCTGAGCTCCGGGGGCGGCCGGAGCCTGTTAGCTGCTCGAGTCCGGATTGATAATCTGGATTAATCCGTCCGCCGGTGGTGAAACTCGCGAGTCCTCTTGCGTCGTTTCAGCTCCTTTAACGTCCCCTTGCGTCGTTTCAGCTCGTTAAATGTCCTTTAATGTCGTTTTAGCTCGTTAAATGTCCTTTAATGTCGTTTTCCGCGCTCCGGGGGGGTCTGGCCGGCCGGTCGTGTCCCCGCTGCCGTCCTGGCTTTAGCCGGGCCCCGTCCGTGTGAGGCCCGCTGACCCGCTGACCCCCGGCCCGGTTCCGGAGCCCCCGGCCCGGACATGGAGGACGAGGCGCTGGAGCGGGCGGTGCGGGTGCTGGGCGGCCTGGTGTGGTGGGTGTCCGCGGGGGCGATGGTGTTCGGGGGGGTGGTGCCCTACATCCCCCAGTACCGGGACATCCGCAGGAGCCAGAACGCCGAGGGCTTCTCCACCTACGTGTGCCTGGTGCTGCTGGTGGCCAACATCCTGCGCATCCTCTTCAGGTAGCAAAAGCAGTCTGTGAAGCACCTGTGCAGCTGTGAAGCACCTGTGCAGCTGTGAAGGTGCGAAGCACCTGTACATGTGTGATGCACAAGGTGATGTGATCAAGGTTTAATCATAGAAGTTTAGATAATGATGGAAGACCAGCGTGTGAAGCACCTGTACAGCTGTGAAGCACCTGTATAGCTGTGAGGAACCTGTATAGCTGTGAGGAACCTGTACAGCTGTGAAGAACCTGTATAGCTGTGAAGCACCTGTACAGCTGTGAAGCATCTGTACAGCTGTGAGGCACCTGTGCAGCTGTTAAGCACCTGTGCAGCTGTGAAGCACCTGTGCAGCTGTGAAGGTGTGATGCACAAGGTGATGTGATCAAGGTTTAATCATAGAAATGTAGATAATGATGGAAGACCAGAGTGTGAAGCACCTGTACAGCTGTGAAGGACCTGTACAGCTGTGAAGCACCCACACCTGTACAGGTGCTTCACAGTAAAACAACGTTTTACTTAACGTTTTTACCCCCCTACTTCCACTCAAACAGGCCCCTTGATCTGCTCCCCACCGCCTCTTTTATCTTTCCTTTGATGTGTTTGATGTCTGTGTGGTCGGCCTCTCCTCGCTGGGGTCGGCGTGTGGTAGAGCGGAGGCGTGCGGCGTCCTCGCCGTACCCACGCTGTGGCGTCTCCTCCCTCAGGTTCGGCCGCTACTTCGACACCCTGCTGCTGCTGCAGAGCGTGGTCATGATCCTCACCATGCTGGTCATGCTGAACCTGTGCACCGGCGTCCGCATGGCCTCCGAACTCAGCACCAAACGGCGCTCCTTCATAGGTCAGGACACACACACACACACACACACGCACACACACACACACACACACACACACACAACACACACACACAAAGGCCCCTTTACAGCCCTGATAACACTCACACGATATCAACATTGTGCAAAGTTGGCTTTGAATTGAGGTGGGTGTGTGTGTGTGTGTGTGTGTGTGTGTGTGTGTGTGTGTGTGTGTGTGTGCGTGTTGGAGTGAACAATGGCATCTGTATTGGAGAGAAAAGGTGGCGCCGATGGGAACGTGTGATTGTGTCTCTGAAAGGCACAAGGTCACTTCTCAGTACTATTATATATAAATAAACCAGTAAAACCAGTTTGGCCACACACACACACACACACACACACACACACACACACACACCCTCCATTCAAAGCCAGTTTGCACAATTAACTGGTGACACAGGCAGGATGTTGTCATAAAGTTCCAGTGTCCAATCCTGGATGAGGACGTGTGCAAAGTCACATTGAGGAAGTGGAAGACTCCAGTTTCATGTTGTCATGGTGACGTGTGACTGGAGCTCTTGATCCTTTTGCTGCTTTGATCTGTTTCTTTAACAACTTCCAATGAAAATGGCTTCAACACCAGGAAGGTGACGAGGAGAGAAGCATGTCTGTGTGTGTGTGTGTGTGTGTGTGTGAGAGACTGTGTGTGAGACTGTGTGTGAGACTGTGTGTGAGACTGTGTGTGTGTGACTGTGTGTGTGCATGTGTGTGCGTGTGTATGCGTGACTGATTGTGTGTGTGTGACTGAGTGTGTGTGTTCGTGTGTGTGTGTGCGTGCGTGCGTGTGTGTGTGTGTGTGTCCTGTCAGTGTCAGACCTCGTCCGTATCTTTATTAGAACCACGTGAAGTTTAACGATTTCTAACTTTTCCTGGTAAACCTTTTCCCCCCTCGGCCGTGTCACGTACACATTGACCCCCCCCCCCCCCTCCTCCCACGTTTACCTCAAACAAACAGACTTGAACACAAACTCTCTCCCCCGGAGAACCTTTTGATTCTCCCCCGTGACAAAGGGAGAATAGCGGTTCTGGTGACCAGTGGAGACACTGGGGGTTGTTGTCATGGTAACAGCTGGAGGTGTTTGGCCGGGGGTAAATGAAGAAGCTCTTCTCTCTCTCCTTTATTCTCCGTCTGTAGCGACAGACGGTAAGGACGAGGAGGTCCGGCTCCCTAAGCGGACCTTTCTGGGTACGTACAGACGTTGAAGTGCAGTGCAGCGTCGGTCCTAGCCCGTCCTCCACCTCGTCCTCCACCCCGTCCTCCACCTCGTCCTCCACCTCGTCCTCCACCTCGTCCTCCACCCCGTCCTCCACCCCGTCCTCCACCTCGTCCTCCACCCTGTCCTCCACCCCGTCCTCCACCCCGTCCTCCACCTCGTCCTCCACCCCGTCCTCCACCTCGTCCTCCACCCCGTCCTCCACCTCGTCCTCCACCCCGTCCTCCACCTCGTCCTCCACCCCGTCCTCCACCTCTGTCTCACGCATGACGTCCCGTCGGCGCTAACGACTCCTCACGCCTGCATGTCGTCCCATCATCAACGCCGCGGTCGCCGCAGAGCGGACTTGGCAGCTCTAGTCGGTCCGCCCCCCTCGACACGCATGCCCGCCCTCACACCTGACCCTGACCCCGACCCCCCCCACCCCCCGCCATTCCAAACCTAAACCAGATCGGACCTCTGTGTGACGTGACTGACTGGAGCTTCCAGGCTGCACGTGTGTGATGTGAGCGGTGCATGCTGCCCCCCCCCACAGGGAAGCATCCTTGCACACAGTCAGTGAACTAACTCTATCTCAGCCCCCAGGCCTCTTTTCCTGGTGACGTCGCGGTCGTCGCGTCAACAGCAGAAGAGTGGTCTCGCGTCCTTTATTAACCTGTTCGAGGAAGAAAGCTCGCATTAACCGATTTACATGCTGCTAACACGCACAGAGACACGTTAGTGACACGTTAGTAACAACAATCACCAGGGCCTCTTTATTAAACAAACATCTAGACTCGATTACACTAGAATGGAACTTTTAGATTGTGTTAAAATGCATTAAAATCTCACGTTTGTACAAGAACGGTCGACGGAGGCGCTGCTGTTCCTGCCGTGACCACCAGGGGGCAGCAGAGCGCAGCGCGTGACCTGAAATGCAGCTGTTGGACAGATGCGCACCAGTGAAAGTCTGGGTTACCTCTTTTATTTGATCAAAAGTGGTCTGTGACCTCGTGCTGATGCTCCCGTCTCATCGGGGGGGGGGTCACACGCTTTTCCTCAAGCACATCTGCCCTCATCTGCTCCCTCGGCGGTCCGACGGAGTCCCGTGAGGGGGTTAAGAGATCAGACGTTTGGGCCGGGTCGGCACACGGGGCGCCGACGGCCGCGGGAGGTGACGCTCTGAGGTTCTGACGGCGGCGGCGAGGAGGGGGTCGTCGTCCGGGGGCCCCCCAGGGAGGCCGCCATTTTCTCGCCGCCCGTCCCGGCTAACGGAGATCGTGAAGCGTTTGTTTGCTCTCGGCGGCGCCACAGTGACCCCGCAACCTCTTGTGATTGGACCTCGCTACAGCTCCACCTGACCTGGGTTCTGATCGGGTTTGGTCCCCGGTGATTAGTCTTGTGATGACAGCCCCCCCCCCCCCAGAGACACTGAGGGTGATGATGATGATGATGATGATGAAGATGATGATGATGATGAAGATGATGTGCTGGACTGTTGATTTGTCTCCTCCAGCGAGGTGAGCGGGCAGGACAGTGAGGGGAAACGTCTCCTGGACCAGGAGTAGATCAAAGACTAGATCAAAGACTCCTTTTATGTGTCCAGGAAGGGAAACTCGATGGCGGGGGTCCTTCGCCCGGGGCTCGCGGCTGTCGCCGTCTTGTTGCGCTCCTCCCACGGGCTCACCCCGACGACGGCGCCCCCCCATCATCATCTTCCCGCTCGGCGCCGAGGCGCTCGCTCCTTGTTCTGGCTCCTCCCCGAGGCGGGGGCTGACACGTCGTGCGCGTCTGCTGCCACCGTGCACGTGACGGAGCCCCCCCCTCCCCCCGGGGGGGGGTCACCGCTCTTCCTTTGTGCCGCGCGTGTCTCGGAGGCGGGCGCCGCTCCGGGCGGGCGGCTGTTATCAGGCAGCCGCAGCCTGGTTCTGGTTGGCCCGGTTTCAGCCGCAGGCGCCCGCCGCCAGCCGGAGAGCGCGAGGAGCAGCCCAGCGGACGCTCGGTGTTAATTACGTTCCCGCTGGAGCCGGATCGCTCCCGCTGCGGTTTGGGAAGGGGCCGGCCTCCTGCTGGTCGTGCGCGCTGATGCGAGGCTGCGACCTGCTTGCGCTTATGGGATCCCTTGATCCCCTTCATCATCAAAGCCATCAAAGCCAGGCTAGCCCAATGGTTGAAATCAGGTCTCTTAAATAAACATCGGCGTTAACGTCGGCCTCGTTTTTCTCCAGGAGGAGAAGCTTCTCTTTTATGGAGCCCGTTTTTTTCTCCCCCGCTCCGTCCTCGCCGTGGAACCCTCCCCGGAGATCTGGAGTCGACCACTTAGCGCTCAGATTCGCGGATAAAGAGCTTCTCGCTAATCGTGATTAAAAGCCGCGGCGTTCCCGGGACCGAAGCCCGTTTAAACCGCCGCGGCGGCGCAGAGACGCCCCCTTGAGCCGTGAGTGGATCCTCCCGATAAAGGCGCTAAAGCGGCGCCGCTTGTGCTCCTTCTGAGGGGGGGGCGCCGTTTCAGCTGGAGATCAGAGGTGTCGTCACTCTCGCCCCCCCGTGACCTAAAATAAACCGTGAACCAGGCGCCGCCGACACACTGGATCCCACCGTTTGCCGTCTTCCTTCATCGAACCGCCCGGTTCCGTTCATGCTTTGATCTTCGCTTTGATTTTGGTTGGGCCGTGCTGTCAGCCGTTTGGTTCTGGGGTGTGTTGGTTCAGCTGTAAGAGCAGAACAAAGCCAATTAGCCTCAGAACAAAGGAGCTTTGATGTGTCTGTGCTTTGGTTGAGCCCTAAAAGAACCTCCCCTCCGCCCCCTGCAGACTTCGACTGGAGCCACTTCTGGTTGTGGAGCCACTTCCTGGACTACGTGCAGTGCGTGCTGGCCTTCACGCTGGTGGCGGCCTACGTCACCTACCTCCTCCTGGACTCCGCCGTGTTCGTGGAGACGCTGGGCTTCCTCGCCGTCTTCATCGAGGCCATGCTGGGCACGCCGCAGCTGCACTGCAACTACCAGAACAAGTCCACGGAGGGCATGAGGTACGGGGGGGGTCACAAAATCACCGCGAGCCGCGACGGAGCTTTTATTCCTGAGGAGAACGTTGTTTTTGAGCTGCAGCTCCAGATCCCCCCTCGCCGCGCTGACACGTGCTTATTAAGTATTTCTGGCACCTGTCGGCCTGCCGACGGCTCTTTGTTACGCCGACGCGCTCCTGCCCTCCCCGAGTTCCCCCCCAAAGTCGGGAGGGGGGGGGCGAGCGGCCGCTGCAGGGTTCGGGCCCACGGCTCCTCCGCTCAGGGTGTACATCGGCGTTCCACATCTACATCACAATGGAGGGGGGGTAGAGGGGGGGTGATGAGAAGAGCAGAAGTGACTATCTCTGAATAAAAAAAAGGCCCCCTGCTTTCTGCCCCCCCCTCGAGGTCTCTGCAGAAGACCGATAAGGGGACTCCAGCTGGGCCCCCCCCCCGTCCACCGAACCGCCCGTGACGCCGCCCTCGACCCTTAACGTGTTTGTGTCTCCTCCCATCGTCAATACCTGCAGCCGATCGGGCGAACGACGAATTCTGCGCCGTCCGAGTAGACGAGGAGGGTGCTAATGGACACGCCCCCCCCGGACCCCCGACTCCCCCTCGGTGTGTGTTTTTTTGCGTCTGGGCTCGACCTGTTGGAGTCAGGTGGGCTGTTGCTAGGATACGTCACCTCAGCCGCCCGGTCGGGGCTCTCGTGTCGCTGCTGAAGTGGGGAGCTGCGACGCGGAAGCTGATTTATGAGTCGGCGCTCCGGCGAACAAACGAGGGGGGAGCGGGGGCCTGGTGGCGTGGACGTGCTGCACGCCGTTTATTGTCGCGCCGAGCCGCCCTGTCGTCCCTCGAGCTTCCCGGGCTTTCTAACGGCCGACGCCCCCCTCCCGCCAGAGCGCGGCGGCTACAACATCAAAGCCTTTGTTTCCTGGAGATGAAAGGTGGAGGCGGTTCAGAGGCTGTTGGAGGCGCAGCTGAGCCGTGAAGGCCCGACTTCACGCTGATGCTGACCAGTCCGCCCCAGAACAAACAAAACACAACCCCTCCTTATAAGGCTGCGCGGCGTCCGGGGCCTTATTTAGCCTGCTGGCGGCCGTCCCGCCGCTCCCTGGGAAGGCTGGGAGCGTCGGGGGAGCCGGGTCAGGGGTGATTTCTCTTCCCTTTCTGTCCCTCGCCGGACACAATTTTCACTTTCTGCGTGTGTGTGTGTGCGTTTGCAATTGTGGATGAATTGGCGCCGACGGCCTCCACGTTGGCAGAGAAGACGAAGAACGCAGAGCGAGTCTCCAGAAAGTGACATCTGCTCGCCAGAGACGGGAAAAATAATGTAACTGGTTTAAAGAGACTCCAGCCAAAAAACTCCAGACAAAAAAAAAAAAAAGTCTGTTCTAACGTTTGAAGCTAATTGAAGGGGAGCAAAGTAAGAGCAGGTTTCGTACATCAGATGGAATCACTTCCCTCCAGGAGCTCCAGAACTTCGTACGCCTTCAGTATCGGTAGCGTCGGTACCCGCAAACACGCTCGCAACCGCAGCTCAACAGCGCCACGGCGGCTCACACGGGTACTGCAACGGTTAAGAAAACGTGTACTTGTACATTCATATAAGTATGAGCCGGTTCTTCTGGGGGGGGGGCTCCTCCCACAGAGCTCATCGGGAGGAGGAAGAGTGTGGTGGTGTTTGGGATGGGGGCGGGTCCACTGGTGGAAGAAGGTCATGATCGAGGACGGAGGAGGGAAAACGAGGGCAGGGAGCTCTGGGACTCTTCTAACATCTGCAAAACTTTACCCGCTGACCTGTGGAAAAGTTGTCCCCCCCCCTCCCCGAAATGGTGCTGACGGACCAGAACCCCGACTTTAGTGACCAGGAAGTGAGGCCTCGGGGGAGGCGTAGACGGGTAAACTCAGGAGCCACTTTTAATGGGGCTTTTAGAGGTAATGTCCCGTCTTGAGTGCGCCAGTTTGCTGAGTGTAGAAACCCCGCCAGACCTCCTTTCCCCGCCTCATTTGTCCAGCTCGCCGTGAAAGCAGGCGAGGACGGAGCCGCCCTCCTCCCTTTCGTCTGTTAAACTCCTCCCCGGTTTTAAACAGCTGCCCCGGCGCATACTGGTCGTGCTGGGACAGATGCCTGGAAGATGATTGATTCCGAGCTTCCATTATTGCAGCTGAGGGAAATCTAATTTCCTGTCTGAGCCGGAGCGCTCGTGTCTCCCGCGTGTGAAATTAATCACCCAGAAAGTGTCTGAGCCAGGTGATAAAGGATTAGAAACGCTTTATTACGGCAGGAAAACCCTCATTAACGTGAGTTTCAAAGTGTTTCCAAAGTCAGATTGGATGCACGGTTTCCTATATGTAACTCTTTCTCGTCTTTCCGCCCCCCCCAGCATCAAGATGGTGCTGATGTGGACCAGCGGCGACACCTTTAAAACCGTCTACTTCCTGCTGACGCAGGCGCCCGTGCAGTTCTGGACCTGCGGGCTGCTGCAGGTCTTCGTGGACTTCGCCATCCTGTTCCAGGTTTACTACTACAGCCGCTACCCGCAGAAGCCTCTGTCTCACACCGTGTCCCACGCCACCAGTGCCAAAGCCCTCTGAAAGCTCCGCCCACCGCCCCCCTCCCCCCACCAACCGCTCACCCGCTCCTTCACGCTGACGCGCAGAGACATCGATAACACAGGCGCCGCGTGAGGAGCGCTTACAAACAGTCTGGTGTCCTCCAGCGCACGCAGCCGAGGTGCGCGCCCACGTGAACACACCCACACCCGCCGCCAACCGCAGACGTTCGCGCTCGAAGCCCGCCGACGCGCGGACAATCGCCCGCCGCCCTCGTGGGCCCGCCGTCGTGGCCGCTGCCTTAAGACGCGCCCCTGCCTCCCGCCTCGCCGTCACTGAATGTACCGACGCTGCAGAGTCCGGTGGGCTCAGGTTCGTGGGGGGGGGGGGAGGCGGGATCGGGGATTCCCCAGATGTGCGGAGAGGGTGCGTTCGCTGTGGAGCTGCGTCCAACCTCCTCGTTTTTAGCGGCGCTGGCCGGGAGCGACCAACCTCCACGCCCGACGTCTGCTCTTAGGTAGAAAAGCACAAGGAGACGCAGGGATGCGCTTGGCTCAGTCCACCCTCTAGTCCTTCATTCGGTGTTCAGATGAGCTGTGGAGGCAGCAGGAGGCGGAGTCTTTGTTCAAGATGACCGTCGGGGCTCAACGCCGCTGCTAACGCTTCAATTCTGTGACTCCAGTCGACTGAGGGTGAACTTATCAAACCACTGGTCAGAGTTACACATTTCTGATGCTAAAAGGGAGCTGAATTATTATCATCTTTACTTCTGAGGGTTCTGAGTGGCCGTACCTACATTTATTTTGCATTTTTGATGATTTTTTTTTTTTTTTTTTTTACAATTCACCCAGAGTTCAGCTGGGTTTTGTCCTCTTGAGTTTCACCATAATGAATTTTTATCACCATGAAGGTTAATTTCCTGTTGGATGGAGGGACGGCCTGATGATAATGAAGATGATGTTTGTGTTGGTCGTTTTGTGCCATATTTTTATTTTTTTTTTATTTTATGATCTTTTGGTCTTCAGAACGACCTCGGTTTCATACTCAATCATGTTTTGTATCCATTAGTTCATGTTTTGTTAGTTTGCCCTCAAATCTAAGTTGTTACTGCACCAAATATACCTTTTAAATGTTCTTGTTACATTTGGTTTTTTTTTATTTAATTTGTAGTAAATTCCCAGCTGTCTGACAGCTGTCGGGTCTCGGCGCCGTCTGTGTTTGTTGGGAGCCAACGGTGAACTTTGCTACATCGGGGCTACAACAGAACTTTCATTTCGGTGGGTATTTTAAGCAAAAACCTGAAACGGTCGCACTGGGAAACCTTTTGTTGAAATATTAAACAGACTTTTGGAATAATGAGCACATCAGGACGTCCTGCACATCCCAAACTGGATGTCCTCCTGTATGATAAATAGTTAAATCAAAACTCCTCCACCAACAACATTTATATATTTCAGGAGACACTGATCCTCCTGCGATGACTCCATAATGCAACACATCCGTTCAGATTAGAGTTTAAATGGAGTAATGAAGCGTGTCCTAAGCTGAACCCTGAAACTTCGTGCCTCGCTTTAATTGGCTTCAAAGTGACGACTGGAGGACTCTTCTTAAAGTCTGACTTCAAAGTGAAGGTACTCGGGGCCCCAAAATGATGCGTTGTGTTTGCAGTTGCACACGGAAAACTTCCAAGGGTGTAAAAATTAGGAATTTGTAATTGCTGATGTTAGTGGGTTAAAAACATCTACAAGCAGAATCCAAAGCTTTTTAATGAGTTTTTTAATTAAGGATTTAATTAATAAAGCTAATTTAATCCAATTTGATCTGTTTTTCCTGGCGGTGATGGGAATTTAGGTTGGTTTTAGCTTCTAATCCAGAGTTCATGGTAAACCAAGATGAATTAAGATAACAATGAATACATCTTTTCATCTAATGTGTGATGAAAGGTGTCAGATTTTCCTGAATAGTTCATTAAAGCAGGTTCAGATGTGTGGCGGTTAATCTAAATCCGTTATATCTCAGCTGTGTAATAACTGTGACATTAGTAGCTTAGCATAATCCAATATTAGACTTCCTTTGCGCCTTTTCTCTCACCCACTGTGTCGACTTTTAAAAATATCTGATGCGTTTGTGCAGAAAATAGAAGGCGAAGAGAAGAAACCATAAATAAAGCAAGGCTTTGTGAACCTAAAGTTAGTTGACGTCAAATACGACAGAACAGTTTAAGTCTTCAGTCTCGACGAGTTTATTTGGGACAAGCTGTGACAACGGGTGACAACAACAACAACAACATCGATGATAAAAATGGACGACGTGTTAACGTGGAGCCTTTCATTAAGCTTTAGACCCTTCAGCCACCACCTTGGCATCAAGTAACGGAAGTGTGCGTTAAAGAAAAAGCTGAAAATGTATGAGGGAGGAGGGACTTGTTGTTACTGCAGCCTAACACTAGGGGGCGAACACGGCGCTTCAGATTCAGGGTTCGATGATGTCGTTCATCTATCTGACGACACGAACGCACAACGTGCTTGAGGCGTACAGAGCTTTTAGCTCCGCGTTCGCCCCTCTGTCGGCGACGTTGTTCGTGACCTTTAACGACCTTCCCGAGCAGGTCAGGAGGTTCTGTTTTTGGGAGGATGATGCAGACACGAGGAAATCTGGTTGTGAGATCTGGTTTCCTTTGATGTCGCCGCTTTGAATCAGGGATGGGTCGTTGCTGGGCTCCAGTTCAAAGCTTCAAAGTCTGAAAGCGTCCCCGCCCTTCGTTAAAGGGACGTGCTCGGCAGGACGCTCGAGTCAGCTAAGTCCGCGCGAGGGCTTTGATCTCGGCGGCCCTCTGAGCGGCCAGCGACTTCCTGCGTTGCGCCGCGGCGGCCTCGGCGATGCCCTGGTAGCTGTCGGTCTCCTGCGAGTCCTCGCTGTTCTGGGACTTGGTGCTCTCCTGCGAGTCCGGCTTCTGCCTCAGCGCCTGGCTCTGCTCCTCCTTCAGCTCCAGGTAGGAGCGCGAGAAGGTGTGGAAGATGGAGGTGACGGGGAACGCCATCAGGAGGATGCCGCTCAGGATGCTGCTGAGGGCCACCACCTGGCCGGGGATGCTGCGGGGCACCATGTCCCCGTAGCCCACCGTCGTCATGGAGATCACGGCCCACCAGTAGCTGCCGGGGATACTGGTGAACTCCTGCTTGGCGCCCATCTCGCTTTCCGCCAGGAACACGAGGGGCGAGAACAGAGCCATGGCCACGCAGAGGAACAGGAGCAGGAGGCCGAACTCCCGCGTGCACCGCTTCACCGTCAGGCCGAGGACCTGCAGGCCCAGCGAGTGGCGAGCGAGCCTCATCACGTAGAAGATCCGGAGCGCCCGCAGGACCCTGAGGACCAAGCCCACCTTCTCCAGGTAGTTGTTCCCGGAGCCGGCGCCCCTCCCGCCGTCGGACAGGGAGTCCACGATGAGGGTGATGTAGTAGGGGAGGATGGCCACCACGTCGATGACGTTCAGGGGCGTGCGCAGGAACGTGCACTTGCTCTGGGTCTGGATGAAGCGCAGCAGGAACTCCAGGGAGAACCAGCCCACGCACACCGTCTCCAGGATGAAGATGTTGTGGCACCTCTGGGAGCACTCGCCCTGCACAGAGGGGCGAGAAAGACAGGACGCTTTCACTCGCAAAGTTTTGGAATACTTGAGCTAAAGACGGTCGGTCCCGGAGCGCCTCGGGTGTCTGCCGACGACGTTGTTGGGGCCGTTTTCAAAGTTTACGAATCGCGTTTCGACTTCCCCGCTGACGGCAGAGGTCGACACTTCCAATCTTCACGCCAGAGGAATCGGGTGCTGAAAGATTCATGCGCTACGAACCCAAAAGCTTTGATTGTTTCCTGACGCGAAGCTCTTTGAATTCAACTGAACCGGAACAACAGTGGGAGCTGGAGACGGGAACAACACGGGAGCGTCTTCAAATGTGAAATCCGGAAACTGTTGAGGCTCGAATGGTCTCCGCGTGTGCTTAAATTACACTTATAAATGTTTTAAACTGTATTTGTAAGAGCTCGCTCAGTCCTTAGATCAAAGTCACCCAGGAAGCTGTTTTAAATGATAATTTTTTAATCAAATTAGCAGAAAATTTGTGTTTATATCTGCGGATTAATTAGAACACCAGATTAAATTACACAAGTTTACAGTGAAGCTGCATAGAGAAGTTCCACCCTAAAAAAAGTTAGTTTTTTTTAGCTGAGGCCATAAATTGGGATACCATCGGGGAGGTGCTTCAGGTGTGTCCACCCACAAGGAGACCTAGAACGCCTTGGAGAGATTGGCTCTTTGTGAAGGCCTGGGACCACCCTGGGGTGCCCCCAGGTCCCCCATCTGAGGCTACAATGTACCTGACCCTGACCCGGAATAGCGCTGGGAAGACGAACGGACGCTTCCCCCTTCAGTCCTAAAGGACTCAAAGGTACGCCCAAGGTCCCTGTTTAGGGCACTAACAGTGTTCTCAGTCTGAGACAGTTGAACGTATTCATAAGATGTGTTTATATTGTGTGTTGTGGTGTCTAACAGTTGTTTCTTCCATATGGAGACTTGAGCTGGCTCTCGTACGGTAACGTCCTTGTTGCTCTATTAGGTTTGGGTCTGGCTGCACAACGTCTGGGAAGTGCGTGAGTAAATGAATCCACCTCCGTCAGCTTGTCCGCGCACGTTTGGGATAAATAGAAACGAGCTTATTTTGAATTGCAGAGAGCCTTTGGAGGAACCTGAAGCAGCTCTCGTTAACATTGCACAACAGACCTGAACAAATGAAGCGTCTTCACACATGGTCACAGATGATGTCACCTTCAAATCAACCACACGATCCGAACCGGTTCGTGACAGAAGCTTTCTGGATGAGTGCACCTTCCTCTCACGCTGATGAGCCTCCTTCTGTGTGTTCTTGTACCTTGTGCTAGTCAGGGAGTCTCAACATACATTTTACTATCAAAGTGAGGACTTTGCTTCAAAGGTCTGAGGGTTCAGAGTTGCTTTGAAGGTCAGAGGTGGGGTTAGGTTTGGGTTACGGGACGGCCCCAGGGAAGGTATTAGGTCTATAAAAATCCTCACAAAGGCATGAGTACAATGCTGTGTGTGTGTGTGTGCGTGTGTGTGTGTGTGTGACCGAGTTTCAGCTGTTTTACTCTTTCAGAACCCTTTTAAGCAGAAAATCTCATTACAGAATTAGAATAGCACTTTGCTTCACATCTACCAACCCCCCAACCACACACACACACACACACACACACACACAATTACAATCCATCGATTAGTTTCACAACATCCTTTCATCCTAGAGTCGTAGTCTATATGGTTTATAAGTACAGATGTCTTAACAGCTCCCTCTAGTGGTCGGCTCTGGTAGGACAGCAAGCCCCTCCTCCTCCCACTACTCTGTTTCTTGGGTCGACCTTCACGTCTAACGGTGTGATTTCTGGAGCAATTTCGATCGAATGACTTGTTTGATGAAGAAATAAATGAGAAAATAGGCTAGCCTAAGGAGCCTAGCGGGCCTAGCGTCAAAGTGGCACCGGCAGTGCCGGTGATTGTTATGACGGCACAGCGAGCACGCGGGGCCTGTCGTAAATGTTTAAACAATGCGACTCGTTTTTGTCGGACGGTCACGCACGTCAGCAGCTTAGGGTACGTTAGGTTCACTCATGAATGATTAAACAAGCTACACGGACGTAAAAAAGAAAAGAGGCTCCATTAATAACGTGGCGGCGGCCAATTTGAACCCACACATGTGGGCCTGTTCGTGTGTGAATCAGGACCTCGGTAACGGCGGGACACGAGCGTTATCGCTCGCCAGGACTTGAGCAGACACTAATAGAATTTCTGGGAGTTATTATGCAAAATTTATAGGCGAGCTGGCCCCTTGGTACTCATCCCATCTACATTTAAAAGCTGGCACGGCGGCTCGCCCCATTTGTTTCTTCCTGTGCAGGCGGCGGGAGAGGCCCGCCGCGGGCGCCGGAGAGATTCATGTCAACGTGAATTACCGACCGCCGGGGCCGACATCGCTCATGACGCCGTCGAGCTTTCCTCGTCCGAAAGTCAAACACTTCCGGAGGTCGCCAACACGCAGCGGCGCGATTGAAACCAAGCGTCCTCGGGGCCTCTGCCCGGATAACCTGGGGGTTCTGGAAACCATCGGTGCGGCCCGGGAAGCTCCAGGATTCCCGTCATAGCCAGAAACCCAAGTTTTGCTCTTGCAGATACGGACCTGGCCCGGGTTTATTCCTGCCTCCAACCTGACGATGGCTGGGACGGGCTCCTCTTTTGATCAGAGGGCTGATTTGTGCGGCTGTCCTGTCGGCGTCCAATCGGAGCCGGGCGCTCACCTGGTCGTAACTGGGCACGGTTTAAGTGAATTGCCGCGTCTGTTGATTTACGGGGCTGTAAAAGAGCCGCCCGTGACCCTGCCAATCGCCTGAGGCATGCTGGGATATCGGCGAGCAGTGCGGCGGTCCGGCGCTGGGCGGTTCACGTTTGAGCTGCAGCCTCGTGAGGCGTGTAAAGGCTCTTAATAAGCCTCGTTGCTCCATCCATCCCCTCCTGGAGGCTCATCAGATATTTCATTTGATCATTTCGCCGATTAATTTCTCATCAGAACTTCCAGATGCGTGAAGGCGCTGGCTGCTCTTCGCCCTCCCACACCTCCTGTCCCAGCGAATCACGTCGGCTTCGGCCTTCGATGACGGGAACAACGCTCCCGATGCCGAGATCGTATCCCAACCCTTTGTGGGAACCACAGTTCCCAGTCATTAAGGCCCAATCCCATCAGTCCTGACGACTGTTCCCTGACGTCTTTATGATCTCGCTCTAACACGCCGGTGCTCACCAGTCAACACAGCATCACTAAATCAGTATTTTGGCTCATGAGACCGGGAACTGATTAATGACATCCCTGGAGAACCATCACTCAACATCCGGAATTACAGCAAAGTGCTTCTCTGCGGTTCCACGGTGGAAGAAGAGGGTTTTAAAACTGGACCTTACGTCAGCTAATGGCAAATGTTTGGAGTGCTTCTATGGTAACAGGAGTCGGGTTTCAAGGCGCTGATGTTGCCTCTTCATGTGTGGAGAGGTTGGCTGTGATTGCAGCTCCGCGGGGAGGAGTAATTACAGCCAGCAGCAGCATTTCTTTGTTCCAACCACTTTTACTCTCTTTTTTTTAAAGTTTGCACAATTACACTTGAAGGTTTAGGATGTTTATAAAAATAAGGATGCGGAGGTACCAGAGTCGCGTTGGCTCCTGCACACACACCTGAACCCCCCGCCTGCCTGTTCCATTCCAGTTAGTGTTGCAGTTCTCTGTTTTCAGGTCAAAATACTGATCCTGACGGAGTTGCAAATGATCAAGGATGCAAAAGGTAACAGTTCTGCTGCCACGCCAAGCCTTTAAAAGACATCAGGAACTTTTTTCTTGCTTGTTAACTAGTGTTGTGATCCACATATCATTACAAACTACAGCTACAAACACGTTTCTCAACATGTTTCCGTCTCTGCAGAGTGATGTTTTGTCACTGATCCAGAAGAGTCGGGTGATGCTATTCCCCCTGAGATTTACGGTTGCCATTGTGGGAAGAAAGTTCCCACAAATCACCGCCGCTGTGATGGATCGCAGCGTGAAGAGCGGGGCATCAGAGGTGAGTGATGAGCGCAGCCCCAGATTTTAGCGCCAAACCCTGGCAACTTTCCCGCCAACGTTTCCCCTCTGATGATGCGCGGATCCTGTAAGGTTGCGTTTGAGTGCCTCTGGGGTTTAAATCAATAAACCTCTGAGCTCAGGGCCGTGATCAAAACGGCGCGGGGGTTAGATCCCCACCCTCGGAGATAAAAAAAAACCACACAAAAAAAAAACGACACAGCACTTCAGAGGGTTTCCTCTTCGCCACCAGAGATTTGATTAGGCGTCTTTCTGAGTGCTTCCTGCTGCAGGAACATCCTAAAAACTTTTGGCTCCCGCCTGAACTCGATCTAGATTAGGTTTTACATTGACCTCTTCCAGAAGGCGATTGAATTTACATCCACCTACACATCTGACGGCTCCATATCACGACTTCATCTACAGAGAAAACGTATTAGAGCCTGACTCTGGTCTTTCTGGGTGGGTCGGCTCGCTAGTTCAGCGTTTTTCATCGTTTCTTTCAAATGACTTCACACTTCTGGTCCCTCGAAACTTTGACCAACTTTTTCCCCCTCAGCGTTTCAAATTAAAACTGATCTGAAGAAAACATCTCAATGTTTTTCGTGCAAACTGTCACGATATAATGCTAATCTGAGATTAGTGATCTGAGCAATTTCATTGGCCAAATTAGCTCTGAGCTGGGCGAGCGCCAGTATCTGCCTATAAAGGCTAATGGAGCAACTGCGGCTAATTAAGTGATAATGAGCAAGTGACAAAGTTGTGTTGAACTTATTCAAATTAAATGAGTCAAACATGTTGTTGGAAGGCGCCTCTCTACAGCCGCCGTGCAGGAATCCAAACCAGCTTCTTGTGTGTAAAGAAGTGGGAGTCCCTCGTGATTTGGTGACATTCTAGGGGACAGATCTTGGCTTTAATCGACAAGAGGCAGCTCAATTTACCCAGAAGCCTTGGGTCCTGGTCAGGTCCTCACCGGGAGGATATTAGTGTGTGAGAGGCTAACCAGTGTTATTATTTAAGTGAACACACCTGCAGACACGTACAGGCGAGAAAAGGTGAATACGTCTGCATTAAAGGCACTTTGCTGCCCTGATTGATTTACCTCCTGCTCTCCTGTGTTTCAGCTCACCATCTGTCAGCATCACTCAGGAGGTGACTTAGTGACGCACGAAAGGTTGTGAGGAGCCGCTGCTCCAGGGGACAAGCAGACACTGGCCTTTTTGTCCTCTTTGGCGCCATTTGTCATCAACTGTGACGACATCCCAAGACGATAAACGCCGTAAATACACGCGTGTCCTAAAAAAAACGCCTTTGTGGCCTCAATTTCAGACCTAATTACAGAATTTGTTTCACTGCTTCATTTAAATAAGTGAATCCTGCGTTGAGGTAGTACGGTTCAGCCCCTACAAGACTCCTTTTATCGTGAACATAAAACAAACAGTTAAAACACTATACTATAGACTCTAAGGAGGTAAAAGCACCTTTAGAGCTCAAAAATAGACGAGCGTCCTCGCACCCAGACCCAGGGGTCTGCTCAAGGTTTCTGACCTGAATCTGCTTCATTTCTTCAGCCTATTTATCATCTGTGAGACTTAATCAGACCGTCGTGTGCAAACAATTTAAATATTCTTAATGTAAGAGAGCATCAAAGAGAATGATAAATGCTTCCTGATCTGGACGAGGCTCAACACAGCTCCAAAACCACACGCCACAACTTTACCAGGTTTTGCATAACAGCCGCGTTATGTAAAAAAAAAAAGAGAATGAGCTCATTTCATATTCATTTGTTCTTTTTCCACAGTCAGTTCTTGAAGCGGGTCAAGCGGGCGGCTGGGGGCAGCCGAAGCCAACGCTGCAAAGACTCGTCGATGCGGTCGTCCACGCGGATCTCAGCGGAACGCAGAGAGAGCGCTAATCTGTGCAGAGACCCCAGCGTGCCTGCGCCCTCGCTCTGTCACGATCGTTTACAATGAAGCGTACGGAGGCTGCACGTGGGCTGCTGCATCAACATAATCGGGATTCTACTGTAGCAGAACCCCCCCCAGGCCCCTCACGAAAGGGAAGGAATTCTCTTTCTCTTCTGTTTGCACGATGGCCCGGCGGTTCAACATGTGCAGGAAGGTTTTAGCTGCCTCATTTAATCATCTTCTCTCAACAGTCGATGCTGCAGAGTGATTTTTTTTTTTTTTTTTGAGGAATGGGCAGATATGTGGAGGGAAGGAGTGTTGTCTTGTGCAAATGGTGCATTAAATCAGCGCTGAGTGCAGAAGTTGAGTCGGGCACAGAAATGCTAATTCAAGCGCGGCTTTTATCGTCAAAGCTTTTGGCCGAGTTCGGAGGGGACGCGGATAGCCCTGAACCTGCCGTGCGTCTACTCAAAGATGCAGCTGCGCCATGGCGACAGAGCCCTCAGCGGCTGTGATTGGTCCGCTCCTTTGGAACCTCCGTGTCCTCTTTGTGCCCTGCTGCTTGTGTAGAGTCTGCCAGACATCCACAAGAACATCTTTTATGTTAAATCTGAGGCTGACTGAGCAGCCAGAATGTCACAGATTAGTCCTCCACTGCAGCAAAAAGGATATTTCTGTGTACCTAAAGTAGTCGTGCATAGTTAAGGGCAGTGATCTAGCAGCTATGATTTGTTAATTGCGCCCCCGCTGATGTGGACTCACCCTCTCCTCCTCCTCCCGGAGGTCTGGCATGGTGCTGACACACAGTGTCACGGCTGTGATGGCCACAAACAGCACAGAGAGGCAGGCGAAGATCTTCCCCGGCAGGCCGGAGTGAGGGTTCTCCACCATGTCCCTCAGCCTCCCCATGCAGCCCCCCGTGGGCGCGTCCTCCGGCAGCCCTCCGTCCAGGGGCTGCAGGTTGTCCTCGCAGGACGGCGGCGGGGTGGGCTCGGTGTCCTCCTCCTCCAGCCTCTGCTGCTCCTTGTACTCCTCCTGCCTCAGACGCAGCTTGCGCAGGCAGCACCAGTCCAGGTTGTTCTCCTCCACCCCCCAGTAGAGCAGCTCCTCCTGGAAGGACAGGGCGCACATCTCCCGCAGCAGCCGCAGCTTCCCCGCCGCCAGGAAGGTGACGATGGTGCGGAAGGCCGACGGGCTCCGGTCGAAGAAGTACTCGTTGCGGCTGCCGTCGTAGTCGTCGCACACGTCCATGATCTCCGCCTCGTTGCTGCAGCTGCGCAGCTTCCCCAGCCGCGTGAGGGGGAACTCGTCCAGCGTGGACCAGGGGATGCGGTACTTGATCCCCCCCACGTTGATGATGGCCGCGCCGTCGCCCAGACCGACCTCGTCGGCGTCCGGGGGGCGCGCCTGGGGCTGGGGGAGGAGCTGGGCGCGCTTGTAGAAGAGCCCCTTCTTGGAGGTGACCTCCTGCTTGGTCTCCACGCGGTTGAAGAGGAAGGTGGTGAACTGGCGATCGGTGCTGCCGGCCAGGAAGGCCACTTCCTGGTACATCACTGCCACGATCGCGGGGGGACGCAGCCCTGCACGGTGAGACGGGAGGCGGGGCTTCAGTGGGTGGGCGGGGTCACCAGAATGTGGTCACCCATTCAGCAGTGGAGTAGGTTTCTGTTGGACAGACAAGGCGAGGCAGTCAGGGAAGGGCCAGTGTGACACAGCAGCTCTGTGAGCAGCGCCAGAGCGCGGGGCACGCTACCTCCACACGCACAAGCCAAGACGCCGGTATTCCAAACTATTTAATCCACTCCCATTACTTCTGAGATTCGCCTGAACACACACAAAGCATCAACCAAAGCGTCACTAAAGGAAGCAAATTGAACTTTCCCTGCGGAATGGCTGATAAAGTGAGTTTAGCAGAGGTGAGGCGAGGGCGTGAGGGCTGGCGCTTCGTAAGGAAACCGAGCGCTGCTAAAAATATTACGTCAGACCCAGAAATAATTTGTTTTAGCAAATTTGTCGTAGCAGAGGCTCAGGGTAAATCAGTGTCGGGGAAACGCGGGGTGTTTTATTCTATTTTCTGCATCATCAAGCAGCAGAATGAGGCGGCTGAGCCTCACATGCTATCGACGCAGTAACAAACTCTTAATGATGGAAGAAGGAGCCTGAAGGAGACACACATGAAGTAAACATATGTTCAATCGCGTCGGTCTCATGCCTTTTGTTTTGGTCTCATTAAAGCCTCCTGCGTGTGGGTGAAAATTTAAAGTCAACTCTTGGAGCTGGGAATAAATCTACGTGGACTCAAGCAGCGCGGAAACAGGAGCGGCGCGGCCACGGCGACTCCAAAACACGAGGAGGAAGAAGGGCAGAAACATGAAAGCAAAGTGGTTTCCCCAGAAAGCGCTTAAAGACATTAGAAGACAGAGGAGAGAACAAAGGCGCCTGCTTCTCTGACGATGAGGCTTCAGCCCGATCCGTTTCTGCTTAACTGACTTCTCTTCCTAACCGGGGTCACGTTGAGGGTCAGAGGTCACCGGAGAGAGGCGGGGTCACGCCTGGGCCAGGTCCAAATCCGCCACACCAGCAGGTTCCTCATGGATCCTGTTTTCTGGTAAGTTTCCTGGGGGTGGGAATGGGAATGTCCACCACCAGAACAGGTCTGGGGTCATCGGGGATCGCACCGGGATCGCCCTCTAGTGTCGGGCTGCAGGAAGTCTTCGTTATTAGAACTCCCTTTTCTCATTAGGATGTCGTCTATCTGATGGTTTAATCATGTGACGTCGACCACTCCCCCCCCAAAGGAAACATCGGCCTGGAAGCTGTAATCCAGCCGAGCGCGAGTGTTTACCGGCGCGGAGGCGTGCCGGGCGCATCGCTCCAGCAGATCGACAATGGCTTCGCCCTCACTCTGTCTTTCTATTGTGAAGTCAGAGATCCTGACGACGCTTTTCCTGAACACGCCACGCCTGGCGGGGGGGTCGGGACCACAGGTAAATACAGAAGAGCAGCAGAATCCCGACACCTTTGTGTGCAGCACCTGCTACATAACCACACACACCACACACTGATGCAAAAAACCCTCACGTCTGAACTCCAGATTGTTTTTTTACACCAGTTGCTGATGCAAATTACATTTACATACCTCTTTGCATAATTCTGCGGGCCATTCGTGGCTGATACATCTGCCCGCCCACGTCCTCTCGCTCTTAACTCCTGCGACAGAGGCTGGAAGACACCTGAACTGTTGTTTGACCCTCCCATAAATCAACCCGAGCGTCGTTCTCAGAGCGAATTTGCAAAGAAATATACAGTTTTGTGAATTTTGTGTCTGGGCCTGAAGGGCGGAGCAACACTCGGAGAACTCTACATGGCCCTGGAGGAAGAGACGGAGCTGGGCTCGGTCCGTTCTGAGAGTGGGAGCAGGAATGGTGTGAGTTCAAACAACCACCTTCATGTAAAACACAGTCCTGCTCTTTCTGAGGCGTTTGAAGGATGGGTGGGTGGATGGGTGTCAGACCACCTCCTCTGTCACTACACACTTCCACTGCTGCTCTGAAGTTTCAGAAAATTGCTGCCACGTTAATTGAAATGAAAAGTGGAGTCTTTCCTCCTCGGGGGCGCCGGACTTAACGACGTGCCCGAGCTTCGAGAGGAGATAATGTGCAGGATGGAGGTCTGGAGGTGGCAAGGCTTTGATGGAGGTGCTCGTCCTGAAGCGGACACAGAGCCCAGCAGAAGAGACTTCCTGTCAGCCTGAGCCAGAAGCTTCTCCCACCTGCCCAAACCTCGGTGGGTATGGTGCGTGTGGGCGGGGCTAAACACTGCGGTCCACTGATTGGTCAATACCACCGTCAGTGTAAAACGTTGCTCACCAACTTTGGTGAATTAGTCCATGTTCCTGTCTAACATCGAGGGTCTCACTGAACTTTAGTTCCGTGGGAACCTCCAGAGAGCCACGAACCACCTAAACACCACCTGAATGTCCCCTAAAAAACTTAAATCATCAGGGAACCGTCTCTGTGCGAACCTCAGGGTCCACAAACCTCATTTTTAAAAGACTGAACCAGTTTTATTCTGCTCTGACTTCAGCTGCTGCGGCTTGGCGGAGGTGTCTGAAAAGTTGACGTTCAGTTGCTGGAAGCTGACGTTCCAGCTCTCGTTGCTCGCCCCCGCCGGCGCGTCCTCCGCGCATCTGTCTCCACACATCAACAGGTTAATGATCCCTGGCTCCAGCATGCACGCATGGACAATCTGTTTAGCCCAGAACGGGGAGGGGGCGTTCTCAGAGGGTCTAGTCACTCAAAGCGAGGCTTCCTTGCGCGGATATCGACGCGCAGATTATCCATCGACCGTCTCCCACTTTGTCGGTGCTGGTCCGCAGCCATAAGTAGCGGCGGCACGAACTAGAGCCGAGGTTCTACGAGAAAGGCCGATTAATTATGCAGGGAAAAAAAATCTCCAAATTAAGAGCCTCCAAGTGATTCTCACGGGAGCTGCGCTACGCTCCATCGCCGGCGCGCGTCTGGAGTCCCCGTTGGAGCCGCGCAGAGAGCCCGGGGGCACCGTGGAGCCCCGAACTAAAACACCCTGCTCTGGAGGCGGCGGACGCGGGGTCGAGGTTAACTTTGTCCCCCAAGTGAAACGGGCAGCGTTCGGCTCGGACTCACCCGCTGCGTCGTGAATCTGACGTCCATCAGCTTCTGCTCGCTCGCGGGCTCCGACCTCTCGTCGTGCAGCGAGATTTAAGTTTTTTGGGGGACATTTCACCGCCCCGAGCTTCCTCCCGCGGCCGCGTATGAGTCCGGGATTCGGAGTCTAACCGCTCCCAAAAGAGGCGTTGGATCCCGAGCGGGCGGCAAAAGAAGTCGACATATTACTCCGCGTCGACTGTTCCTCTTCCTCTGTTGCAGAACAGTGCGTGTGTGTGTGTGCGTGTGCGTGTGTGTGTGTGTGTGTGCGTGTGCGTGCACGCAGGGCTCGCAGCAGGTGGAAGCCTCCCCTCACGCCGCTCCCGCTCGCCCCTCAGGTGCGTCCGGAGCTGCGCGCTCCGCCGAGCTGCGTCTCTGGGAGAACGGCGACCAGAAGTGCGTGTGAGCTTCTGGGGGGGGGGGGGTGTTCTCCACGCTGCTTCGGGCCGGGCCGCGCTTCCCTCCGCCGACCGGAGTCACGTCCGTCAGGTTTGTGTGGGGAAACTTTCCCGACGCGCCCCCTCGCCTCCGGGCGGCTGGGCTGAAGACGCGCGGAGGCACTTTGGCGGATGGGTTTTGTTTGTTTAAAGGGACCCAGAGGCAGATCCAGCCGCGGGTAGGAGTGGTTTTTGCCTCTCTGTCAACACACACGTCAGCAGCCTGAGTGTTCTCGGCGTGAGTGCGTCGGGTCTGATCGATGGCGGCAGCGGCGTCTGTTTGCGGGACTATCTGCGGCGTCTGTTTGCGGGACTATCTGCGCCGCTAAACGCGCGATAAAAGCTCAGGGTGACAGAAAATAAATGACTGTTGACAGAAGAAATCACGAGGGGCAGGTGAGGCGTCAGGAGACGCGCGTGATTAAACTGTGACGTGAGCGCGTAAAACAGGAGGAAAGTGTCCGTCGACCCCCTGAGGGTCGGCGCCGGCCCTGATGTTCTCCAGCTCCTTTTGAACTGTGAGGGGTTTTTAAAATGAGATCTGATCTGCTGCTGACCAGCTGATCCTTGTTTCTCGCTCTTGTTTCTCGTTCTTGTTTCTCGTTCTTGTTTCTCGCTCTTGTTTCTCGTTCTTGTTTCTCGTTCTTGTTTCTCGCTCCTCAAACTCTTCCGCTTTAGTCTCCTCACGCCGCCCATCCTGGAAGCTTCTGACAGCAAACAGAGTCAACAATTAAAGCAGCAGCAGGCGTCAGTGAGGCTGTTCAGGATCCAGCGGGGTTGGTACGTCGACCTCCTGTGTCACTAAAAACACACTCTGCCCCTCGCATGCAGCTGGAGCATTACCTCCCTTGTGGAGCTCAGACCAGGTGGAGGTCAATCAATCAATCAATCAATCTTTATTTAACGTCTTTTACAATCAGAAATAGTTTCAAGGCGCTTTCCAGGATCCCAGGACCTAACCCCAGACAAGCAACAGTGGCAAGGAAAGACTCCCCTTTAACAGGAAGAAACCTTGAGCAGGACCAGGCTCATGTAGGGGGACCCTCCTGATGATGGACAGATGGGTAGAGAGAGAGGAGGACAGGTAGAGGGTAGAATAGGTAGAGGGTAGAATAGGTAGAGGATAGAACAGGTAGAGGAGAGAACAGGTAGAGGATAGAACAGGTGGAGGATAGAACAGGTAGAGGATAGAACAGGTAGAGGATAGAACAGGTAGAGGAGAGAACAGGTAGAGGATAGAACAGGTGGAGGATAGAACAGGTAGAGGATACAACAGGTAGAGGATAGAACAGGTAGAGGATAGGACAGGTAGAGGATAGAACAGGTAGAGGATAGGACAGGTAGAGGATAGAACAGGTGGAGGATAGAACAGGTAGAGGGTAGAACAGGTAGAGGAGAGAACAGGTAGAGGATAGAACAGGTAGAGGATAGAACAGGTGGAGGATAGAACAGGTAGAGGGTAGAACAGGTAGAGGAGAGAACAGGTAGAGGATAGAACAGGTAGAGGGTAGAACAGGTAGAGGAGAGAACAGGTAGAGGATAGAACAGGTAGAGGATAGAACAGGTGGAGGAGAGAACAGGTAGAGGATAGAACAGGTAGAGGATAGAACAGGTAGAGGATAGAACAGGTGGAGGAGAGAACAGGTAGAGGATAGAACAGGTAGAGGATAGAACAGGTAGAGAAAACAGGTAGGAGAGGAGGGGAGAGGAGAGGCACAGAGCATAGAAGTACACACAGAAACACAGGTGAGTGATGAAGATGAAGAAGGTGGGCTGATTTGCAGGCTGGTTCTTATTGTGGAGGAGAACAGACACAAACGTCACACAAGTAGAAGTTGAACTAAAACTGAGCAGGTCAAAGGTCAGTGAGGGTGACAGCTCCTCCGTTAAAACAAGGCTGTCGGTCGGCGTCAGACACACTTTCCCTTCTGATCATGAATTAAGGAGAAGGCGGAGACGGAGGCTGTGTTTAATTCAGGATAATAAAAGTTAAAGCAACTTTTAGAGAGTTTTGTGGACTTCAGAGTGGAGCAGAAGAGCAGCACACGGCGAGCAGGAGCCCCTCAGAAGCCTCCTCTAGGACTTCCCGTCTGTAGTCGTGTCTCTGTTGATTCCAGCCCACATCAAGGTGAGGCGTCCTCCTGGGTCCTGATTGGCCGAACAGCCGTCATGGACCATCCGTCCTCCCGCTCGCTCGTCCTTTGAAGTTGTTGTTGGAGTTATTTTCAGTTTGCGTCATTTAATGAAACTAAAAAGGGGGTTTGTTGCGTGAAGTCATATTTAATTCAGCCTTTGTGAGTCACGCAGCTATTTCAGCCTCCGTCTTTGGCACGAGACGCCCGTTCAGAGACAGACAGGGTAATATCGCCACGGGCTTGGTTACACGCTACGCTGGTGCGGCCTCACGCGCCTGACACTGATGAATTACCGCGCTTTGGAAAACGCTGCATCAGCCGTGCAGGTGTATAATGAACCCTGACTCTGTCTACCTGCTCACACGCACACACACACACACACACACACACACACACACACACACACGCACACACGCTCACACTGTACAGGAAGTTTAAAAAAGGTCACATTTTAGCAGGTTATTGCCCATTTTTACCCAAACACATGAACTGTGTTCTTTGTTGCTCTGATTTATGTTCATAACTCCTTCATTAAAGGGAAACGTTTCTCTTGTGTTTTATTTAAATGACACGTCTCCTTGTTTATTTTTATTCAGTCTGACTGTAAGAAGAACAAAGCTGTTAGCAGAGGAAAAACACATCAAAACAAGCTCTCAATAATTAAACAAAACGATCTGTTTAAACTGGATTCATTTATTTTATTAAAACATCCTCTGATAAAAAGATTTTCATTAAATCACTTGAAAATTAATTATTTTTTTGTCATTTTAATCTCAAAATGTCACATTATTACTCACAAAAGTCATAAAATGTTACATAGTGGACACACGAGGGGATGCAAAGCTCAGCGGGCCCTTGCTGTTGGTTGCCGTGGTTATTGGTGCAGGCGGTGGTGGTCCTCAGTGATCTGAGCGCTGCTGATCGCTCCATCTCGTGCAGGAGGAGGATGTGAAGAAGGTAAATAACCTCCAGCTGTGCTGCCTCTGCGGTATCAGATCCCATCAGGGAGCTGGGGAGAGACGTGTGCACGGAGAAAATCTCCTCTTCACACAGCCTGGGGTGTGTGTGCGTGTGTGTGTGTGTGTGTGTGTGTGGGGGGGGTATTTGTCCAAACACACGCAGAGAGAATACTTCTCAGTATTTTAACAAGTGTGAATCAACATTATCTGATTTACTGCAAGAGGAAAAAATTGAGATGGGATTAGATTCCAGCTCGGTTTGATTCGATTTGTTGGGACCACCAGGGAGGAGGGACGAGGGTGTAACAGGAACAAACCTCGAGCAGAACCACACAGAGGAGGGGGGGGGACAGGAAGAAGATCCTGGGACCTAAAAAAAACCTCGACGTCAGGACGTCAGCCTCCAGGTTAACGAGACGGAGCGTTCCACCGGTATGGTCCACTAAAGTTACGACACGAGGACCACGCCCTCTCCCTGGAGCTTCAACTTTTAAAAGATCGACTCTTCGTCCTTGCGCTCTCAGAGTGAATACACGGAGGGGTTAATCCGTTTGAGTGTGTGTGACGCGTAAAGGAGACGCCTTCAACACCCCTCAGTGCCGCTGCAGGTTCATGGACTCAACATCTGGCCTTTCCCAGATGCTCCAGCAGCTCAACGGAGAGAGGAGCTCCAGATGTGGCACCAGAAACCAGGACCACGGAGCGGAGAACACGCTCATGATGGTCCAAATGGACCTAAACGAGACGCAACCAGCTGACACCAGCTGAGTCGAGGCTGATGAACCGACGCGTCCGGATTCAAACGCTTTGATGAAATCTTTATTTCCCACGTCCACATGTAGAGTTTTATATCGTATGACAGCCTTCTTCTTCAAGAACCGTGTCCACCGCTGCTGTCTTAATTGGCCGGGACACTGTTGGAAAAGATAGTTTTAATCTCAACGAGGTTTTCTTCTTCATTAAATAAAGCTTTTAAAAAAATTCAGTCCATAAAAGACACTTTGTACTCGTGTAGAGTTTACTTTGTGGATGTTGTGCACGTCCAGAGAGCCTTTGGAGGGGCTGTTTTTAAGGATCGTCACACACTCTCCGTGTGTGTGTGGACATATGTGGTGTGTGTGTGGACATATGTGGTTGTGTGTATGGACACATGTGGTGTGTGTGTGTGTGTGGACATATGTGGTGTGTGTGTGGACATATGTGGTTGTGTGTATGGACATATGTGGTGTGTGTGTGTGTGTGTGGACATATGTGGTGTGTGTGTGTGTGGACATGTGTGTGTGTGTGTGTGTGTGTGTGTGTGTGTGTGGACATATGTGGTGTGTGTGTGTGTGTGTGTGTGTGTGTGTGTGTGTGTGTGTGTGTGCCATACAGTTTCGTGGTGGTTCATTATCCAGGTGGTTCATTATTAGCGGGTGGTCAGGTCCAGCTCAAGAAACTTCCAGGCTTATTAAAGCGGGTCTGGCCTCGTCCGTCTGGTGCTGATACCAGGCAGAACTCCGCCCCAGATCCGTTCCTTTATGAAGACTGTACATCAAAGCAGCGCCAGCAGCTTTGTTCTCGCTGTCAGAGAGAATAATCCTGATGTTGACACCTGATGATGGATTCTGGTCAGTAATCGTGCTTTAACGTCCGATTTGTAACAATTAAAGAATTAACAGCTCAGTGCCGTAGCAAGAAGGTTCCGGGTTCAATCCCCGTGTTCTGATTTGGACCGACCAGTCATTTATCACCTCTGTCCCACTATAACCAGTTCGTGTATGGGCGCATTTTCCCTGAAAACAAATCCGTCGTGTTCTTTCTGCTCCTCTAAAACCTTCATTTGCTCGTTAACCATCACGACTGACGCAGAAATCCTGCAAATAAAGACGCGTTTTGTTACTGGGCTGGATGAAACGCGACATTAATCTCTTCCTTTGTGCAGAGGATGCATGAAATACCGCCGCTCCGACAGCTTTACACACGCAAATGTGCCATTTTTCACGATTGTTGCCGTGTAAAGGGACGAGGCTCAGCTTTGTCTCCCCGCAAAGCTCCAGCAAATAACGCAGAAAAAACACGATCTCTTTTCTCACAGAGCTTTCAGAAAGTGGATAAAAATACCACATCAGCGAGTGTTTCAGGCCGAGAGGAAATTATCTTTGGTATTGATGAATAATCTCATACACAACTTTGGCCCAGGAAAGTTCTGATTTCATCGTCCAGGCCCAAAGATCACACGGGAAGGTGTCAGACTCCTCTGAACCGAGTGTTGTTCCGTCGGCGGCCGGCAGGCGGCGTCCCATTTAAGACGTAACCATGGAACCATAAAAGGTCGTGACGCGAAAAAGAATCTAATGGGATTTACTGACCTTGGTAACATTTGTTGAAATTACAACAAAAATCCCGGCGTTAACGCCTCTACACCCCACGTCGGCGTTTTCTGTCCCACCAGTAGAAAACCCCGCTGGTTTGTAAGCGCTGGGAGCACTGGGCTGCCCACCCAGCACCACTCGTTAACATAGATTAACAATCCTCTATTCTTTTTCCAATCAGTTTAGCAACATCAGTTCCGATCTTTCATCCCGTACATCTTTCGGGCCTCCCCCAGCGTGAGGCAGCAAGGCGGTCACGTGGTCGCGGTGCTTGGATGACCCCCTCAAAGCTGCATGTGGACTTTCTTTGCAGCCAATTATTTGAGCCCGTGCATGCTACACTTGTTCCTGCATCCACCCAGAAAAAAAACAAAAAAACAAAAACCCTGTTTCTGATTCAGCGAAGCTGCGCAAAACGCTGACTGACGTCCCCACGGGCCCCGCAGAGACCCGGCGTTCTCCTCTATCACAGGACAAGCTGCATTTATTACTGTTTGCTTTGGCCTTTCAGGGGAAAGAACACGCCGATCTACATCAACGCGACTATTACCGCGCGCTAAGGACTTTACGGCCACCATTTGTCCCGCAACAACACACCTAAAGACGGAATTAATTCAGCTGGAAGGTGATTTCTAACCCCCCTCCAGACTTTTACCCCGTTCCCTCTGTAAAACCCGAGGCTTGCCCGTTAGAGACGCCTCTTGTCACACACACACACACACGAGGCCTAATGATCCCAGTTTGCTCTTCATGACTGGAACCCATTAGTGGCTGTTGGGGAGTCTCACATTCTGATTCTAATGTTTTAAGCCAACACACAAGAGGCAGCAAACACCATAATGGGTTTCGTCCTCAGCACCATTTAGTGGATGCTAGTTATAGAAAATCCTCACACACACACACACTGCCAGCAAACAAACTGCATTACTGATAAACATCTTTATTTAATGAATCTTTTCCTCAAGGTCAAATAGGAAAACAGACTGTATAAACACTTAAAATGACACTTTTGAAAGAGGTTTTGGAGAAAATGGCCACCAACAAAACGGGAGAGGTGACTCCGGAAAACCTGAAGGTACGGAGACACGCCTTACTTTCAACCCAACCCCCACAAAAGTAAACTTATTTCCTCGTTTCATGGAAAAACATGAAGCATGAACACAATAAAACGCCCCCTGCTGGTCATGTTATGTCAGGCTATGAACAGCTAACTTTGGAACTTGAAGCAGAATTTCCACAATATCGTCGATTTTGTTGGATTAAAAAAAAAAAAAAAGTCACATTTCAATCTTTTCATCTTGTTCTACTGCAATAGAACTTATTAAAAATCGCCGGGAGTCACAGAACAAATATTCCTAATTTCAATTCCATTAGATTACAAGTGAAATGCGGAGTCCTTGTTGGCTTTCACAGTGATTAAAATCAGTTCTGGTGCCACCGCAGCACGCGTCAAAGTAATCCGACATCCTGACATCTGGTACTTCCCAGTCTGGCCTGAATGAGTTAGTACGAAAAAGTTCACGCTGAACAAACCAGTAAAAAAAAAAGAACCAAACAAACAAACAAAAGTCCAGTGAAGCTGTACAGCACAGAGGAATAACACGGAATCGTCTGCATAGATAACGCTGAACGTAAAATTCCGATTCAGTCCACAGTGATAGTGCAGTTAGAACGAACAGTACGTTATCAAAAGTACAAACACCACGAGAGGAAAGACCACATTCAAACGTCTACACCTGCTGGTTATGCTCTGAAGTGTCGAGGACAAAAAAACACAACAGGAGAAAAAAAAAAAAAAAGGTAAAACTGGAAGTCCAGAGCAAAATAATCCCAGCAAAACTACTCCGAACTCTTTGGCTTGTGCGACCAGCAAAATGTTACGATCTTTAACTTCAATGTTACAAAAAAAAGTGAAATGACAAACAAAAAATGTTCACATGGTTCCAATGTTGCTTCTTAAATCTCGATAAAACGCAGACGTTGAGGTGTTTTACATAAAAAAGGGGATTTTTTTTTTTAAATCAATTTTACAAAAAACCCAACAAAAAGAAACCAAAAAAAAAATTGAAGCTTTATTTACAAGTTTTTTCTGTACAGGACACTGATAAAGCGCGCACACACACACACACATCTCTCACACACACACACACGTCATTTCCTCAGCAGAAAAATAGAATCTTTAGGTACCACGCGTTGGGGTCGGGGGTTAATTATGCTCTTGTCCGTTATTTTACGCGTCCTCATTCTTTTGTTGGTATCAAATAAAGTCGTTGAGCTCCGCCTCCAAGGCGGCGGCCATCTCGTCTGCTTCCGAGCTGCTGCCGCCCTCCTCCTCGTTGGAGTCTTTAGACGACTCGTCAGAAGACTCCTCCTCCTCCTCCTTCTTCTCGCCGTCGCCCTCCTCTTCCTCGGACTCGCCGTATTTACGTTTGTGACCCCTAAAAACAGGCGACAAACAACGTGAACCCGGTGCGGTGCCGCCGCTTCGCCGCCGCAGAAGTTGGAGGAAACACAAAGGTAGTAACAAGGCGACAAAGTAGTTTGAGGCCAAATTCTGGAGTTACCTATTTAATTAAGGCAGTTCTCGGTTCAATTATTTATCTAAAACATGATAAAACACGGTAGAGCAGCCACAAAAGAAAACAAAAACAACCGTTAGGCTAATTATTAAATGACTGCACTGCTTAATCAGCACAGTATGTTCTCTGGAGAACACTGCAGTGTAATTTACAAGGTCTCTCTCTCCCTCTCTCTCTCGACACCCACCAGCTAAAGACGCTCACGCTCAAACGAGGCGCTCTGAGAACAGGAGGCCCTCAAACTGTAAAGAACACAGCGGCGCCGAGGCTCGATCGGGAAACCATGGAGACGGAGGCGACGCGGGTGCATAGAAGGTAAAGATGGTCAGGGACAACGAAGAGGATGGCGACGCCCCCAGGAAAAGACGGGGTAAATCCAATTAGAGCTGCGTGCAAAGGCATCGTTCAAGATCCCAAATGATCTGGAACTGGGTTGGATCCAGTTTCCTCTGCCCCTGAGACCTGAGGGTAATCTGGTCTGCTGAGATGAGTCAAAACGAATGCACTCAAGGACGCTGTTGCTCATAAAAAGGCCTCATCCTGCTGATGCGGCTGGTTCACGCCTCAGCCGGAGCGCCCATTAGAGGCAGGAGCAAGATTAGTTAGTGAAACCAGGCTTAACCGAGACACCCCACCCCGGCACACCCCGTAATATCGTGGAGAAAAGAGCCCGTTACCACACACAGTCCAGTGGACGATGCATAGAAACGTCTCACACAGGAAATACAGACCAAGACTCAGACTCTGCAGCGTGAATGAAAAACCATAAATTTCCAGCTTCGTATGATTTTTCCCAGCCTCCTGTGCTGCGATCCATTCACAAAGAAAAAGCCATTACGCTCGCCGCTTTTCTCCAAGGTGACTGAATCATATACCCGCGTGTGCTGGAGGGGCCTCAGCGCGGGACACGTCGACTGGCGGCGCACACCAAACCTTCAAAACCGACCCAAGACGAAAGAGGAAACAATAAAACCCATGAAAGCAGAGGTCGGCAGCTAAGCGCTTCTTTGTTCTCCACGCACGCCGCCCCTCTCTCCGCTCATCCCGCCCTTCCAGCGCAAGCGTCTTGCAGCCGAGTGGCTTATTAGCACGATGCTAATGAGGTGTGTAGGGGTTTTGTACGGTTATCGTGGAGGACTGACAGAGAGGTCCCCCTCATTAGCCCACGCCGCTGTCAGACGGCCGCGCTCGGCGCCCGCAGCAGCGGGGGCCCGGCTGTGCCTTCATTAAAGGTCAGGTGTCGGCTAATATCAGCACAGAGGCTCAGTCAAACGGCGGTTAGCGCGGAGCCCCGCTGATCCGGAGGCGCGGGTGCTGGAGGGAGACGGCTGTGTTTGCGCCGAAGGAGTGCGGCCCCTTCAGAACCCCACGACCCTAAATGTGCAGCGGCGGCGCGAGACGGGGCCCGATGGCTGTTTATCTGGCGGCGACGCGAGGGAGACGAGTCAACGCGGCGCCATTAGCGATAATGTCGGCGCTACCTGGGGCCGCCGGGCGGGTCGCCGGGGTTGGACGCGAGTATGTAAACACACGGAGGCGGTGAGCGCGCATCAGCTGTTTGTTACGCCGCGGCCGCGCCTCCATTTGCAAACATTAGCGGCCCAGACGGCAGGTGGCGGCGGCGGCGAAGCGCACCTCCACATATCAATTACCCGGGTTGTGATGGCCTCCCAGCACCCTCCGCCGCGCTGCAACACGCTCACCAACCGCTCGCCCGCACGCGCACCCGCACGTGATATAACGAGATGGGGCTGAGGCTGCCGCCGCGAAGGCGGAAGGCTGCAGCAAAAGTTTCCCCAGACAGGTGAAACGACTCTGCTGGATGAGCGCGGCGGCCCAAAGTTTTGGGTTGTTTTTTTTGGTTTTTGACTCTCGTCACAACAATTTCAGAGAGTGGGGCTCAGAAAGCTGCAGGGACGTCATTCCCCGTGTGAGCGGAGCAGGAATGAGGGGCGAGAGACAGAGAGAGAGAGAGAGAGAGGGAAAGGCAAATGGAGCAAATTGAGTGTGAACGAGGAGGAAACGGAGCACGGCGCACACAAGAGTGAGGAAATGAGCTCAATGATGAACTTGACTTGATGTTCCTTCTCAACTTTGCTGCACGGCCGCCGTGCAAAGGTCTCCTCTCTCGTTGTCCTGAGGGGTGGTCGTACCTGGACCTGCAGGTCAAACTGTATCGGTTCTGCGTGTTTTTGTACCCACAATCCTCCTGCAGCTGGTGAAGCAGGTCAAATAGCCACGGTCCTGAAACAAGGCCTCAGTAGAAGCAGCTTGCCAACTCCGGACCCCCCTACCCCCCCAACAGTGAGAGGGACGTGTCAAATGCAGATGTTAGATTCACTCCTGCCTCTCGTGCGTTCAGCAGCTCCATGTGGTCGGAGCTGATAAGCGGCGGCGCACGGGGTTGTTTTAACGCAGACATTATCTTCCTCCGCTCGTTTTTATTGTAGAAGAAAAGTGAAAAATGGGGGGTATAAAAGACAGGCGGTGGGGTTTATGAGGGATGGGCGACCTCCCTCTGCTATATTTCACCACGTTATTTAAAGTCCAATGACGGTTGTGTGGTTTTTATGACGGATTTTAAACACTGCGTATGGATGGAGGAAAGGGTTTGATCTACAGCTTTCACACGTTATCCTTCAAATTTGGGCTTTCATTTAAAAAAAAAAAAAAATTGCTTTGATCTGGTCTCCATGGTGTTCTGGAGCGGCTTGTGGTTAAACCCAAGACATTCCTCACAAATAAAGAAAAATGGAATTTATCTGGGACATTTTTTTGAAGCGTGATTAATGTAAAGAGAATTGAAATAATTTGACAGGCCTCATTATCAGTAAACTGGGCTGAGAGTCGGGGTGGAACAGATTCTCTGCTGACAGTAAAAAGCTCCCCAGTCACCCGTGTCTCAGCCTCGGCCACAGGCAGCAGAATCAGATTAAATCCCGCAGGCGCCTCTTCTACAGCTCACTTTTATCTGTCTGCTTACTGGCAGCACCCGTCCTGACAGAACCACTGAGATCTTTCACGGTACTTCTGGACCCAGCATCAGACCGCGGGCGGGAGAAAAAAAAGATCTGCAAGCTGGGAAGGACTCACAAAGCTGGTCAGAGCCAAAGGACAACTATAAAATATCCATCTTTTCATCAGAAGAGGCAGGCAGGAGTGTAGAGTTTGACCCCTGACGCGTTTATCGGGGCAGACGTCCCTGCCTCTGAACTGTGCAGCCCGATTGTTTTGGCTGCTCCGTGTCCGCTTCACCTCTCATCTCCCAAATATTAAAGTCCTCCTGAGTTCACGGTGACAGGTGGGAGCAGACAGGGAGGATTGAATTCAGAACAGAGAGTAACTCCATCTGAAGCTCACATGAAGCTGGGAAAGCTTTTAAATATCTCAGTGGCAGAAACAATAAAAACGATAAAAGTCTGCTGCTCGATTCAATTCTCCTAAATCTCCTAGAGCTGCCTCTTCTGAGGTGACCTTCCTACACAGGAAAATCTGGATCTTTTCCTTTTTCTGCTGATTGGGCCTGAAGTAGAAATACAAACCTGTCAACCAGAAACGGTTGCATGCGGAACAGAAGCTGAATGATTGCAAACATTAACGTGCTTCTCTGTAACAGCAGAGTATTTATACTGCGAAACGTCCTCCTCTCCCGTCCTCATCAGTCTGTCTGGGGGTCAGAGGGCGCCGACCAGTGTCTGAGGTCAGCGCGTTTCCTTTGTGAAAGCCTGCTAATTGCCAAAGTGCGACCAGGTAGCTCCTAATGAGGTGCCCTCTCCTTCACACTGCCTCTGCTGGCAGCTGCTCTCTGATTTGAGCTCTTCTCAGAGGGAGAATGACGCATTTTAATTCAAATCCGGCTGCTTTTGCTGCTATGGGCGCATATTTAAGACCAACACAGAATGTTATTAGCAGAGATGAGCACTAAAGTATTGGATCACAGCGTCCAGGTTAACAGATTGAATACATACATATAAAACCTGCTCCCCTTAACACCCCTGAGCTTAGAAGGGAGAACAATCTGAGGCCAGAAGCATAAATAGACCCGCTCACATCACTGACGTGCAGCTGTAGACTGGGAGGGAAAAATCTGGGGCAGATTACTTACATTTTTAGTTTGTGTGCATTCCTGCGTCTCTCATTTACGGAGCCTGAGCAGCACAGGCACCCTCTCTTTCACACCGCCGGCCCCTGGTCACCGGGGACAAGAACATTCCGCTGAGGGAGACGTATCGCACTGGATGAGCTGAGGGGATGCAGAGCGTGACGGCGCCTGTCAGCATCTTAAACACGTGTTCTGCTCTTAATCCTCCCTCTGTCGAAGCACGACAGGGATTCAGGTGTCTGGCAACTGTGTCAGCACACAAAAAAACTGCGGGACGGACCCAGAAAGTGGAATCAGAGCTGAGATAACAAGAACGGCTGCACAGATCCTCACAAATCTGAGCCACGACAAATGCGGGGAATGTTCTAACTTTTTCAATTCAACTTAATTTATGAGGTTTAAAGTCTGTTACAAGGCCTGAGGAAGCAACAGAGGCAGGGAAAACCTGCCTTCTAACAGGAAGGCAATTAAACCTCCCATATATAAGCAGGAGGTGTATTAATCATTCAGGAGGGAAGACAGAACCTTAAACAACATTCCAATCTTGTTACCAATTTCCAGAGCAAACCACGTGTAGAAGCATGCGTCCGCTGCCTCCTCAACGTTCTGACAGCTGACCTTAAAATGACTCCGGCAGACTGCGGCTCACCTTTGAAGCTTCTGTTTATCTGTCTGCAGCTACCGAGGAGCATTTGTACCCGACAGAACGTATGAGCAGCGAAGCCACTCGAGCAGGAGCGGCTCTGGCTGAGAGATGAGGTGAGCTGATTCAGTCAGCTGTGTAGAGATATCCATCAGTTTCAGGTGAGCAGATAAAATTAATTAGGCCGTTTGTTTCGATCTCAACCTGAATGTCAGGAGAAATACCGGCTGCAATGTTGGCAACTTAATTAATGCACAGCCGCGGTGGGCCCGGCGGCGTTACAGACTCCAACGCTGTGACTTCAGAGGAGGAAGAACAAACTCATATTTATCAATGAGTTCAGCACAACAATTATTTCTATCATTCCAGCACGCTGTGGAGGAATACTGCAGCGCTCCTGCAGTCCTCGGGGATCAAGCTTATCCTTAAAAACAATTATTCACCACCTCCCCTCGGGAGGCACCGGCGTTAATTGAAAAGCTCAAAGTTGCCCCCTAAATGCTGGAATGTTTTTCTTTCTTGTGATTTGGACGAGCCCTCCCACCCACCATTCATTTAGTCTTCTTTCTTGGGGCATTTCTTTTCCCAACAGTGCAAAAACACACAGCACCATGTGAAACTTTATGTCACTACCACGTGCTTGCTTGTCGTACTGTGGCTCCAAAATTCTAAGCTAAGCTCGCCAATTAACTGTGAACAAGAAGAATCAACAAACGGGCATCTTTACCAAAAACGGTGTTAACTGCACTTCAACAGAGAAAAAAAAAATTTAACTAAGATGATTTTCTCGAGTTGGAATTTAACAAAGGCCATCAAAGAGAAAGAACAAAGGCAGCCCTTTCACGAGAACTTGCAAATGTCAAATTGCAGTGCGCACTAGTGTACAGAAACATATCACCGGAAAAGAAACACAATAGTGGGAGAGAGGAATGAGCCAAGACGGAGTGAGAGGAAAGAATTGAGGCAGTCCAATTCACAGCACACCAGGATGGACTATTTTTTCCTCCTTTCATCTAGGTCAAAGAAATACTGAAAGAAGAAAGGAGAGACGTAGTGATGGGACAAACCAACACACTGTTTGCGCATCACAGTTTGAATGGAGAAAGATTACTGCGGTCTTTCATCTGCCACAACAAATCAGCGTTTTAAGATCAATTTAAAACTGGCCTTGATAAACAAAAACCTTTGCTCCAGCACTGCAGATATGTCGCTGTTAATAAAACTTTCGTTGTGCTAAAACCTGGCATGTTTGTCATAAACACTGATGAAGGATGTGTTCATTTGGGCAACTTGGGTTTCTGCAGGACAAAGAGTGCAAGATTATTAGAGCAAAGGTTGCAAAAATGTCTGAAAGTATCCCCACTTTGCTCAAAATTCATAAATACGGAATAGAAAATGAATCCCAGGAGCATGTGGGGGGGGGGGTGTTATGAAACAAACAGTACCTTGAACAGAAAAACAACAAAGAATTGGTATAATGGTCAGATACTTCCCCTCTTTTCCTGCCTGGGGTGCTGAAAGCAGGATGCTTCAAAGCCTGCCTGCTTTGGCAGACGTGAAGATTCAGACAGATGACGCATTGGATGATTTCTGGAACATGCACTTTTAAACCGTTCTGTTCAGAAAAGACCAGGTTGAAACTGTTGGATAAAGTGGATCTGGCTCCAAATAGAATGCAGTGTTTGGATGGAGGGGAACATTGTTTGTTTTTGGTGACAGAAAAGTGCCTGGAGCTCAGGATTTCATATTTTAATGCTCCATTCAAACACAGCAGAAGCCACCAATATTGCACTGAGGCGTTCTATCCAAATGCATCCAAAACATATAATGAAACGTAAAGGTCCGACAACACCCAGTTGTAAAACAGCAAATTATTGTCATTTCTGTCTGAGACCAATGTCAGAGCACAAACCCAGATAGTGTTTCCTCTCTCAGTGAACAGGAGAAGCAGACACAAATTCATTTGTGTGCTAATCAGGGACGTACCTGACAACCTGCCAAACCTTACCAGCAAATTTTGCTCTAATGAATCTCTGGTGCCATCGACAACAGGCTGCACTCGTGTGTTGGAATTACACACTTCCGAGAGTTTAGATATGATGGCAGGTGATGAAGCAATGCTCTGGGAAATAGCCTGAAGAGCTAACGATGCAAAAAATGACATAAAATAATTTACATTAGAAGGAGTTTAATGCATGCAGCCTTCATTCTGGTTGGCAAAAAGACTCAGGAGACCTTCTTGGCTGTTGTTAGCTTAGCAGGTAAATAAAAGGATGTATACTGCAACTTAAGTTGTTTGTGTGCCTGTAAAGGCAGCAAGACAAATGCTGTTCAGAGGAAACCAGATAAGCCTGAAGACCTCATGTATCTAGTTCTAGGTTCTTATCGGAGCTAAAGATGTTCCTAAATCAGCGCAAACCGAGTTAACAGAGCAGCGCGGCTATAAAACATGAAATTCCCTGTTATGTGTGGATGTTTAACAGCAGTTGGCCGTTTGTTTTAACCCATTTCACCATTGTGCCATTAGGTTCAGCGCTGTGGAACCAATAACGTCCACTAACAAATGTCGACATGCGCCATTATGGGAAACATTTCCCAGGGCGCCCAGTTACGCTACTGGAGCTGACAAAGCAACTACTGGTGAGAGACTTCTGGAAAAGTTGCTGGTAACTTACGTAAAGTCAATCAGGAGCTTTTCCTGTGTCACCAACAAGCCAAAATCCTTCCTCCAAGCCACATCTCGGTAATCATCTAACGATGAGGGCTGAATTTAGAAGAGTTCAGCTGCAACTAAATCGCTTCATCTCTTCATGGAGTCAAAATTACATTTTTAATGAAACAAATTTAAAGCTGAATATACTGTAATATTAACTAAAGTATGAGAAATGTTGTTACTAGTGGTGAGTCACGACATGTATATACTTTACAAAACCTTTTGCAGTAAAATAATTATAAAGGAACAAAAATAAAGGACTTTCTGTAACTCATTAGGAATAAGTGGTAAATGGGTGGTATCTGTACAGTAAATGCTGTTATCTTAAGTAATCTCAACTGCACAATGAAAACAATGAATTTGAAAATATTTCAGGCCAAATTAAGTTTATTTGGCCTGGAGGGGAATCTAAAAACCCAGAGTGAGTAAAGATTCTCATTTCTGTGTTATTATAGCTGAAATATGGAGGCAGGGGGCCACTGCATTATCAGCAGAGCTCAGAGGGTTTATCCAACAAGCCTACAGGCCTGGCATACTGCAGCTAATGATTTAAAGATAAAATCCAAAATCTATTCATAACATCAGCCTCGGTGGAATGTTGGGAGGAAAAGCCACCCCCAGCCTTGGTTAAAAGCAAGAGGAATGAAGAGAGGAAGAGGATTATCGTTTTGGTGCTCCATGGTGTCCCAGGGAGAAGGCTTTCTGATCGAACGGTAGCTTTAAGACCTCCTCTTCCTTTCTTTGCTGATTTAAATTAATGACATGGCTTCCCAATCTCATCAAAAACGATGAAATGAAAATAACTTGTTTATTTGACGTGGTCGGTGTGAACCCCAGTTTCAGGAGCTGTCTAAGAGGAAAATGAAACACATTTTGAATTTCACACTTGGCTGTCTGACAACCTGAATGAGAAAAAGCCACCATGACCCATTTGGCTCCTTCCTCACCTCTGCTCTGGTTAACCATAACCAGTCATTTTCCCCTCACCATAAACACTCGAGAGGTGTTTGGAGTGAGAAAGGGGGCAGTGTGAGCGACTGGCATCAGGAAAACAGGAAATTAAAAGGCTGGTGAACGGATAAGAACAGCTGTGCTGAAGCAGTGAATAAGAGCCAACAATGAGAAGATGACTACTTTTAGGAAACGGGGAGTCTGGCCATGAATACAGCCGCAGTACTTTCAGTACCAACTCCACAACG